>JBBDGP010002230.1:600000-1120593 GCA_037952835.1 Lithobates septentrionalis
TCACATCTGCCTCACCACTGTAACCCCCTGCACATCTGCCCCACCACTGTAACCCCCTGCTCATCTGTCCCACCACTGTATCCCCCTGTACATCTGCCCCACCACTGTACCACCCTGCTCTTCTGTCCCACCACTGTAACCCCCTGCTCATCTGCCCCACCAATGTTCCCCCTTTGTCTTTTGTCCCACCACTGTACCTCTCTGCACATCTGCTCCACCGCCGTACCCCCATGTTCTTCTGTCTCACAGCTGAACCATTTTCTCATCTGTCCCACCACTATTCCCCCTGCTCTTCTGCCCCACCTCTGTAACCCCCTGCTCATGTTTTTCACTGATGTACCTCCTTTCTCCTCTGCACATCTGCCCCACCTCTGTACCCCCCTGCTCCTCTGCCCCACCACTGTAACCCCCTACTCATCTGTCCCAGCAATGTACCTCCTTTCTCCTCTGCCCTGCCACTGTATCCCCTTCACATCTGCCCCACGTCTGTACCCCCTGCTCTTCTGCCCAACCACTGTAACCCCCTGCTCATGTGTTCCACCAATGTACCTCCTTTCACATCTGCCCCACTGCTGTACCCCCTGCTCTTCTGTCCAACCGCTGAACCCCCTTCAACTCTGCCCCAACACTGAACCCCCCGCCCATCTTTCCCACCACTGTAACCCCCTTCTCATCTGGCCCAACACTGAACCCCCCTCGCTCATCTGTCCCGCCACTTTAACCACCCTGCTCATCTGACTCATCACTGTACCCCCCTGCTTTTCTGTCCCACCGCTGAACCACCTTCTCATCCCTCCCACCACTGTACCTCCTGCACATCTGCCCCACCACGGTAACTTCTTGCTCTTCTGTCCCACCACTGTAACCCCCCTGCTAATCTGCCCCATAAGTGTACCCCTTTTCTCATCTGCCCCACCAATGTACTGCCCTGCACATCTGCTCCACCACCGTACCCCCATGCTCTTCTGTTTCACTACTGAATCACCTTCTCATCTGTCCTAACACTGAACCCATCTGCTCATCTGCCCCACTGCTGTAACCCGCTTTCTCATCTGCCCCGCCATTGTACCTCCTGCACATCTTTCTCACCTCTGAACCCCCCTGCTCTTTGCCCCACCACTTTAACCCCCTGCTCATCTGTCCCACCAATACACCTCCTTTCACATCTGCCCCACTGCTCTACCCCCCCAGCCGCTTTTCTGTCCCACCACTGAACCCCCTTCTTATCTGCCCCAATACTGAACCCCCTGCTTTTTTTGTCCCACCACTGAACCCCTTCTCATCTGCCGCAACACTGAACCCCCTGCTCATCTGTCCCACCACTGTAACCCCCCCTGCTCTTCTATCTCCCTGCTGAATGTCCCTTGTTCCCCCATGCAGGGACGGGTGAACCGACATCTTCTAACGGAATGTTTTGTCGTATGCGAACCAAGCTGCACCTCCAAAATTTTTGTAAGCTTCTAACACTATGTCTAGGCGTTGAAACAGACCAGAACTCTTTTCCGGGTGTTTTTCACATAAAACACTTCAAAAAATGCAGAAAGCCTGTAACCAATTGTTGAAAGATTTGGTCACAGGCCTTCTCCTATCTTCCTCTGACTTATCATATTTTCTAGATGGCTGAATCTTTTTCTTTCCCAGCGACCACAATATGTCAGACAAGTGCCACCCTCAAATCAATTAACTCACACATCAGGATATAGGAAAGGGGTGTGCTTTAACTTTAATGACACACAATGCAAGTGGCCAAACACATGCAAATACAGACATGAGTGTGCCTTTTTCTCTGGAACACACCCTATTGTAAAATGTTTTAGAAAGCTGTCAGCTGCAAACCAGCAAGCAGGTAGGAATTTCCTTCCCAAAAGCGGAGTTCCCAGTGAGGCTTCACGCAATTGTTCCCTGGCTCCAGGAGTTCCCAGACAAACCGACGGCCCTTCTCCCGTTTAATGAATTTTGTACAGGTTTTGCATTACCCAAATTCCAGGGCAAAGGTTGTGTTATTCACAGTAATCTAAAATCAACGGTGTGGTTGGACAGTATAGTTGAGGAAAATTTTTTCAATGAAATTCGGTTGGGTAGGTTGAGTTGAAGGCCTTTTTAGGGATCCTCAATTCCAAGATATTTTAGAATTTCCCCGTTGGGAATTGTTCCCAAAAAAGAGCCGAATACATTTCGACTGATCCATCACTTAACTTATCAAGCAGGTGGCTCCCTAAACAACCAGATCCTGGTGAATTTATCATCCGAAATCAAGACTGTTTGTCTTGATTTCCTGGTGAATTTATCATCCGAAATCAAGACTGTTTGTCTTGATTTCCTGGGGGGATTTCCTGGGGATTACTATAGACACGCTAAATATGGAATTTATGTTACCCATAGAAAAAGTCATTAAGCTTAAAGGTAGTCTTACATCACTTTTAGGTCAGTAGGCATTTGCCATAAGGATAATGCCTATCGGGAAGATTTTTTCACGGAGGCTTTATCTGGCCATTTCTGAACATAAATCCACTTCCTCACACACGCAATTCACAAGATATATTTAATGGTATGGATAAGATTCTTGGAGTACTTTAATGGAAGGACAGTTTGGCAGCAAGATTTTATTTCTGATAGCGATTTCTGCTTTCATACAGATGCAGCAGGGTCACTGGGTTTCGCTGCAATTTGGAGGACACATTGGTTTGTGGAATGCTGGGACCCGGCATGGAAGTATAAAGGCAATTTAAGAAATAGTGTTCTTCTATAGGGATGAGCGAACAGTTCGGCCCGGGCATAAGTTTGGGCCGAACTTTCGTTGTCCGGCAAACAAACGGGTCATTCGACTGTTTGTTCTGCCCCCTGAACCGACCACAATGCATTGCGGGGCTGAACATTGCATTGCAAGCCCTGATTGGCTGAAGCAGTGAAAGCTTCAGCCAATCAGGGCACAGAGCACTGTCGGAGTCATGATTAGACACTGTCAGATGTTATCCAATCATGGCTCATTCCCGCCCCACAGTATAAAAGTATTCTTTCAATGGCAGCCATTTTCAGTGTGATTTTGGCGTGGAGAGAGGTAGAACAGGGCTCTTTTCAGTGCTATTAGTTAGTGTGCTATACTGTGCTATTTTGCTGCAATTGTCAGTGTAGAATATTAGTTTAGTGTCAGTCTAGGAATAGTGTGAGTGTAGTGAGGAGGACTATCATTCAGCTTTGCATAGTGTGCAGCTAAAGTAGGGACAGCTCAGTTTCACTGTAGTGTAGTGAGACTGTGTCATTCATACATACATTAGTGTAGAGTAGGGACAGCCAATATAGTTTCAGTGTAGTGTAGTGAGATCATGTCAGTAATCTTTACATTAGTGTATAGCTAATATATATATGTATAGCTGCGTTACTGCCAGTTAAATGCCATTTACTTCTGTGTGCGTTATTGCCAGTTTAAAGCCATATAGTTCTGTGTGCATTACTGCCAGTTTAATGCCATATCATTTTGTGTGCGTTACTGCCAGTTTAACGCCATATAGTTCTGTGTGCGTTACTGCCAGTTTAACGCCATATAGTTTTGTGTGCGCTACTGCCAGTTTAATGCCATATAGTTTTGTGTGCCTTACTGCCAGTTTAATGCCATATAGTTCTGTGTGCATTATTGCCAGTTTAACGCCATATCGTTTTTTGCTTTACTGCCAGTTTAATGCCATTTACTTCTTTGTGCATTACTGCCAGTTTAACGCCATATTGTTTTGTGTGCGTTACTGCCAGTTTAACGCCATATAGTTCTCTGTGCGTTACTGCCAGTTTAACGCCATATAGTTTTGTGTGGTACTGCCAGTTTAGCACCATATAGTTCTGTGTGCATTACTGCCAGTTTAACGCCATATAGTTCTGTGTGCGTTACTGCCCATTTAACGCCATATAGTTCTGTGTGCGTTACTGCCAGTTTAACGTCATATAGGTTTGTATGCGTTACTGCCAGTTTAACATTGTATCGTTTTTTGTGTTACTGCCAGTTTAATGCCATTTACTACTGTGTGCGTTACTGCCAGTTTAACGCCATATAGTTCTGTGTGCGTTACTGCCAGTTTAACACCATAAAGTTTTGTGTGCGTTACTGACAGTTTAACGCCATACAGTTCTGTGCGTCACTGTACGTTTGGCGCATTATATTGCAGTATATTATAGTGTATCTGTGGAGTGTGTCTGTGTAGTGTGAGTACCACCCACATGCCCAGTGTCTAAATGCAAGCTTGTCAAAGCTGTTGGCTCTCCAGCTTCTGCCTCTCAGCCTGGTGGATTCTGTCCCCTTCCGTGAATTTGCACAATGTGCTGTACCACAATGGCAGGTTCCCAGTCGCTACTACTTTTCACGTAAGACCGTTCCATCTCGCTCCCATCACATGGGGTGGAATGTTTTGGCATCGTTGGGCAAGGCAGTCAGCCATGAAACCCACCTTACTGCCGACACGTGGTCCAGTAAGCATGGGCAGGGATGATATATTTAGTTCACAGCAAACTGAGTAATGCTGTTTCCAACTCGAAAGGATGCAGGACAGGGCTCGGTGCTGCAGCTTGTTGTACGCCAACGTCTCCATACAGCTGGTGGTGATGATGCCAGACCTGTGAGCTCTACCCCCTCCTCCTTCTCCTCCGCCACCTCCATGCCCTCCTCTGCAGAATTGTCCTATGAACATCAGGTTCAAAGGGCTATTTCATGAGTCAGGCTAAAAGGTGCCATGCAGTGCTTCAGCTGGTGTGTTTAGGGGACAGAAACCACACGGGGGCAGAGATTCTTGCAGCTCTGCAGGGACAGGCCCAGAGGTGGTTCACATCACGCCAGCTGGAGCCAGGAATAGTGGTGTGTGATAATGGCTCAAAGCTCCTGTCCGCCCTTAGGCAGGGAAAGTTGACACGTGCCATGCCTGGCACATGTCCTCAATTTGGTGGTGCAGTGTTTCCTAAATAAGTATCCAGCTTTGCAAGATGTGCTAAACCTGGCCAGAAGAGTCTGTAGCCATTTCAGGCGGTCATACACAGCCAGTGCTCGGTTGGCTAAAATTCAGCAGGAATTCCACCTGCCCCTAAACCGCCTGATTTGTGACATGCCCACCAGGTGGAACTCAACTTTGGCAATGCTTCAGCGGCTTTACATGCAGCAGAGGGCACAGTGCATGCATCAGGTCTCAGAACTCCTCCCATCCCCACAGAGAGTGCAGAAGATGAAATCTCTTGATGACACGTTAAAGAGGATTTTATTGAACATTTTTCCTGACTCCAGTAGGTTACAGTGTTGTGGAAAACCACTGGCCAGAACTTGCCCAGTATGCTACTGAGTTGTTGGGCTGCCCTGCATCCAGCGTGCTTTCAGAATATATTCAGTATTCGGTATTCAGTGCTGCAGGAGGTTTTGTTACTGATCATAGAATGTGTTTGTCCACAGACTCTGTGCACCATTTGACTTTTATAAAAAATTAATCAGTCCTGACTTACCAGCTATGAAGCCCCTGATGCCGATGTCACTGATTAAGTCTTTTTGGGATGTGGAATCTCTGCAGGACTTCGAGGCTGCCTAGCTTTGAGGGTGTTCAATCATTTCATCTTGAAGAATGTTTTTATTATAGGTTTCATGGGCACAGTTAACACCCAAAGAACAATTTTTCAGCACCCTTTTGACAGGTGCTTATCATTGCAATTTTTTTGCCTTTATCAAGGCGCCCCCGACACCCAAATACCAATTTTTCTGAACCTGTTTGAAAGGTGCATATCATTGCAATATTTTACAGCAAGGCCAATTCTTGCTTTCATCAAGGGTACCTCTATAGGGTTACGGTGGGAAGGTGCCACTGACACCCAAAGAACAATTTTTACGCACCCGTTACTTCTATCCAAAGTCAAAGTGACACCAGAATGTATCCAAAAAATTTCTAAGTTCCCCATGCACTACATTGTGGCCTCATCATACACACTGGCTCGCCAGCTGTTGCTGAGCAATATAAAGGTAACTTTATATTGGAGGGAAAATGTAATTTTTTTCGGGCTTTATAAATGCAATTATTGCTGCAGCAGATTCTAGACATGGTACAGATCTGCCACTTTACAGGTAGACTAAGGGGACCCCCCAGGTACTATATTGGAAGGAATTTTTCATTTTTATGCTTTCACTTTAAAAATGAAAAAATCACAGCGCATTTAAAAATGACATTTTTCACAAACTTTTTTTATTGATACATGTCCCCCAGGGCTGGACCCAGACTCCTATAACCATTGTATGCCCAATTACTTGCATATAAGCCTTCAAAATGGACACTTTTGATTTTTGACATTCGGGTCCCATTGACTTTAATGGGGTTCGAAAGTTCTGGTGCAAATCAAACAGGGGCCTGTTTGGCCCATCCCTATTCTTTTACAGATATTCCCAATAGTTGTCGCTAATGAAATTTGAGGAGTTTTAAAAACAAACTTATTCCGTTCAGCATGGATAATAAAGGTGTGTTGTACAGCCTGGTGGTTATAGATTTAATTTTTGAATGCTTAAGGTGTTGAAAGTAAATATGTTTCTGAAGGCTTGATCCTTTTGTTTTTAGACTCTCTGTTTAATAAGGGATATTCACATCGCTCTGCTGGGGGTTACCTTGCGGGTGCGCTCCCAAGTCCAGCATTTGCGTGCATAGACACAGAATGCCAAACTCGGCCCGCGTCATTGGATTTGATTGACAGCAGCGGAAGCCAATGGCTGGGCTGCTATCAATCTATCCAATCAAGAGCCGAGAACCTCAGGCAGAGAAGGTGAGCACGTCTCCGCTGAGGGAAGAATGGGCTCAGGTGAGTAAAAGGGGGGGCTGGGGGGCTGGTCACTGTCAGAAGTTTTTTCACCTTAATGCATAGGATGATATAAAGGTGAAAAACATGCGGGTTTACAACCCCTTTAAAGTGCTAGGGAGCCAATCACTCCGGAGATTTGGGGAATCTTTGTAAGGCCACGAAATTGGTCTGTTGGTCAGCCTTCAAAGCAATGTTATTCAAAGCATCTTTTTTAATGGCTCTCTTAGAATCTCTGAATTGGTTACGCTAACTAAACAGAAACAAGGGTGTCTCAAGATGGAAGACTTATCCATTAATGACACAAATATTAAAATTTGTATTAGACAGTCTAAAACTGATCAGATAGGGAAAGGGTATTGGATTGTGTTAAATGCATGTAGGAAGCTGACCGTATGCTCCGCGGCATTGCTGAAATCTTATCTCGAGGTGAGGCTGGATGTTAAAGGGCATTTTTTGTACATTTTGATGGAACACCTTTGAGCAAATTTAAATTCATCAGTGTTTTCAAAAAGTGCTAAAAGCTGTTAAGAATGGGAAATTCACACCTTTTTTTTTAACAGAGAAGGGAAATTCACACCTTACATTACACTCATTTAGAATAGGGGCAGACACTGAGACGGCCAGATTAGGTTTAACTGAGGGTTTGATTAAAAATATCGGTAGATGGAAGTCAGATAGCTTTCAATTATATATTCACCCTAACTCTTTTATTTAAATTATTTCAGGTATTCAGAAAGTAGTGTGGATTGTCAGACACTCCTTCATCCATTGGGCCAACCAGAGAGCAGGTGTCAGGAAAGGGTCCGTCCGCTGGTAAGATACATCATTGGGCATGCAGTACTGAGGTCCACCAGCAGGTGTCTCCTGGCAGTTGGAACTGTCAGGGGAATCTTTCCCTGCTGGTGTTATTTCATCACTTGGCCGCAGTACTGACGTCCACCAGCCTATGGATCCTGTCAGTATGGAGCAGACAACACTCCCTGCGCTCAGGTGTTACATGAAGACAATTATTGTCAGTCCCATAAATACCCGGCAAGCCCTACATGCTGGCCTTGGTATCTTTCCTCCTTGCGTCCTGACCTTGTACCTTGTACCTTGTAACCTGTATCTGTATCTGAACCTGCACCTGAGCCTGTACCCGATCCCATCCTGATCCTGTCCCTCCTGTGTTCCCATTCCCTTGTAGACTGATCCCATCCATTATCTCCCACTCCTATCCTGCCCTTGTTCAGTTGCTGATCCCCTGTGTATGACCCTGGCCTGGCTAACGTGTTTGATTTCGGTACTTCCCTTTGGCTGTATATATTATCTGTTGTCTGTGGGTTTTCTGTTGGTTGGTTGTGCACTATTTGTATTTGGGGTGTTTACTTATTTATATCACTTATCTTAAATAAAAATTATTCTTATTCACTTTACATGCGTTTTGGTTTCCTCTTTGCAGTCCACACAATCTGGTCACACCTGTTCATGACAGTATACCAAGGCCATCTCTGACCAAAAGTGGCTGCACAGGGGACCCATCTCGGTTCTGTTTCACGTTGCTGGGATGAATTCAGATATAATTGTTTATTATGCTCTGCTGGCAACAGAGAGTTCTGAATATCTCCGCCAGACATTGAAAGAGTGGTCCAGTGATCAGCTGCTGGAGATTATCCGTTTAGCTCACTCTGTGGTCGATCAGGGCAGTATACTGTTTGAGGATGTTCAGCCTTTGATTGGAATGTGTACAGAGCTGGCCCTGCCCTGTATCCCAAAGGGCCATGATGACTTTTCTCCCCCCTTCAGCATTAACCAGGTTGCGTCCTTAGTACGGCTGTTGGAGGATGACTCTGCATCCTTTTTGGAGCATTATTTGGTTTGTCCCAAACAGTTGTTGAAAGATTGTATAGATGAAGGGTATGTGAGCCCACTTTTGTGCTACCTGTACTTCAGGCATGGTCAGACCTGTTATGCCCAGTTTCTGTCAGCTCTCCACAACCCAGACCTGCTACTAAACACCTGCCTGCTCAGATGTCCTTTCTTCCATCACCCCTGGCAACCTCAGCTACAGTCCAACATACCCTGCTCCCCACCAAGTATCAATACCCTGTTTCTACTTCCTGCACCTATCCTGCCTTTAACCCACCTGCCTCTTCTCTAATACCTGCAACTTCCCCACAAAAACTTCCTCTGGCCGCTGTTCCCCCTTCCTTGCCATATCCCAGCCCTTCGTTTCAGTATGCCTCACCTCCTGTCTACAGTCCTACAGCCACCTACAGATCTCCAGCAGTTAAGCCAAAGAAGAAACGGAAGTTCTTCCCCACTCACACGATCCTGCCAGTAACCCAACTTGCTTCCACACCAACCAACCTGCTCCAGTCTGCTTGCATGCCAGCTGAACCTGATAACCCACCTGATTCTGCCAAACCTCTGCCTGCTATCCAGCCAGTGTCTCCGCCTGAAGTCCCTGTGCCCCAATCTGATGTTCCTGTGCCCATGTTCCACTTTGATGTTTTAATACCTGCCGGCCAGCCTGATGTGTTCCTGTCTGCTGCCCAGCCTGATGTCTTCCTGTCTACTGTCCAGTCTGATGTGCCTGCTTTTCAGTCTGTCCTGATGCCTGCCTTCCAGCCCGAAGTCTCGGTGCCCGCTTTCCAGTCTGATGTGATTGCTATCCAGTCTGATGTGCCTTCCTCCCATTTTGATGTTCTGATGCCTCCCTTTCAGCCCTAAGTCTCGGTGCCTGCTTCCCAGTCTGATGTGCCTGCCTCCCAGTCTGATGTCCTGATGCCTGCCTTCCAGCCCAAAGTCTCGGTGCCTGCTTCCCAGTCTGATGTGCCTGCTTCCCAGTCTTTTGTGCCTGCTTCCCAGTCTGATGAGCCTGCTTCCCAGTCTGATGTGCCTGCTTCCCAGTCTGATGTGCCTGCTTCCTAGTCTGATGTGCCCGCTCTTCAGCCTGATGTGCCCGCTTTCCAGTCTGATGTCTTAATGCCTGCCTTCCAGCCCGAACTCTAGGTGCCTGCCTTCCAGCCTGATGTGCCTGCTTTCCAGTCTGATGTGCCCGCTTTCAAGTCTGATGTCCTGATGCCAGCCTTCCAGCCCGAAGTCTCGGTGCCTGCTTCCCAGTCTGATGTGCCCATTTTCCAGCCTGTTGTCTCAGTGCCTGCCTTCCAGCCTGATGTCTCGAAGCTTGCCTTTCAGCCTGTTGTGTCGGTGTCTGCCTTTCAGCCTGATGTCTTGATGCCTGCCTCCCAGTCTGATGTCTCAGCTTTCCAGCCTGATGTGCCAGTTTTCCAGCCTGATTTGCCAGCATTCCAGCCTGATTTGCCAGCATTTCAGCCTGATTTGCCAGCATTCCAGCCTGTTGTCTCGGTGCCTGCCTTCCAGCCTGTTGTCTCGGTGCCTGCCTTCCAGCCTGTTGTCTCGGTGCCTGCCTTCCAGCCTGTTGTCTCGGTGCCTGCCTTCCAGCCTGTTGTCTCGGTGCCTGCCTTCCAGCCTGTTGTCTCTGTGCCTGCCTTCCAGCCTGTTGTCTCTGTGCCTGCCTTCCAGCCTGATGTGTCCGCTTTCCAGTCTGATGTGCACGCTTTTCAGTCTGATGTCTTGATGCCTGCCTTCCAGCCGGAAGTCTCGGTGCCTGCCTTCCAGCCTGATGTGCCTGCCTTCCAGCCTGATGTTCCCGCTTTCCAGTCTGATGTGCCCACCTTCCAGCCTGATGTCTCGATGCTTGCCTTCCAGCCGGACGTCTCGGTGCCTGCCTCCCAGCTTGATATCTCTGCTTCCCAGTCTGATGTGCCTGCTTTCCAGTCTGATGTGCCTGCTTTCCAGTCTGATGTGCCCACTTTCCAGTCTGATGTGCCCACTTTCCAGCCCGATGTGCCCGCTTTCCAGCCTGTTGTCTCAGTGCCTGCCTTTCAGCCTGTCTCGAAGCTTGCCTTTCAGCCTGTCTCGGTGTCTGCCTTTCAGCCTGATGTCTCGGTGTCTGCCTTTCAACCTGATGTCCCGATGCCTGCCTTCCAGCCTGATGTCTTGGTGCCTGCCTTCCAGCCTGATGTGCCTGCCTTCCAGCCTGATGTTCCCGCTTTCCAGTCTAAAGTGCCCACCTTCCAGCCTGATGTCTCGATGCTTGCCTTCCAGCCGGATGTCTTGGTGCCTGCCTCCCAGCTTGATGTCTCTGCTTCCCAGTCTGATGTGCCCGCTTCCCAGTCTGCTTTCCAGCCTGTTGTCTCAGTGCATGCCTTCCAGCCTGATGTCTCGGTGTCTGCCTTTCAGCCTGATGTCTTGATGCCTGCCTTCCAGCCTGATGTCTTGGTGCCTGCCTTCCAGTCTGATGTCTTGGTGCCTGCCTTCCAGTCTGATGTCTCAGCTTTCCAGCCTGATGTTCCAGCTTTCCAGCCTGATGTGCCAACTTTCCAGCCTGATGTGTCAGCTTTCCAGCCTGATTTGCCAGCTTTCCAGCCTGATGTCTCGGTGCCTGCATTCCAGCCTGTTGTCTCGGTGCCTGCCTTGCAGCCTGTTGTCTCGGTGCCAGCCTTCCAGCTTGATGTGCCCGCTGCCCAGCCTGATGTGCCTGCTGCCCAGCCTGATGTGCCCGCGTTCCAGACTGTTGTCTTGATATTGGTGCCCCAGTCTGTTAAACCAATGCCCATTACTCTGCTTGCCGAGTCAGTGCCTTTTACACAGCTTGCCAATAGGGAGCCCGCTGCCCAGCTCAATGACCCGGATGTGCCAGCTGTCTACCCGGATGTGCCTGACAACCAGCCTGAAATACTCTCTTCCACCGTTCTGCTCGATGCCATAGACTATGGACAATTAAGACTAGTTGGAGCGTCCGGAGGCTGCTCCTTTTGGGGGGATACTGTCAAGAAAGGGTCCGTCCGCTGGTAAGATATATCATTTGGCATGCAGTACTGAGGTCCACCAGCAGGTGTCTCCTGGCAGTTTGGAACTGTCAGGGGAATCTTTCCCTGCTGGTGTTATTTCATCACTTGGCCGCAGTACTGACGTCCACCAGCGTATGGATCCTGGCAGTATGGCGCAAACAACACTCCCTGCGCTCAGGTGTTACATGAAGACAATTATTGTCAGTCCCATAAATACCCGGCAAGCCCTCACATGCTGGCCTTGGTATCTTTCTTCCTTGCGCCCTGACCTGCGACCTTGTAACCTGTATCTGAACTTGAGCCTGTACCCGATCCCATCCTGATCCTGTCCCTCCTGTGTTTCCATTCCCTTGTAGCCTGATCCCATCCATTATCTCGCACTCCTATCCTGCCCTTGTTCAGTTGCTGATCCCCTGTGTATGACCCTGGCCTGGCTAACGTGTTTGATTTTGGTACTTCCCTTTGGCTGTATATATGATCTGTTGTCTGTGGGTTTTCTGTTGGTTGGTTGAGCACTATTTGTATTTGGGGTGTTTACTTATTTATATCACTTATCTTAAACATTATTCTTATTCACTTTACATGCGTTTTGGTTTCCTCTTTGCAGTCCACACAATCTGGTCACACCTGTTCATGACAGCAGGTCAACAAATCTACTCTAAGAACTTGGGGTTAGATTACAATGAGTTTAAAGTATTCTGGCATGGAACGCGTGGTATGATACGGTCAGACTTATTTTTGGAACTGGGCAGGTTATACCAAAGCTGGCCGGCTCCAGATATTTTAATTTTACATTTAAGGGGCAATAATTTGGGAAAGGTTAGGTCCCTCGATTTGATTTTTACTATTCGGGATGATTTAGTGAGGTTTAATTTGTCTTCCCCCAATACGGTATTTGTTTTTCATAGATAATCCCTAGATTAAAGTGCTTGAATTTGGGTTCCCTACGCCTACTTGAAAAGGTCATAAAAAGGTTAAAAAGAGCAGTGCAAACGTTTTTAAGTTCTTTTACAGGTTTCTCATACAGACACACGGGATTGGAAGGTGGGATCCCCGGGCTATATAGGGTCAACGGTGTCCATTTTTTAGAAATAGGGTTGGATATTTTCAATGCAGGTTTGCAATGGCCGCGGTTTGGGGGTCTGGGTGACAGGTCATTTCACCACCTGTCCTCTGGGTATTTTCCCCTCTTTTAACCGGTTCCCGACCGGCTCACGTATTTATACTGCGGCACAATGACTCTCCTGGGCAAAACCCCGTATGGGTACATCCTTCCCTTTAAGAGCCACAAGAGGGTGTGCACGAGAGCCAGCATGGGGATTTGTGTGTGTAAACACACAAATCCCTGTTCTGTCATGGGAGAGGAGACATACAATGTCTCCTTCCCCAGTCAGTCCCATCCCCATACAGTTAGAACACATCTAGGGAACACACATTTAACCCCTTGATCGCCCCCTAGTGTTAACCCCTTCCCTACCAGTGACATTTACACAGTAATCAGTGCATATTTATAGCACTGATCACTGTATAAATGTCAATGATCCCAAAAATGTGTCAAAAGTGTTCAATCTGTCCGTTGCAATGTCGCAGTACTGCTAAAAATAGCAGATCACCACCATTACTAGTAAAAAATAAATAAATAATAAAAATGCCATAAATATTTCCCATAGTTTGTAGACACTATACCTTTTGCGCAAACCAATCAATATGCGCTTATTGCGATTTTGTTTACCAAAAATATGTAGAAGAATATATAATGGTCTAGACTGATGAAAAAAAAATTTTTTTTAATTTGGGGCTATTGATTATAGCAAAAAGTAAAACTTTTTTTTTTTTTTTAAATTGTTGCTCTTTTTTTGTTTATAACGCAAAAATAAAAATGCAGAGGTGATAAAATACCACCAAAAGAAAGCACTATTTGTGCGAAAAAAAGGACGCAAATTTCGTTTGGGTACAGCATTGCATGACCGCGCAATTGTCAGTTAAAGCGAAACAGTGCAAAATTTAAAAAAATGCTCTGGTCAGGAAGGGGGTAAAATCTTCTGGGGCTGAAGTGGTTAAAGGTTTCCAGCTTGAGCCATAGTAGCTGAGCTGATGGTATGTTTTAAGTACAGTGATTCAAATATTTTGAAGTTATTGTTTTAAGCCAATAATAAAAGACGGCTGCGGCCAATAATTTTATCCAACAAATGGTGTGTTGTGTTTCTTTGTTTGATTTTACCTGCTGCCTGCTGTCTCATGGTTATAACAACAGTTATGGTCCTTGCACCAATGCAAATAGTAATGTTGCCAAGGAACACCTTGATGGGTATTTGTATTAGGAAAAAGGTGAATGCAAATAAAAAAACACTTTCGCTGTAGGAATACATTATAGTACTCCCAAACCATTGACAACTGGACTTCTATCTCCACTATCAGGGGCAGACATCATTACATAAAAAATATTATTTTTTTAAATAAAAACTAATGCCACTGACATAACAGAAGCACCGGAACCATCAATATTATTAAACACCTTTATACTTCTGGCTATGGATGTACCCAGACTGATGTGAAAGGTAATATAATGCTTACTGACAGAATAGGGAAAAAACATATTTTTGTAACGGTTATTGGTGTATTAATATATAAGTATGGTGCCTTCTGTGCCTGAACATTGCAACTATGGTTAACTGCAATAGCTCAGGGTGTATGACATGGCCTTAGAATAATCGATTATAAAGTAGGCTAAGTATTTATTTAGGGTTTTTTTTTATACTTACAACTAAAATTATCTAAGCCTGGAGCTTCATATGGTATTCATTTTTTTAAAATATGGAACATTTCTTTAAAGGTTATGGGTAAATTTAGTATCTTTAAATGAAATTAACAAACACAGGCAAACTTGCCACATCTGAGATATTTTGCTTTAAACCAGTTTTATGTAAAGATTCTTTGTTAGTAAAAAAAATAAAAAAAATCTTTAAATATGTCAGAATGGTCAACTGTCTAAAAAAAGTATCTAAATTTGATTACATGAATATTATTACCAACAGTAATCTGTTTAAGCTTTTTGCCAGCATTCAATTGGGCTTGTCTTAATGTATACAAAATTCTTGCTTATTCTACCGTAATGTTTCCTTTGATTTCTCCCGCAGGAAAGTTAATCGTTCCAGACTGGCAAGTTCCTCTAATAGATGTTGTTGGTTTGTTTTCTTATGTGTTTCTTCCAAGAGATTTGATTACTCTGATTTTTTGTTACATTCATTTTCCTATGTATGATCATATTATGAAGATGATTCTGATATACAACTTTGTGGGTGGTCAGTGCTGAGAAATATTGTATGCTGTTATTATAGGGAAACTATTTTTTTTTTTAGATATTTATTTGAAACAGATAATAAAAATCCTCATCATCATTATAATATAAATAATTACCTGTGTACATTATAAAAATATTTTTTTGCTCACTTATCTCACTGGTGGATGAAAACAATAGACTCTTTGTGATAATGACTGGTAGCCACAGACCATATAGTTTAGGATGCCTAAATCTCAGAAACAGCAGTATTTTTTTTTTTCACTACAAAAAAAAAGCAAATAATGATGTGATTTGGTAATGATAAAGTATGTCCTACTCACTTACGTGATTAGTTATTTTGAGGCTGAATTAACACCCCCTGCGGTTGACATGCACTGATGTACATTTATTAACATAGTGTTTAATAATGTTGTCCCCTAGAATTATTACGACATATTCTACTGCAATATTAACCCATATTTTAGTGCAACAAATATGCTATTCATCAAACATGTGAAATATAAAAAATGAATCCAACTTCTGTTTAAAGTGATTCTGTGCATTAAACTGTTTAAATATTCAAATTATCAAAAATCTATTACATAGATTTCACTTAATAGTCCTTAAATAAAAATCCAGATTCAATATTTTTGTGCATTCTAAGAAAACAAAATATAAATGTATAAAGAAAAAATATTTTGCCAAATGTCAAAATCCTTTCCATTTCTGTCTGTATACAATCCAAATAGGTGCTATTCCATAATGAAAGTGCTTCATGCATAAATTATTTCTTTAATGTTTTTTATATTTCACATGCTTGATGAATAGCATATATGTTTCACTAAAATATGGGTTAATATTGCACTAGAATATGTAGTAATAATTCTAGGGGATAACAATATTGAGTTCTGTGTACTGAGATATAATAGTTAATAGAACACCATTTGTGTTTTGCACAGCAGCTGTCATTGTAAAGAAGGTGTGAAGTGCGGGTACTATTGGTATATACATTTATTAACATGGTGCATTGCTGTCCATTTTCTTTTTCACAGCAGAAAAAGCACTATATTTTTTAACATGTTTAAATGCAACATGTCCTATTTTGGCCCAATGCACACTAATGAAGCATATAAGTGGGAACTGGGCAGATCCAAATTCACCAGTTATTTGGGTGTAGGAGATATGCCCTATCAAAACTTCAACTAATTCATTTGCCCTACTCTTCTTCCTTAGCTGCAGCTCCCCAGACATTGTTGTTGGCAAACCACAGCTTTCAAAATTACAAGGACTTTCTCTATATCACAGGAACTTCTATTTAAAATGATACTTGCTGACGGTGTTTGTACCTAGTGTCTGGAAGTGTCATAAGGAAATATGACGTAATAAAAATGTTATGTTCAATCTAAGTCTATTGAAAAAATTTTTCACATACAACATTTTTATATACAAATGGTACTTACAGACCAACAGCCACAATACAAAACCAAAAATATACAATAAATAACATTTATGAGAGTCATCTGAACATAGGGGTGCACATTGTATAGGATACAAAAGCACTCCACAGGAACCACAGGAAAAATAGCACATGTGTTATATAGAACAATGCTAAAAAACAAAGTGACCAATACGGTTTCATAGGTATATTACTACTAAGAGTTATGGTATATAATACATCAGTCTTAAGTGTGAAGCAGCAACTCCAGGGAGTGTATGGGTGGGAAAAAAAGTAGAAGAAGGAAAAAAAAAAGCATTAAGAATAGCCACGAGTGGGCAACCATAGAGAAACTTTGCATAATCAGCTTCAGATCCTACTATGATTCCCTAAGGAGATTCCTCATTTCAGTTGACTACCTGAATATCCTCCAAGAGGCCCATATTTGATGGCATTGTTTGTGTGTATCCAATTCGTACGCAAAGAGGGACCCTATCCTTTCAATATAATCCATTTCTGTAACCCACTCAGTAACAGAGTGGACCTGTGCCGACCTCCAATGGCGTGGTATAATCGATCTCGCTGCTGTCAATGTCTAAGGAGACCTTTTTTGATAAACTTAAAGGAGCCTGGTAAGATAGAGAGCAAGGTGGTTTGCAGCGTGTTAGGAGCAATTGCTCCTGTAACAGTAGTATAAAGCTGCAGAATCCGCTCCCAAAAATCTTGACTTAAAGGACATTCCCACTAGATGTGCAAGAGTGAACCCCTTAGTAGAATGGCAATGTCAACATATGTCAGAGACATCTGAATATATTCGATGAAGCAGCGTCGGAGAATCGTTCAGCTATGCCCACTCAAAATCCAGGACATTATATGACAAACAGCGGGCAGTAAGTGGTTAATAGCACCCCAAACGCAATGCAATTTTACCACATTTGGTGCACAGCAAAACATTTGAAAATCACGGCAAAATGTGCATCGCTAAATGCACCTGGCTCAGTGCCAAAATGTGGTACATGAGCTTCTTTGGCGCATTTGTCACGCTCTCTCCCACTGTAATGCCGTGTGACTTATATAGGGATGGGGCGTGGTCACTGGGTGATGTCACCCGGTGACCCCGCCCCTTATTACGCCACAGTCCCATCACGCCCGTCTCGGTTACGTAATAAGGGCGGGGTCACCGGGTGACATCACCCAGTGACCACGCCCCATCCCTATATAAGTCGCTGCGGACCGCTCACATGGCATTACAGTGGGAGAGAGCGTCATGTCAACATCGGAAGAAGAGAAGAGGAATGAAGACGGTGGAGAAGACCAGGCCATCGCAAAAGAGCCGGCAAAAGAGCAGAAGATAGCGGAGGAGCCTGGCAGAAGATACCGGAGAGCGGGAGAAGAACCGGAGGGCGCGGAAAAGAAGGAAGAGACCGCGGAGAAGAAGGAAGAGACCCCCCAAGTCGGAAGAAGACCCCCGGAGCCAGAAGAAGACCCCCGGAGCTGCCTAATAAATTACTTTAAAAACCTGTCTAGTTTTTTTTTTTATTGACACTTTTTTCCTAAGTGAATGGGTAGGGGTACGATGTACCCCATACTCATTCACATAGGGTGGGGGGCCAGGATCTGGGGCCCCCTTATTAAAGGGGGCTCCCGGATTCCGATAAGCCCCCCCGCCCGCAGACCCCGACAACCAACGGCCAGGGTTGTCGGGAAGGGGACCTTGTCCTCATCAACATGGGGACAAGGTGCTGTGGGGGGGGGGCGGCAGGGCACCCCCCCCGCCCCAAAGCACCCACCCCCATTTTGAGGGCATGCGGCCTGGTATGGTTCAGGAGGGGGGTGCTCGCTCGTCCCCACCCCCTTTCCTGACCGGCCAGGCTGCGTGCTCGGATAAGGGTCTGGTATGGATTAGGGGGAACCCCCACGCCGTTTTTCCAGCATAGGGGGTTCCCCTTAAAATCTATACCAGACCCAAGGACCTGGTATGCTCTTGGAGGGGGAACCCATGCCGGTTTTTTATTTAAAATTTGGCCCTCAAGATCATTTGAGCACAAGTCGCATGCCGAAGTCGGATCATGCAAGACAGCGATCCGACTTTGTTACGACTTCAATGATAGTCAATGGGCTGAAGTAGGATCAAAGTGGGACCAAAGTAGTACAGGGAGCATTTCTAAAGTCGGAAAAACTTATGTCGGACCAGTTAGGATGGCTCCCATAGGGAAACATTGAATTTCACACGTCATGCGACATGAGCTCCCAATGTCAGAGCGTTTGTCGGACCAGTGTGAACCCAGCCTAAGGGGTTGATTTCCTAAAACTGGAGAGTGCAAAATCAGGTGCAGATGTGCATAGCAGCTTCTAACTTCAGCTTGTTCAATTAAGCAATGACAAAAAATCTGGAAGCTGATGTCTACATAATTACCTTATAATATTTAATATTATGCAAAAAAAAAAAAAAAACATGTTTAAGTAATTTTATAAAAGTAACATTTAAATCAGTTTAAGTTGCAAAGCACTGCTGACTGTAATTGTAAGCATCTCGAGGTACCTGCACATTAGCTAAGTTTTCCCATTGTATGCTGCAGCAGACCAAATTCTGGGTACTCTGTTTTGCTACTTTTCACCAACTCTGATTAAAAGCCTACCACTCGCAATCTTTCTTCCGGATCCTCTTTATAAAAGGGGAACATACAACCCCAATGCCAAAAAAAGTTGGGATGCTGTGTAAAGTCTACATAAAAAAAGAATGCAAGGATTTGCACATCTCCTAAACCCATAAGTTATTCACAATAGAAAATGGAAAACATGTCAAATGTTTTACCTCTTTCTGACTGAGCTATAGCTAAAAGATGGTTACAGCACGGTCATCCAGTTCTGGGAGTGTTCCCATGGACATCCTCCCAAAACCATGCCCCCTGGGGAATATCTGGCATGCTCTGTGATCACTGTGTCCAATCACAGCGGTACTTTACTACGTGATCAGCTGTGTCCAATCATACCAGTTTTTGACATTCCTTTTCTCAAGCACTGTCACAGCATGAGGAGAAGAGAGCCTGTAACTGGCAATTCTGACAGGGGACATTTAAACTCATATCAAGGCCCCGATCATTAGTGCCCTGAATGTCAGTGCAGCCCAATCAGTGCTGCGTATCAGTGCCCAGTAGTGCTGCCTTTTAGTGCCAATCAATGCAGCCTATCAGTGCCCAACGGTGCCGCCTATCAGTGCCACTTATCAGTGCCGCCTATCAGTGCCGCTTCATCAGTGCCTTCTCACCAGTACCCATAAGTGCCGCGTCATCAGTGCAGCCTATCAGAACCCATCAGTGCAGCCTAATCAGTGCATATCAGCGAGGGAGAAAATTTATTATTTGCAAAATTTTATAACAGAAACTAAGAAAAACGTTTTTTTTTTAAATTTTCTTTTTTTATTTGTTTAGCTAAAAATAGAAAGTGGGTAAAGTGTTGCATGACCTCACAAATGACATTCAAAGTGTGACAGCACTAAAAGCTGAAAATTGGCATGGGCACGAAGAGGATGAAGGTGCCCAGAATTGGTTAAACTGGGAACATGTACCATTTTAGGAAGAAAATAAGGTCATTGTCAAATTGATGAACGCATCTTAAAAAAGTTGGGACAGAGCAACAAAAAGCTGAAAATTACAACCCCAATTCCACAAAAATTGGGACAGGGCCATGTTTACCATGGTGTAGCATTCCCTCTTCTTTTAACACTCTGTAAATGTCTGGTAACTGTGGAGACCAGTTGCTGGAGTTTTGGGAGAGGAATGTTGTCCCATTCTTGCCTGCTTATATACTGCTCTAAAACCTGAATTTTCAACATTGATGGTGCCTTTCCAGATGTGCAAGCTGCCAATACCAGATGTACTAATGCAACTCCATACCATCAGAGATGGAGGCTTTTGTACGGAGTGCTCCTCTTTAGCCTGGAGGATGTGGGACCAAAAAGAATGTCAAATTTTGATTTGTCTGACCACAGAACAGTTTTCCACTTTGCAACAGACCATTTTATATGGGCTTTGGCCCAGAGAAGACAACAGGGTTTCTGGACCATATTCAGACATGGCTTCTTCTTTAAATGATAGCACTTAAGGACCAAGCCTCCCCCTCTCTCCTTTATTTCTCCTCCTGTCCATCTTACTTCAACTCCAGGAATCCTTTTACCCCCTGTCTAATGTACCCATAAAATTACTCAGATGTAACCCGAATGTACGATTATTCCCTTTTGCCCCTCTGCCCACAACATATCTTAATGGATTGGAATGTAATGTAACACTTCCAAATCTTTAATGTTTGACTGCTGAGAATGTACCACTGCATACCTTTATTCATTTTGAAACTTGAATAAACTTTTTTCTGTTAAGGACCAAGCCTCTTTCTGAGATTTGGTGTTTACAAGGTGAAAGCAGTTTTTTTTTTGCTAGAAAATTACTTAGAACCCCCAAACATTATATATATTTGTTTCTAACACCCTAGAGAATAAAATGGCGGTCGTTGCAATACTTTCCGTCAGACCGTATTTGCACAGCTCACTTTTTTGGAAAAAATACACTTTTTTGAATTAAAAAATAACACAACAGTAAAGTTAGCCCATTTTTTTTATATTGTGAAAGATAATGTTACGCCGAGTAAATTGATACCCAACATGTCATGCTTTAAAATTGCGCCCGCCCATGGAATGGCGATAAACTTTTACCCTTAAAAATCTCTATAGGTGACGTTTAAAAAATTATTATTATTATGTTTTGAGTTACAGAGGAAGTCTAGAGCTAGAACTATTGCTCTCGCACTACCGATCACGGCGATACCTGACATGTGTGGTTTGAACACCGTTTTCATATGCGGACGCTGCTCACGGATGCGTTCACTTCTGCACGCAAACTCGGCAGGACAGGGCGCGTTTAAAATTTTCTTTTTTTTTCTTATTTATTTCACCTTTTATTTTTTATTTTTACACTGTTCTTTAAAAAAAAATGTGTCACTTTTTAAGATCTGGGGTCAAAAAGACCTCAGATCTCATATTTACACTAAAATGCAATAAAGAAAAAAAAATTATTAAATGTCATTTAAAAAAATAAATAAATACATTTTGCTTTAAGAGCTATGGGCGGAAGTGACGTTTTGACCTCGCTTACGCCCTGCAATGGTATGGAGACAGGTGGGGGCCTTCTTCCCCTCACTCATCTCCATACCAAGCGAGAAAGAGGACCCAATCGCCCCCGCCGCTACCGACGGCTCCAGTAAACGGCGGAGGGCACCGGAGAGCGGCGGGAGGGGGGCCCCCTCTCCCGCCGCCGACAAAAGTGATCTTGCGGCAAATCCGCCACAGAGACCACTTTTATCTGAAACCGGATCGCTCACTGAAGAAGAGGATACCGGGATTATGGTAGGTAGCTCTCCAGCCCAACATCCATTACAGAAGTATGCCTGATTTTAATGCAGTTCCGTCTGAGGGCCTGAAAATCATGGGCATCATAATGTGTGTCAGCCTTGTCCCTTCTCGTAATTTTTTTAATGCTATTATGTACTGTACTGTATGTACTGTAGAGGATGATATATTTAACCACCTCAAGACAGGGCACTTTCCTACCCAGACCAATTTTCAGCTTTCAGTGCTCTCCCACTCTGAATGAGAAATACATACATTGTACCCAATTGAAATTTGTATCATTTTGTTCACACAAATAGAGCTTTCTTTTGGTGACATTTAATCACCACTGTAGTTTTTATTTTTTGCGCTACAAATGAAAAAAGACTGAAAATGTTGAAAAAAAAAAAGCATATTTCTTAGTTTCTGTTATCGAATTTTGCAAATAAGTAATTTTTCTTAATGCATTTTGACCAAAATTTATACTGCTACATTTCTTTGGTAAAAATAACCCAAATCAGTGTATATTATTTTGTCTGTGAGAAAGTTATAGTCTACATCCTATGGTACCAAGCATTGAAAATTGATCTTGCCTGATCACACCTAATGTATTGATGGCCTATCTCATTTCTTGAGGCCCTAATATGTCAAGACAGTACAAATTCCTACCAAATGACCCCTTTTTAAAAAGTAGACAGTCCATGGCATTTAGTAAGAGGCATGACAAGTTTTTTGAAGTTGTAATTTTTTTCCCACAATTCTTTTGAAAATTAAGATTTTTTTTTTTTTGTTTTTCACAAAAATGTCATATTTACAAGTTATTTCTCACACACGGCATAGGCATATTTGCAACTACACCCCAAAACACATTCTGCTATCGTATGGCGATACCACATGTGTGAGACTTTTTCACAGCCTGGTCATATAGAGAAGCGCAACATCCAAGGAGAACCTTCAAGCATTATCCACGTTAAGACCAGACCTTATTCTGACACTTTTTGTTTACAAGTAAAAATTTGTATTTATGCTAGAAAATTACCCCAAACATTATTTATTTTTGTAGGAGAGGCCCTAGAGAATAAAATGGTGGGTTTTGCAAAATTTTATGTCACATGGTATTTGCGCACCAGTTTTTCTAACGCAATTTTACACACTAATGCATAAATACATTTTAACTACTTCCCGACCGGTGCACGCCGATGTACATCGGCAGAATGGCACGGCTGGGCAAATGGGCGTACAGGTACGTCCCTTTAAATTTGCCGCCGTGCCATTGCGTGCGCGCCGGCCGGGAGCTCTGTGAGTCAGGTCATGGGTTCCGTGGACTTGATCGCCGCGGGGATACCCGCAATCGCCTCACGGAGAGGACGAACGGGGAGATGCTAATGTAAACAGCACCTCCCCGTTCTGCCTAGTGACAGTGTCACTGATCTCTGCTCCCTGTCATCAGGAGCAGAAATCAGTGACGTGTCGCACACAGCCCACCCCCCCTACAGTTAGAATTACTCCCTAGTACTGACTTAACCTCTCCCCGCCCCCTAGTGGTTAATCCCTTCACTGGCAGTGTCATTTACACAGGAATCAGTGCCTTTTTATAGCACAGATTGCTGTATAAATGACAATGGTCCCAAAAACTGAGGAAAGAAAATGTTTTTTTTTATATATTTTTGGGGGATATTTATTATAGTAAAATGTAAAAAATAATGCGTTTTTTTCAAAATTGTCGCTCTTATTTTGTTTATAGCGCAAAAGATAAAAAATCGCAGAGGTGATCAAATACCACCAAAAGAAAGCTCTATTTGTGGGGAAAAAAGGACGTCAATTTTGTTTCGCGCGGCCGCGCAATTGTCAGTTAAAGCGACGCAGTGCCGAATCGCAAAAAGTGCTCTGGTCAGGAAGGGGGTAAAATCTCCTGGGGCTGAAGCGGTTAATGAGACAGTATAAAACCCACATTTTTGGTAAAATATAGTGTTGTGCCGGGTAAATAGATACCAAACATATCACGCTTTAAAATGTACATAATATAAATGGGTACTAACATTAATAGGTAACAATGATCCAGGAAAAATCTTGTTGCCTCATGGGGTATCAGGAAGGAATTTTTCCCCCTGCTGTAGTAAATCATGCTTTGCTGTGGGTTTTTCGCCCTCCTCTGGATCAACTGTGGGCGAAGGATTGTGTATATGGGATTGTATGATTTTTTATTTATTTTTTATTGGTTGAACTAGATGGACTTGTGTCTCTTTTCAACCTGCCTATGTAACTATGTAACTATATCACCATGGAACACTATTAAATATAAAATAATTTTTTACACACAGAGCTGTCACAGAGCTTGCAGATTCCCCCACTCCCTCCCCCCGTGCACACTGAGCTCTCACTAAGCTCAGCGGGGAGAACTGACACAGAGACACTTGTATCTGTTTACACGGTGAAGGCTGTGATTGGACACAGCCATAATATGATTGGGGGGCCCCAATCACAGCGCCCATATCCCTATCCCGTCTGGGCTGTGTCCTGTGATCACAGCCATCAAAGGATCGCACTGCAGCAGGGCCCTGTGGCTGCAAGCAGGCTCCCGTTCTGGAGGACGTTCCTGAATGTCCATTCAGAATGATGAAAGGCCCACCCGGTCTTTTATGTGCAGTGCCTGGAAAAAGTTGAAGTCTTTGCAATTTTACGTTGAGGAACATTATTCTGACATTTTTTTTATTTTTAGATGCAGCTTTTTACAAATTGCTGAACCTCTGACCATCTTAACTTCTGGGACAATGACTCTCTAAGATGCCCTTTTTATACCCATGGTCATGTTACTGACCTGTTGCCAATTAACCTAATTAGTTGCACAATGTTTTTTTAGCTCTTCCCTGTTAGCAGGGCAGTCTTTAAGGCAGGTCAAAAGGGGCAGCTGCCCTGGGCCCTGTCATTATTGTGGGGCCCAAAGCCGCTGCCTCATATTTGCCAACTATCTTGGTTTAAATTCCCTTGTCCCTTGAGGTTTTAGTCCTGTGCTGTGTCCCGATATTTCAGTGTGAAGTGCTGCTACCCAGCTCTGCCCTATTGTTGTGTACAGATGACTCATCTGCAGACTCTGTGTTTACATGTAAATAACCAGCATTGATATGTAAATAGCGGCTGCATTCATATGTAAATAGCGAGGGAGCAGTGGCATGCATATGTATATCATGCCCCCTGAGGGTAGTGTGGGGTGTGCAGAGGTAGGCAGAGAAGGAATTACAGTTTGGGTGCACAGGTGAGCAAGGAGAGGGTGTATGGAGGTAAGGAAGGTGGGTGCAAAGATGAGCAGAGGAGGCAGGTAGAGTTAAATGGGGGGAGGGTTGGAGTAAAGAGGATGGGGGAGGTTTGGGGTGCAGAGGTTAGCATGGGTTTTAGGATGCAATGGTGTACAGACAGTGTGGATAAAGATGTAGGTCGCATGTAGGGTGGCCTATTCATTTCAATGGGCTGCTCTATGCGCTACAAATGCGTAAGAAAGTCCCTAACCCTTTTTTCACACGGTTGCACAGCACATGTCAACAGATGTATGAGGGTGTCATTAACAATTTATGGCACTGCTGTGTATCTGCTAAAGGACAGCATGTTTCTGTGGTGTCAGGAAAGTGATTTTGCATGCGTTCCCAACACACAAAAATGTGACCGCAGTGGCCAGTGTGAATGTTCCTCTTACATAAGTGGTCAGTGTAAATTCCTCTTTTCATTGGTGGTTACTGTGAATGCTCCTATTACATTAGTGGTCAGTGTAAATCCCCATTACATTGGGGGCCAGTGTTGAAACTCCTCTTTATATTGGTAGTTGGTAAAAAAAAAAAATCTGCATTGCCATTGATCACACCCTCCCCTCAGCACTGCCACTGATCTCAGGAGTTCTAGGATCCCTAGGAGTTTTCTGTCTATTGATGGATCTGCTTACCTCCCCAGTACATGGTGCGCAGGCAGTGAGCGGTAACGATATGCTGTAACCTCTGTCAACCAATCGCAAATGCTGCCTGATCTGATTCAGTAAACTAATTTTGAGTCTAACTGCTATTTATTGTATGTCTCAGAGTATGTGGAGAGCGCAATCGCATGGGGGGGGGCCCAAGAAAATGTTTACCCGGGGTCCAATCAATATTAAAGATGGCCCTGCCTGTTGGTTGCACATACTTTGCCAGCTTTTTGTTACCCTTTCCCAAATGTTTTGAGATATGTTGCTGCCATCAATTTCAAAATTACCTTGAAGAAACACAAAATAACTGTCAATCTCCCTCGGTCTGAGGCTCCATGCAAGATCTCACCTCAAAGAGTTTCAATGATCATAACAACGGTGAGGAATCAGCCCAGAATTACATGTGAGAATCTTGTCAATGATCTCAAGGCAGCTGGGACCATAGTCACCAAGAAAACAATTGGTAATACACTACGCCATGAAGGACTGAAATCCTGCAGCGCTCGCAAGACCCCCCTGCAGAAGAAAGCCCATATACAGGCCCGTCTGAAGTTTGATAATGAACATCTGAATGATTCAGAGGAGAACAGGGTGAAAGTGTTGTGGTCAGATGAGACCAAAATCGAGCTCTTTGGCATCAACTCAACACACCGTGTTTGGAGGAGAAGGAATGCTACCTATGACCCCAAGAAAACTATCCCCACGGGCAAACAAGGGGGTGTTTTTCTGCTAAGGGGACAGGACAACTTCACCGCATCAAAGGGACGATGGACGGGGCCATCTACCCTCAAATCTTGGGTGAGAACCTCCTTCCCTCAGCCAGGGCATTGAAAATGGGTCATGGATGGGTATTCCAACATGAAAATGACCCAAAACGCACAGCCAAGGCAACAAAGGAGTGGCTCAAGAGAAAACACATTAAGGTCCTGGAGTGGCGTTGCCAGTCTCCAGACTTTAATCCCAAAGAAAATATGTGGAGGGAGCTGAAGGTTCGAGATATCAAACATCAGCCTCGAAACCTTAATGACTTCGAGAGGATCTGCAAAGAGGAGTGGGACAAAATCCCTCCTGAGATGTGTGTAAATCAACGACAAGAAACGTCTGACCTCTGTGATTGCCAAGGGTTTTGCCACCAAGAACTAAGTCATGTTTTGCAAAGTGGTCAAATGCTTATTTCACTCATTAAAATGCAAATCAACTTATAACTTTTTTAAAATGCGTTTTTCTGGAAGCATTTTTCCCCTCACTGTACATCACATTGGAAAGAAATCCTCTCACCTCGTGCTGAGTCAACAGGACAGGAAGTGAAAGGAAATCTATTTAATAAGACACCAATGGCAAAAACAACTTACAGTAGTTTTAACTCGTCCCTACTGTATCCAAAATTAAAATGTATTGCCTTTAGATATACTTTAAGGTCGCTTAGAAGAAAAATTGAATTACCTGCAAACACCTAAAAATGACAATAGTTATATACTAGCAGCTCTGTATGAGGCTTAGGTTGACTTCAGTTACGCCTTACCCACAACTTTTACAAAGTATTTCAATATGTCCTACACAATAATAAGGGCTTGATACTTCTGCTCTAGGATATGCATTCTGTAGCAGTGCGTTCTGCAGCTCTTTATGTAGTATTAACTTCTACAATAGTTGCGCTAGCCATGAGTTACATGTGACGTATCGGGATATACTTACAGATTACTTTACCTACATTAAGTCAGCTGCCACTATTCTTCTGCAAGTTTTCTGCAAGTTGTAAGTGCTATGTGTATAAAAAAGGAGACAAGGCTAGGGTATAAATTTAAGCCCCTTTCCCATATAAAATCGCCATGGCATGGTCAAGTTGACCTTCTCTGGAGACTGTTCTCTTCTTTTAAATGCAGAACATAGGTTTGCCTGAATTGTGAAAAGAAGGCATCCAACACAAAAGGGGATTTTTCTCCTTCATCATATGTATAATTTTCTGTAGTAGAAAAGTTATTGATTTTTTCCTTGGATATTCACAACAAGCTATCAATTCTTAATGTTACCTCATTACTAAATAGTGTCAACGGTAGATATTAATGCAATGTAAAATCTTGTCTAACGGCTTATATCATACAGATGTAACATGTATCTCCCTGACCCCATTCAGTACAGAACTACAAAAACAAATTTGTAAAAATATGAGTAGGTATAAAAAGAGTTGACTTCGAAAACTGAAGATGTGAGTAACACTGGGCAATCTATGTAGTGAATCATCAGTACATATTTTAATAATGCTTTATAATCTGCAAGTCTTTTCTGAGAAGCCAGCATGAGCTGCATCTTGATTACCCCTCAAACTAGTCACCACGGCAACCAGTGAATGTAGGTTATGAAAGATGTACCATCAAGGAAATACCTGCAGCTCATAGCATGAACTCCAAGCAACTCCAATGACTTATAGATTAAGAATTCCTCTCCAGCAGGATATCAAGTTCTTCTATGATAACAGTGCATACACTTAACTGTTGCACTACTGGAAAAAACCCAATGAAAGAAATAGGTATAGGAAAATGGTGAATAAGATGGTTTATACAAACAAGCACCAAATAAATCACCACAAAAGCAAACTAAATCTACATTTCTTTGATGAAAGGTACTTGGCACTGAAGTGTTAGTTCTTGGTGCTGATAGTTTTCGGCATCAAGAAGAGGTGAAAATTATACGGCCTAACACTGAATTAACTTTGGAGCTGCATATTTACCTTATCGTTATCCTACATTGGGAGGACTGACACATTTACTAATTTAGAGGTGTGTATAGGGATGACTGACAAGTTTGCTTTGAGTATTAAAAATGAATTAAATAGTGTTTTTGGTTTTTGGTGCTCAGATACAGTGTAGTCTGCTTAACCGCTTGCCGCCCGCCGGATGTCATATGACGGCCAGGCGGCGCGGCTCTCGTTCTGGAAGGGCGTCATATGACGCCCTTGCCTTCCCGGCCCACCAGGGGGCGTGCGAGCGCCGCCGGCGGCACTTGCGCACAACCGTGGCACTGGGGACCCGATGCGCGTGCCCGGCAGCCGCAATGTCCGCCGGGCACCCGCGATTGCCCGGTAACACAGCAGGACCGTGGAACTGTAAACACACAGATCCATGTCCTGTCAAGGGAGCAGAGACCAATGGTGTGTTCTCAGTACAGATAAACACCGATCGGTCTCCTCCCCTTGTGAGCCCCCTCCCCCCACAGTTAGAATCACTCCCTAGGAAACATAATTAACCCCTCAATCACCCCCTAGTGTTAACCGCTTCCCTGTCAATCACATTTATACAGTAATCAGTGCAATTTTATAGCACGGATTGCTGTATAAATGTGAATGGTCCGAAAAATGTGTCAAAAGTGGCCGATATGTCCTCCGCAATATTGCAGTCACGATAAAAATCGTAGATTGCCGCCATTACTAGTAAAAAAAGATAATTAAAAAAATGCTATAAATCTATCCCCTATTTTGTAGACGCTATAACTTTTGCGCAAACCAATCAATATACACTTATTGCAATTTTTTTAACCAAAAGTATGTAGAAGAATACATATTGGTCTAAACTGAGGAAAAAATTTGTTTAAAAAAAAAATGGATATTTATTATAGCAAAAATTAAAAAATATTGTGTTTTCTTAAAACTTGTCACTATTCTTTTGTTTATAGCGCAAAAAATAAAAAACTGCAGAGATGATCAAATACCACCAAAGAAAGCTCTATTTGTGGGAAAAAAAAATTATAACAGCTTCATCTGGGTACAGTTTTGCATGACCGCGCAATTGTTATTCAAAGTGTGACAGCGCTGAAAGCTGAAAAATGGCTTGAGCAGGAAGGGGTGAAAGTGCACTGTATTGAGGTGGTTAAAGGCCTCATGCACATAAACATTTTTTTTTTATTCTTTTTATTTAAATTTTCATAGTAAATTTACAAACATGAACATTCAACTTCAAGCACTACAATAAAACAGCACCAGTGAACAATGCTGCTCCCAAACCATAACTGTGACAATGTCCATGGAAAGCAATAAATGAAGAGCACAGAAAGAGCACATTACAAAGTAAAATCACATCCCCTCAGGAAGACCCCTAGCAGCTGAGCCAAATGCTCTCAAAGGCCTGAACCTTCGACGGGAGAATTCGGGACTTGCCCCAATTGATCTTGAGACCAGAGAATTTAGAAAAAGTGTCCAAGATGGACAATGCTGAGGATAAAGACGCCTCATGGTCTCTCAGAAAGAGTACCATATCATCGGCATATAATGCCGCTTTTTCTTCCAACACACCCACCTGGATCCCCTTCACCCCAGAAGATACACGTAAGGCCACTGCCAAGGGTTCTATCAGTAAGTCAAATAAACCTGGAGAAAATAAACCTGGTTACTGGAAAAAATTCAGAGACCATCCCATTAAGCGTGACCGCCACTACTGGGGCACTATACAATAGAGTAATCCATTGGCAAAGGGTAGGGCTGAAGCCAAACTGCCATAATACTTCCTGCATATAATTCCAATCTATGGAATCAAGGGCCCTTTCTAATGCCGCGTACACACGGTCGGACTTTTCGTCTACAAAAGTCAGACAGCCTGTCCGACAGACTTCTGGCAGACTTTCGGCGGACTTGCGGCGGACTTGCGGCATACTTTCTAACGAACGGACTTGCCTACACACGACCACACAAAAGTCCGATGGATTCGTACGTGATGACGTACACCGGACTAAAATAAGGAAGTTCATAGCCAGTAGCCAATAGGTGCCCTAGCGTGGCTTTTTGTCCGTCGGACTAGCACACAGACGAGCGGATTTCGGGGTCCGTCGTAGTTACGAAGTAAAGATTTGAAGCATGTTTCAAATCTAAAGTACGTCGGATTTGAGGCTAAAAAAGTCAGTTGAAAGTCCGGAGAAGCCCACACACGATCGGATTACCAGCCAGCTTTAGTCCGTCAGCGTCCGTTGGACTTTTGTAGACGAAAAGTCCGACCGTGTGTACGCGGCATTAGTCTTATGCCGCGTACACACGGTCGGACTTTTCGTCTACAAAAGTCCAACGGACGCTGACGGACTAAAGCTGGCTGGTAATCCGATCGTGTGTGGGCTTCTCCGGACTTTCAACTGACTTTTTTAGCCTCAAATCCGACGTACTTTAGATTTGAAACATGCTTCAAATCTTTCCGACGGACTCGAGTCCGGTCGAAAAATCCGCTCGTCTGTATGCTAGTCCGACGGACAAAAACCCACGCTAGGGCAGCTATTGGCTACTGGCTATGAACTTCCTTATTTTAGTCCGGTGTACGTCATCACGTAAGAATTCGACGGACTTTTGTGTGATCGTGTGTAGGCAAGTCTGTTCGTTAGAAAGTATGCCGCAAGTCCGCCGCAAGTCCGCCGAAAGTCTGCCGGAAGTCTGTCGGACAGGCTGTCTGACTTTTGTAGACGAAAAGTCCGACCGTGTGTACGCGGCATAATGCCGCGTACACACGGTCGGACTTTTCGTCTACAAAAGTCAGACAGCCTGTCCGACAGACTTCCGGCAGACTTTCGGCGGACTTGCGGCGGACTTGCGGCATACTTTCTAACGAACAGACTTGCCTACACACGATCACACAAAAGTCCGTCGAATTCTTACGTGATGACGTACACCGGACTAAAATAAGGAAGTTCATAGCCAGTAGCCAATAGCTGCCCTAGCGTGGGTTTTTGTCCGTCGGACTAGCATACAGACGAGCGGATTTTTCGACCGGACTCGAGTCCGTCGGAAAGATTTGAAGCATGTTTCAAATCTAAAGTACGTCGGATTTGAGGCTAAAAAAGTCAGTTGAAAGTCCGGAGAAGCCCACACACGATCGGATTACCAGCCAGCTTTAGTCCGTCAGCGTCCGTTGGACTTTTGTAGACGAAAAGTCCGACCGTGTGTACGCGGCATAAGAAGATCAGAATTCCTCCTGTTGTAATCTCAGGGCCCAGTTGTAAATGAGTATAAATACGTCTTAGGTCAATATCAGTAGCCTTACCCAGCATAAAGCCTGTTTGGTCATGCACATGAACATTTTGAGGCATAAAATATGCACTAGCATAAAATCCTACTGTTTTTCCCTGACTGGGGGGCTGCAGGTGGCGCAAACAGCCAGCCATAAAAGTAAATTGTTGTACGTGGTCATACTCAGGTGCTTTATTGCAGTGGCGTAAACATGCATATGATGCACGCAGATCTCCACGTTCAGGCAACACATCACCTGAGCATGCTCATGTTTATGCTAATGCATGAAAGCATCAGCGTATACCCGAGTATGGCCGCTAAAGTCATTCACATCTCTGGCTGGCTGAATGTGCCACCCACAGCTCCCCTGGTGTGGAAAAAAGCTGAAATTTTACACTTGAACATATTTTAGGCCGCAAACCATCCATATGCACGCAATCCAAACCAGTTTAGTGCATTATTGCATTAGATTAATCTAATTTCATTTTCCTTCATTATGTTTAACGCAAGTAAGTACTTACACCTTGAATGACACAGCATGGGGCATTTTTATTTATACTTCGGAAAACACCGGCTCCTCTCCATTTTTATAAATGTAGCTGTGTTTTAACTCTTTATATCTAAAATGATAGATTATTGTTCTCTGTAAGGCATCCTTATGCCATGCTCCTAGTGCACATTCCCAGTTTTGAGACCACGCTGTCATAGGTGCAGGTCTCCGACTAACAATTGGGAATCAGTCAGCGTGGTTCCCAATCATTTACTCACCATAGGGTGTAACAGCACAATTCTTGCAAAACATTCTGGGTTTTCAAATGATAGCCCATAACTAGCTGAATTCTTAGAAATGTGGTACCCTGTCAGTTAGCTAGACAGATCAAGAGAATTTGTGAGCGATAGTCAGATATATAGATAGACAGACAGTATAGAGGTGCTATTATAATCTGTAATTTATTATACATAAAATAGTTTAGCCATATGGGAACAAACTAGATTATGTGAATACCCACTCACCACGTCTAGCTTAAATTAACCTTTGCTTAAGTAATCTGATTAGCAGAGGAGGAAAGCGTGCTGTGTAATGGCAAAGCTTCTTAAGGGGATTTTTGCAAGAACAGCACTAGTTCACAAAAATAAGCAGTCTTAAATAAGCGTTTTTTTATGTACACCATGTAACAATGTATATGATCCAATATCTGATAGCCCAAATAGAGGTAATAACCATATTATTGAGTATCTAAAACCATTTTTATATTTCATCTCTGCCTCAGACAACCCTCTTTGCTGTCAATAATTCCACCCGCCTTTATTTTCCTTCAAGGATTATATATAATTTATTGCTAACGTCATTTGCTCAATAGGGAATCATAAGAACCTTTAACACAACAAATACAGTGTAATTACTAGAGTTATGTCCTGTGTGCTTTTATAATAAGTTGTCTGCTTCCACCAATGTATATTTAACTGCGATCTGCTTAACTATTTCCTGAAAAGAACATTGTTTGCCTAGTTATAACAACACACAGAAGTATTTGATTAAATAAAATGATTCATTATAATATAATAAAATACATCATTATAATATAATTTATTTATTTATTTTTCAGTATATACAGAAATAATGATACTTTAGAATTTCACTTGCTTTTGATCACATCACCCTTTCTTTTTCAAGTATACAGGTGATACTCGAAAAATTAGAATATCGTGCAAAAGTTCTTTTATTTCACTAATGCAACTTAAAAGGTGAAATGAATATATGAGATAGACTCATTACATGCAAAGCAAGATAGTTCAAGCCGTGATTTGTCATAATTGTGATGATTATGGCTTACAGCTCATGAAAACCCCAAATCCACAATCTCAGAAAATTATAATATTGTGAAAAGGTGCAATATTCTAGGCTCAAAGTGTCCCACTCTAATCAGCTAATTAAGCCATAACACCTGCAAAGGGTTTCTGAGCCTTTAAATGGGCTCTCAGTCTGGTTTAATAGGAATCACAATCATGTGAAAGACTGCTGACCTGACAGTTGTGCAGAAAACCATAATTGACACCTTCTATAAGGAGGGAAAGCCTCAAAAGGTAATTGCAAAAGAAGTTGGATGTTCCCAAACTGCTGCATCAAAGCACATTAATAGAAAGTTATGTGGAAGGGAAAAGTGTGGAAGAAAAAGTTGCACAAGCAGCAGGGATGACTGCAGCCTGGAGAGGATTGTCAGGAAAAGACCATTCAAAAGTGTTGGGGACTTTCCAAAAAGGAGTGGACTGAGGCTGGAGTCAGTGCATCAAGAGCCACCACACACACAGACTGATCCTGGACATGGGCTTCAAATGTCGTATTTCTCTTGTCGAGCCACTCCCGAACAACAAAACAACGTCAGAAGCGTCTTACCTGGGCTAAAGAAAAACAGACCTGGTCTGTTGCTCAGTGGTCCAAAGTCCTCTTTTCTGATGAGAGCAAATTTTGCATCTCATTTGGAAACCAGGGACCCAGAGTATGGAGGAAGAATAGAGAGGCACACACTGCAAGATGCTTGAAGTCCAGTGTGAAGTTTCCACAGTCTGTGTTGATTTGGGGAGCCATGTCATCTGCTGGTGTTGGTCCACTGTGCTTCATTAAGTCCAGGGTCAACGCAGCCGTCTACCAGGAGATTTTGGGGCACTTCATGCTTTCTTCTGCAGACAAGCTCTTTGGGAATGCTGACTTCATTTTCCAGTAGGATTTGGCACCTGCCCACACTGCCAAAAGCACCAAAACCTGGTTCAATGACCGTGGGATTACTGTGCTTGATTGGCCAGCAAACTTGCCTGACCTGAACCCCATAGAGAATATATGGGGCATTGCCAAGAGAAAGATGAGAGACATGAGACCGAACAATGCAGAAGAGCTGAAGGCAGCTATTGAAGCATCCTGGTCTTCCTTAACACCTCAGCAGTGCCACAGGCTGATAGCTTCCATGCCACGCTGCATTGAGGCAGTAATTTCTGCAAAAGGGGCCCAAACCAAGTACGGAGTACATATGCATGCTTATACTTTTCAGAGGTCCGATATTGTTCTATGTACTATCCTTGTTTTATTGATTGCATGTAATATTATAATTTTTTGAGATTGTGGATTTGGGGTTTTCATGAGCTGTAAGCCATAATCATCACAATTTTGACAAATCACGGCTTGAACGATCTTGCTTTGCATGTAATGAGTCTATCTCATATATTAGTTTCACCTTTTAAGTTGCATTAGTGAAATAAATGAACTTTTGCACGATATTCAAATTTTTCGAGTATCACCAGTATACACTACCTACACTTGATAAGGGCTGTTGGAAGCTTATAGAAGTCATCTTTCTCTTGCTCTCTACATAAAATAAAATGGCTGAATGAAATAAAAAAGCTCACTGCAGCATGAACAAAACTGTCAGATAAACATGGTGCCACTGTGCAGAGTGTGAAAAGTTTTCTGTGTATGTGTGTATAGAGGCTGCTCACATTCTAATATAGGGGGGTCTATAAACTACTGCCCGTGCGCCAAATTTGGCACACTGCAAGATTTTATCTGGCCCCCTGATTTAAAAGGGGACCCTGATGTAAGGGGGACTTTTATGGGGACCCTGATGTAAGGGGGACTTTTATGGGGACCCTGATGTAAGGGGGACTTTTATGGGGTCCCTGATGTAAGGGGGACTTTTATGGGGTCCCTGATGTAAGGGCGACTTTTATGGGGTCCCTGATGTAAGGGGGACTTTTATGAGGACCCTGATGTAAGGGGAGGGGGACTCTTATAGGGATTCTCATATAAGGGGAATCCTAATGTTGTGGGGACTTTGATGGGATCAAATTTATTTGGAACATCTTTGATTTGTTTACTGAAGTTTTCACTGTTGATCTATATTGTGTCATGCTGATTACACACAAAAAAACTCAGAGCAAAATGTATTCATTCATTTAAATTTGATTCATTCATTTATAAAACTTGCACAGAAAAATTTGGAGACCCCAATTCTAATGCATTTTTGGAATATGGATTCTTCGGTTTCCTGGCTTTTTGTACCTCAAACAGGCAAAGCACAAAACATTGCTAACAAGTGGATTTAAGGGTTGCAGCTCCCTCTGTGCCCCCCCCCCCCCATTACTTAAAGGTGTTGTAAATCTTCAAGGTTTTTCACCTTAATGCATTCTATGGATTAAGGTGAAAAACCTTCTGTAGTGCAGCAGCCTCCCAGAGCCCCCCTTTTACTTACTTGAACCCAATATTTCCAGTGACGAGAACGAGCCCAGCAGCTCCAGCCACTGTCTTGGCTCCTCATTGGACAGATTGATAACAGTAGGAGCCATTGGTCCTACTGTCTGTGTTAATGGACGCAGCAGCAGGACTCGGGAGTGCTCCCGCATGATTGCCCCCTTGGAAAGTGGGTCTCTGAGGGGCACTCAATGTTGGGAGGTGCCAGGAGCGCCACCGGGGGACCCCAAAAGAGGAAGATCGGGGCCACTCTGTGCAAAACCCTTGCACAGAGGATATAAGTATACCATGTTTGTTATTTGAAAAGAAAAACAAAAAACGAACCTTTACAACCCCTTTAACCAAACCCGATCCAGCGATGTGCACAAGAACAGCTGCTCTCCTGGGTCTCTGCCTCCTCATTGGCTGAGAGACATTGGCTCCGGATGCTGTCAGTCATAGCCAGTGAAGAGGGAACAGAACGGGCTCGGTAAGCGAGCACACACAAGATCCCCAATAGCTAGCGGCTTTCTTTTTTTTGTTGTTGTTAACCTTTAATATCACTTTAAAGTAAACCTGTACTTTGCCCCAACAAGAAAAAGTAATAGGATTCTTGCATAAAAGGAACTGTAAGCAGTCAGAGCGTAACTTCTTTTAACCTATCCCATGCTGCAACTAGACCTCCTGGAAATTCCAGAGAATGTTTTACTTTCTGAAAATTAAAACTTGAACAGGGTTGTGCAAACTAACACTAGCCTCCCCACCCCCTCATGGGAAAGTACTAAGGCCCTTTCAGATACTTAGTCCTAAAATGTGGTAGGCAGGGGGGCGTATCATGAATGCCTCATATCTGGAAGTACTGGGGTTTTCCTCTGGCTTAGGAGCAGGATGGGAGCAGTGCAGTAAAGGTGAATTCATGCTGCTTATGGTGCCTCTTATGCAGCAAACCTGATGTTTTGTCTTATATGTGCAAAATGCAGGTTCTCTTGAGCTCTAGCCATTAAACTGACTCTACTTAAAGTGGAACTACAGTCTGCTCACATAATGTGTAATAAAAAATATCTTTGCCATTCTGAAGCTTACCCCCAACCACTTTGCATATGTATTTTATATATACCGTGATTCTGTACTTGCCAAATATGCTGCAGAAATCTCCTTCTACAAAGTCTGGCTGCAGCCATTTTAACTGTGGGCAGCAGAAGCTGCTGCCTGTTCACTTCCTGAATTTACACAGACACACAGAGGCACTTCTGCAGCTCTGCAAGCCTGCAGCTCTCATTGGCCCTCTTATGACTCATCACCCCTCCCTTCCTGGCAAACTCTCACAAGAGTGAGAGAGAGAGAGAGCTGTGCATGATGTCATAAGCCTAGGCTAATAACCAGACAAGAAACAGGAAGTGGGCTGTATTAGGTATTTACTGGCAGAAAAAAAATGTTTTACTATTCAAAGTTAGAAAACAAGGGCAGAAGATTTAATAGATAGAAAGCTCGAAAAAATTACTGAAGTACGCTTTAATGCAGCTGTTTGGCTTTTCATGTGAAGTTATGTGTAGATAATACTGTGTCTGCTTATAGCATACTGAGTGAGAAGTGAGAATTATTATTGACAGTTAGCAGTGAACACTGGCAATTAGCACGGTCTATGACGGTAATGAATGAGGATGATATGCTTATGACTTTTAAGCACTGTAACTAATAATGGCACTGATCAGAAGTGTTCAGGGTCAGAGCACTCACGAATTGGTGATTGTTGTGTCCCACAATGCATTAATATACTATATACTGTATATTCCTGCTTGATTGTCTGTGTACTAAGGCAGGCAGACACAGGGGAAACATCGGAAGGGCATGCAAGTCAACATGGGAGAAAGTGAAAATGGCACAAACTCTTTGCGACTATCTACATTTGAAAATGGCACAACCCAGGTTAAATCTTGGTTCATTCCAATCATTTAGCTCATATCAATCAGTGAGCTCATCAAATATTATAGCATTAGTCAGAACAATCCCATCTAAGTGACAAGGCTTTGTCTCACCTTTAGGACCTGCTCTAGGTTCTCCAGTTTGGCTTGGAGCTGGTACTTCTCCTTCACAGCCAAATCTCTTTCTTTGGTGACTATAGTGAGGGTTTCTCGAAGCTGCTCATAGTCCAACTTCACCTGTTAAGAACAATAAAGTATATTTGGACTTGATTATGGAATGATTTACATGGGGAAAATATATTTATTCACAGATGGTAGAAAAAAAACTTTATATATGATATAGAGGTCTATACAAACATATTGGGGTTGATTTGCTAAAGGCAAATATGCTGCTCACTTTGCAAAGGAATCTACACTTTTCAATGGAATTTTTCCTTTAGCTTAGTGAAGCTCTGCTGATTTCCATCATTCAATCATGTGTAACCAAAATACTGCTTTTTTTTTTCCATTTTCTTTACACCTGATTGGGTATTGTTTGCAAGGTGAATTTTCACTGCATCAACTAAGCTAAGGTAAAATTCTATGGCAAAGTAAAGGTGCTACTTGCCTTTAGTAAATCAACCCTATTGTTTCACACCAAAAAAATGCAATTTACCTTTCATCCTATTATTAACTGAGTTTTATTGAAAGGAATGGATACACATTAGTGGCACGTACAGTATATGCAATCCTCTCATCTACTGTATGTGTATTCCTTTTATATATGGATCCTTTTGCTGCAGGTGGAATATATTGAGAAGCAACAAAAAAAACCATGAGAGTCACTAATTGTCATTTGCCCAAAATAAATAAAGATAAAAAAAGTTCACCCAGAATGTTTAGCGATTGAACTTACTTTCCAAATTTACACATAAAACATTGTATTATATGAATATCTTAGCCACATATGAATTCTGCTTGTTTCATGCACATTATCAGGCAACTTATGATAGAAGATCTTGGAACAGTGTTTTCTGTCAGTTTGACCAATCTTTCACCATAGGGTTCTCCAGACAGACAGATTTCACATCATATCTTATCTTTTTCTCTCTGCAAATGCCTTTCAGCTTCCACAGACTCTTAAACCTGTGTTTTGATAAACCAGTTGTTACACATGCACATAAAAAAATTCATACAGCTCTGTTTGTATTAGGTATACGAGACATGCAGTCTATTGCCCGGGACAGACAAAATCTGCTACAAGGAAGGATCTTTAGGGGATTTCTTTTGTATAAATAAACAGTGGGGCTAATTTGCTAAAACCGGAGGGTGCAAAATTTGGTGCAGCTCTTCAAATCAGCTTCTACTTCAGTTTATTCAAAAACAAATCTGGAAGCAGATTGGTTTCCATGCAGAGCTGCAACAGATTTTGCACTCTCCAGTTTTATTAAATTGACCCCACTGTCAAGACCCCCCCATGCAAATTTGCTCTCCACTCCAACATCCCAAAAAACAAACACACACAAAGACTTATGTATTAAATTGTACTGTAACTGTACTCTCTGCCCTCATGTTGTAAAGTGATGTGCCATCTGTTGGCGCTATATAAATCCTGAATAATAATAATAATCTAAAAAAACTTTAATAATGTAAACAAAAAGAACTGGTCCACACTCACTGATTGGTCCAGCCTCACTAATTCTTTGCTAGAGGTTACTGCACATCATTACCGCTCACTGATTGGTTGCTAAAGGTTGCTACACATTATTAATGCTCACTGATGGTTGCTAGAGCTTAGTGCACATTATTATGGCTCACTGATTGGTTGCTAGAGGTTGCTGCACATCATTACCAGTCACTGATTGGTTGCTAGAGGTTACTGCACATTATTATCGCTCACTGCTAGAGGTTACTGCACATCATTACTGCTCATTGATTGGTTGCTATAGTTTACAGTGCATCATTACCACTTATTGGTTGCTAGAGGTTACAGCACACCATTACAGCTCATTTATTCGTTGCTAGAGGTTATAACACACCATTACAGCTCACTGATAGGTTGCTGAAGTTTACAGCACACCAACTCCTCACTGCCTACACGCCATGGACTGGGTAGCTGAGGGGACCCACCAGTATACAGAAAACTCAGAGAACTTGTTATTAGCAATGAGCAGAGCAGGTAGGAACATAGGCCAATGTGAGCAGCAATCCCGAGGATAGGCTGCCAGGAATAAATGACTAGTTATACGGACTGCAGTAGAAGGACCACCTGGGAGTAGAGAAGTCATACAGGACTGCTGCAAAGCTGGGTGAGGGCTGTAGTCCATTTCCCATTACCTTTAATGCATTGTCCACCCTCTGGGACTACATGCCCTTCTGGTCTCTCTAATTGGTCCTTTCTGCAGCCAGGGGAGGGGGGGGGCAGTGTGGGTGGCAAGCTGGGATTTCTTACTTGTAGCCCGGGATTTTGTGCTCAGAGAGTAAGTGCAGGAACTTACCCTCCCTTGAGGAGAGACAGAGTAGCCACAAATAATCCGCGCATTGCACAAGGAGCAAGAGGCACAGAGTACTGCACTCAGTATTGCATGACACACCGGGCTGGGGAGTGTTGTACTGTGCACTGCTGAGGTGTTTGTATCACACAGGCCACAGAAAAAATCAACACAAGGGGCAGTAACATATCCCCCAAAAGTAACCTACTTTTGCTCACACATGCATACCTCTTTGCTTACCCCTGAAGCCACATCCACAGCTCTTCTATATAACCCCCATCCACAATTCACCTTTGTATCCCCCGTCCACCTCTGTACCATCACCCCCCTCTTCATCCACACCTCTGTATCCCCACATCCATAGCTCACCTCTGTATCCCCTCATCCACAGCTCACCTCTGTATTTCCCCTGTCCACAGCTCACCTCTGTATCCCCCCCATCCACATCTCACCTCTGTACAGTGGAACCTCGGATTATGAGTAACGTGGTTAATGAGCGTTTCGCAATACGAGCACTGTATTTTGAAAAATCCTAACTCGGTTTGCGAGTGTTGTCTTGGAAAACGAGCAGGATTCAGGCCAAAGCAGTGTGCAGTACCGCGTTTGGCCTGAGGTGGGGGGGCGTCGGAGCAGGGTCGAACTGCGCAGATCGTAGCCGTTCGGAGCAGTTCGGAAATGCTCAGAAAGACTCAGAGATACTACTTTCCCAAGCCTTTCCGAGGTTTGCCAAGGTCAGCAGAGCTATCCTCTGGTCTTTCCGGCTGTTTCCGAGGCTCTCCGGCTCCCCCTCCACCCGCATGCGGTATTGCATGCCATTGAAGTCAATGTGGAACGAATTATTTTTGTTTCCATTGACTTCAATGGGGAAACTCACTTTGATATGTGAGTACTTTGAATTACGAGCATTCTCCTGGAACGGATTATGCTCGTAATCCGAAGTTCCACTGTATTTCCCCTGTCCACAGCTCACCTCTGTACCCATTTCATCCACAGCTCACCTCTGTACCCTCCCATCCACAGCTCACTTCTGTATCCTCCCATCCACAGCTCACCTCTGTACCCTCCCATCCACAGTTTACCTCTGTACCCCCATCCACAGCTCACCTCTGTACCCCCCATCCACAGCTCACCTCTGTATCCCCCCATCCACAGCTCACCACTGTAGTCCCCATCCACAGCTCACCTTTGTACCCTTCCCCCATCCACAGCTTAATTCTGTTTTCCCCGTCCACAGCTCACCTCTGTTACCTTCCCATCCACAGCTCACCTCTGATATTCCCCATCCACAGCTCACCTCTGCCACTGTTACAGCTAAAGTTAGACTCCAAGCAAGCCATTACACCATTAAAATACAAATACGGGAAAAATTATACCCGCTCAAGGCAATTTCCTCCTATCCTGTAATCCACACATTTCAGCCACACAGCATAGGGTTAGGAACATAGTAGCTTTGATAATTTGACAAGGAAGTAGGAGCAGTACACACGTTATCACTTAGCTCAGTCTGTTCTCTCCTCTTGTCAGCATGTTCACTGCAGAACACGAGCCTTCCTCTCCTATTCTGAATGCTAAAGTGCACAAAATTACAGAAAGCTGATAACAAAACAAAAATAAAAAATAATAAAAACACCAATTACATAACTTCATTAGTTGGTGTATTGACCAATCTCAATTCATCTCAACTCCATTGCTAGATGGAAGTAAATTAATCCGTGCCACAGAAGTGTAATAAAATTAAGCTGTGGTCATTGTAATCACAAAATTCCACATAAATGTAAAATAAATATGAACACGCTGAAGCACTACTAAAGTGCTCAAACAGTGTCTGTGCAGAATCAATAAAAAAATAAATCAAATAAATCAATCTAAATTAAATAAATATATAATTGTGCAAAATAAATATATCCATACTATACACTAATAAAATGTCAAAGAAGTGTCTGTGCAAAATCAATAAATAAATAATTCAATGCATAAAAGAAATATATCCTGTAATTAAAGTTCCATATAATTCATAAAGTCCATACAATCAAAACAGTGACTAAAGTTATTGGACAATAAATCCAAACTCCCTACTTTCAGCACAAAGTGGAAAAAAAGTGCAAAATCTATAGTAAATAGTGAAAATATCACTCAGTATCTTTCCCCGCAAAAATATCTCTCACCTCCCCAAAAATATTTTTGCTTGGAAAGTAGCACAATACACAAGAAGATCTTGATTTACCGTATATACTCGAGTATAAGTCGTTCCGAGTATAAGTTGAGGCCCTAATTTACCACAAAAAAATGGGAAAAACTTAGTGACCCAAGTATAAGACGAGGGTGAGAAATGCACAGCTACTGTAAGTGGAAAAAAGGGTCAGCAATGCCCATTTGCAACATCACTGTGCCCATTTGCAGCCTCACTGTGCCCATTTGCAGCCATAGATCCCCCAAACTTCAAACTCGGTAGTTAAGGGTTCCTAGATGCCCCCTAGCTGCAGCCAAAATTTGGGGTCTCTGAACCCAAAGGGTCCCGAAATGACATTTCTGCACATGGACACAGTTGACCGACTTTGGGGCCCCGTATCTTGGGGTTACTTAGTGTTAGGAACCCCAAATTTGGTGTGCAAACCCAGTGGAACTAGCACCATAAAATATCCAAAGCTGGGGTTTCTAGCACCAAGTGTCCCCGAGATACAAGGCCCCAAAAATGGGTTCAGAAAATGTCAAGCACTTCTGCAGCAGAGAATGACATTTTCCGAACCGGGTTTGAGGCCCTGTATCTCGGGGCCACTTGGTCCTAGGAACCCCATCTTTGGATATGTTATGGTACCTGTTCCACTGGGTTTGCACACCAAATTTGGGGTTCCTAACACAAAGTGGCCCTGAGATACGGGGCCCCAAAGTCGGTTCGGAAAATGAAATTTTTTGCTGCAGAAAAGTGCTTGACTCCAGTATAAGTCGAGGGGGGGCACTTTCAGTACAAAAAAAGTGCCGAAAAATTTGACTTATACTCGAGTATATACGGTAATCAGATTGCATTCACAAAATCCACCCTTCTGATTGACTCAGAAGGGCTTCTTGTGTATTGTGCCACTTCCCAAGCAAAAATATATTTGGGGAGGTGAGAGATTTTATTTTTTTGCGGTGAAGGACACTGGGTGATATTTTCACCATTTACTATAGATTTTGCACAATATTTTTCACTTTGTGGTGAAATATCATCGTGGGTGATAAAAATAACATCAACATCTATGTAGCCGCTACCAAGCGGTGAGTAGTAGAATGGTAGATGGTATCCACCAAGCCAGTAGATCTAGAAATTCAAGCAGCATACAAGGAATGTTTAAAAGAGAGAGAGAGAGAGAGAAGGATGTACTGTGTGAAGTAAGGTGGGAAGGGGGGAAGAGGGAGGTGGTGCCCCGATCCCTGAGCTGAATCAATCACAAGTGCCCTGTATATCGTAGTATGTGCAGAGGTCAAAAGGTCCCGGAGGAAATGCTTCTTGTTTTGTTTATAAGACCCAGGCAGCAGCATGAGCAGAGCAACGAGAGGGGAGTTGGTGATTCTATCTCCCACTAGACTATAATACAAGCGGAGTATTTTGTCACAGAAAGGAGTTATACAAGGGCAGGTACTCCAAATGTGCGTCATGGGGCCTTTAAACATCTCCAACAAGTATCGGGATAGACGGGTCTATGGCATGTATGGTAGTTGGACACCAATATCATCTTGTGAGAATTTTATAATTGCACTACTGAGCTCCCGAGGATACAGAGGTTTTATAGGTAAACACCAGTATCTTGTCCCAATCTATGTCCTCAGAGCTAATATTAAGTACCTGTTCCCATTTGGCCATAAAGTGGGGAGAGGCCCCAAGTAAGATTCAATACAGTTGAGACAGTGGACGGTCCGGTCTGGCCTGCTGGGACAGCAAACATTCCAAGTCAGTGAGGGACTCAGTTAAAGAGGTGGTGGGAGAAGTTATAGTAAGGTAATGTCTGAATTGGAAATTTTCCAGCCATGCGCCAGCCAGGTTATGACCTGTCACCAAAGGACTTTATGAATTATATGGGACTTTAATTACAGGATACATTTATTTTATCCAGATTGAATTATTTATTTATTGATATTGAAATTTTTCAACATTTTATTAGTGTATAGTGTGAGTCAATTTTCTTGCACAATGATATATTTATTTTATTTAGATTTATTTATTTTATTATTTATTTATTGATTCTGCACAGACACTGTCTAAGCTTCTTGTGACAACAGGGCAAGAAACCAGAGGGTGCAGTTGTCACAGGAAGATGAAGACTCACAAAGAAATATATATTATGAAAGTGTCCCTGCAGTTCATGATGTAGCAGCCAGGCCACAGCAGGGAGACGCAGGCATATGATACGCCTGTATGTGTCAGATGATAAAGATTCTAGCAGTCGTCTTCCTGATGAAGCCTTTTTGATGACACCTTTCTGGTGAAATGCATTGAGGTCTAATGAGTGGCGGAACTTCCAGGTCTTCACTGACGTCATGTCTGGCTCAGGTGGAACACACGCCAACTTAGAGAGACGAGAGGCGGCGGGGAATGTAATCACACAGGCTTTCTATAGTGGGTGCCACTTCATGGCATATGAAAAAAGCGAGGGTACTGGCACATGTTTTTTAATAATCAACTTTTAAATAAATGTATTGCATGATTATTGCATTATTGCTTTCTCATTCTGGGACTTCCCTTTTTGTGACATTGGTTTTAAGAGGAAAGGAAATAGATGCCAAGTATAAACCAAGCTTAGGATCTATCATTTAAGCGGTGAGTGGCCCCCCTTATATTAGGTGGTGGAACATATCTTTTGGTGCACTGCTAATTTAGAAGAGCATGTATCACTAATGCACATTTATTGAAAGGAAGAAGTGGACTATAAGATATTGTTTTTTATTGTTTAATCACCTATTGTTTTCAGGACATTTTATAAAACGTGTTTATATATTGTTTCACTTGAAAATTCCTTGATTGCACAGATCTGTCTTTATATCACTACATATATTGTTTGTTGGCTATTTGTATATTTTTATTTGAGCTAGTGCCTCAACATATAGTACACTTCTAACTTTGCAAATGAGGAAAAACTTCACTGTCACGATCGGGAGTTTCTGCAGTCACCGATGGAACAATGGGATGCCTTTAAAGCCTATTTGAGAGGTTTACTTATTTCAGAGATAGGGAGAGGGAAAAAGAATTCCTCAGAGCATAAGGAGGAACTTGAGAGACAGGTTGGGACCCTGGAGGAGGCTTATATACGTACACCGACAGACTCGGCTAGGGAGGCATGGCAGTCAGCTCAATCTGCGTATGAGCGATTGCTGTCCTCCACAGCGGAGAAAAAGCTGTTCTTCTCCAGGCTGGCATTTTATGAAGAAGGAGAAAGTACGGGGCGTCTCCTGGCTAGGATAGCTAACTCTCAACAACGCTCCCCTGCAATAGGAGCCATTAAAACACCGGAGGGAAGGTTGGTGAGCTCCCCTGACCTTATACTAATGGAACTGGCCAAATTTTACGAAAATCTGTATCTTCCGACGGGGCAATACACCTCGGAGGAACTGGCAGACTACTTGGGTGACATTGACTTTCCACAGCTCACAAGGAGTCAGAAGGAGGATCTGGATGCTCCTCTCACTCTGGATGAGTTACAGGACGCATTAGCAGGCTTTATTTGAATATGCAATCTACGGCGGATAATCTTGGACAGAGGGCTTTACTCTCACTGGACGCTATGAAGGCCTTCGATAGCGTGGAGTGGGATTACTTGTGGGGGGTGCTTGGACGCTTCGGTTTTGGAGATGTTTTCATCTCATGGGTACGTCTGCTGTATCACAGTCCACAGGCTGCCATTAGGGCGTCGGGGGCTATGTCACACACATTTAATTTGGGCACGAGGCAGGGGTGCCCTTTGTCACCCCTGCTGTTCGCGCTAGCTATAGAACCCCTAGCCATTAAAATAAGAGCCAATCCTGAGGTTGTCGGATTTCGATATGGCGATAGGCAAGAAAAATTGATGCTATATGCTGACGACACCATGATTTTGCTTGGAGATGTGGACAAATCTCTCAATGCAGCTATGTCAACCATATTGGAATTTGGACGATACTCAGGACTCCAGATTAACTGGACCAAATCCTCCTTGATGCTTATCGATGAGGGGAGCACTCCCCCTAACAATTGTGTAGTACCTCTGGCCACCTCGTTCAGATATCTAGGTATTCAGGTGACGCCTAGGATAAGAGAGTATGGTAGATTGAACATATCCCCTTTGCTGAAAAGATTCAGAGAAAGGATTAAAACATGGAATTCGCTCTGTCTGTCGGTCGCAGGCAGAGTGAATTTGATTAAAATGATTCTTATGCCCCAATTGCTTTATGTACTTCATAATACGCCCATGGTAATAACCCTTAAAACTTTCCGGATTATTAACTCCTTGTTCAGACTACTAATCTGGAGAGGGCGCTCTCCAAGGATTAAACTCGAGCACCTCCAACGCCCTAAGGACGAGGGAGGGCTAGCCCTCCCTAATCCCTGGCTCTATTATATAGCTGCGCAGCTGCAGCATCTGATAGGTACAATGTACACTGGTGCAGAAAAAGAGAGACCTATAAGTAGCTCCTCAGAAATGGTAATGCTCCATACAGTTAAAAAAGACTCGGTCCCGACGGCCTTGGAGGCCATGAACTTTGGGAAATCCAACAAGAAGTACCCGACCTATGACTTAATACAAAAAATATGGTCTAAAACTAAATATATGCAGGGGGTAACAGGATTCACAGACTACAGCCCAATATGGTTTAATGACACATACCCAGAATTAGCTAAAATGCAGAATGGGGCGATATGGAGAAGATATGGGGTGGTGTATATTAGGCAGATTTTCCAAAATGGGAAACTACACCCAATTGAGACTTTACAGAGGTTATTTGCACTACCACAGTCTATGAGGTTCTATTACTTGCAATTAAAACATGCAGTAGAGGCACAGAGTAAATCTGCGGATTGGGTTTCTTCACATACACCTGTGTTTAATGTGATTGCAGGAGCCAATAATACCAAAGGGTTTATTTCACAGTGTTATAATATGTTACTGCAAAGCCTTTTAAATAAACATCCTTTGGGAATGCTTGCTAAGTGGGAGAGAGATGTTGGCCCGTTGGATGGGGATCAGTGGGAAGAGGTGCTACAGGCCGTGCCCACATGCTCCCTGAATGTTGCACACAGACTGACACAATTGTACATCATATTAAGAGTTTATTATACCCCTCATAGATTATATGCTATGGGCCTTAGACCCACCCCTCTATGCACTAGATGCAAAAGAGAACATGGGGACCTGATCCACCTACTATGGAGGTGCCCAAAGCTTCACCCCTATTGGAAAGGGGTGGTGGACACTGTCAATAGGGTATTTCAGGTCACTTTGCCTACGAACCCCAAGCACTGTTTGCTCAATGTGATAGATGAATTGGGATGGGAGGAATGTACTAAAGTGGCAATTACCAAAGCTGTATTCCTGGCAAGGAAATTAATTATGAAACATTGGATTTCTGAAGAGCCTCCTGCTCTTAAAGAATGGGTTAACGCGGGGGGGGAAATGTTAAGAAAAGACAAGGTGATATACCAACACAGAGGATGCCCACAGAAGTTCGAGAAACTCTGGGGACCATGGCTGAATGTTCCGGGGCTTGCCCCGGTGGATTTGGTCGTGGGCAGACTGTTGGGATTTGGGACATGAGACCCTAAGTATTAGATAGCTATGGCTATCTTATCAAGGCATAATATCGTATGTGGTTCAATTACTCCTTTTGTTTAGGATAGGGATGGACAAATGGTTTATATTATGCAGATGTAGGTGATGAATAAAATGATATTCGGTGGTTAAAGTGGTGTTTTGGTACAGGGTAGTTTAATAATGCAGCCAGTAAGACACACAAATGTAGAATGTCGGGCAGATATAAGCATTTCAAAATGTAAATGTGAAGTCGGTATGTGTATGTTTTTACATGTTTTTCTCAATAAAATATTTTTCTGGATAAAAAAAAAAAAAAAACAATGTCACTTAAAATCTCCCCAACAGGGATAAAAGACAGATATCCAACTCCCCCCAGCAAAGCTAAAACACAAAAGAAAGTTTCAGAAAAATATCATTGGCATTTAACCTGGCAATTAATATTACTTCAGTTTCAGAAGCTAACAAATTCTGTGGAAAGAAAACAATGAACAAATTTAAAAAAAGGACTTGACAAGATCAGTTCTTTTTCTCAAAATACAATACAGTCTGAATCAGAAAATAAAGCTTTCCCCCCAATGGTCCTATAGGTACTCCTCCCTCTGAGCTCTGTCATTGTAATCTGGACTGTGAATCAACATGGTGCAGAGTGGAGAGGGTGGACATAGACACACCATTCCTCATGGGTGTCAGACAATGGATTAACTGTGCTCCCTCTGCAAGCACACTGGGTAAAATAGTTTATTTTCTGCTTTCCATGGATTATCATTTTAAAATAATATCCAGCTTTCCTATTATACTAACATTCTCCTTTGATGCTGCTGAGAAAGCTTCAAAATTGGACTGTTAACCATATGCAGCTAAAGTGCTGGAAAGACTTCATTATATAGTTGTCTTGTGATGCTACATGACAAGGTAACAATTGCATGTTATCATAAATTGCTTCCCTTTCCTTAATTCAAATAAAATGTGCATGTTCTAGGAACACAGCTCGCTGGAAACTGACAGAGTCATATGGGTGAAACTTGATGCACGCATTCTATAAACCAGAGGAGGTCATTTGCATTTAGTAAATTACAATCACATCATGTAAGAAAGAAAGTAATAAAGACCTACTCAAGCGTACAAAAAATATGTCATGATACAGATGTAAAAATCCTATCTGGGGCTAAATACAGAATAAAAAGGAACTCAAAAGTCACGTTTTGGCTTGCATCATGAGGAAAACCAAGCAATCCTCCTATAAACATGTACTCACAAGATGTGAATATGATATAAAAAAAAACCTATGCAAAACAAACCATTACACTTACTAGATTAAAAGGCAGCCATACTAAATTAACCTATGTATACATGTAAGGTATGATATAACAGAATACAAATTTTATCATACAAAAAAAAAATAAAACTATTAAAATACCATAGGGTAACCAAAACACCCAGCACAAAACAGAATTATTATTACAAAATCATACATGTCTAGTAGTTAGGCAGCTGCAATAGTTCAATAACGTTTATAATCCAATCCATGCAGTAAATGGAATTTGCAATGTAAAATATGTATGCTCATCAAAAGCAACAGATAACAAAAATTCTGCGAAGTACAAATTCAGTGCCCTTAACCTTATAGCATTCCCTGTACCCCTTCTTTTTTTTCTCTTGCATTTTATTTACATACCTTTTTCCCACGGGTCTTTGTTCTGGTTACATAATATCATGGGTCTCATACCTAGTATTCTTCCTATAGTATGGGGCAGGACCTAAACAGTGAAACTTATTGACATTCCCCTGTGAGCACTGGACCCCCATGGTGCAAATGTTTGACACCATGGGCTCACGGGAAATAGGCTGGGTGCCATGAACACTGGTAGAATATCAGCACTGTGGTGCGTCTTGAGGAAGGAGTACCAAAGATAAGGGAAGTATGGCAGCAAAAGCTGCTTTTAAATTTTAACTGGTGCAGGGTAACAGATCATTTTTTTGTTTTTTTTTTCAAGCCAGAAATGGGCTCAAAGTGCATTACAAGTAAGTGATAAATAATCAGCCTGTCATTTTTGCAGTACATAGTCAGGTTGAAAAAAGACACAAGTCTTAAAGGAGAAACATTAATTTGAACAACAATCGTCATAAACTGTATATCTATATACAGTATATGTATGTCTTATTTACACATACAATCCTCCCTAGTTTAGATATGTTGGATATGATGTCAGAGGCCGCAGCAAACTCAGTGGTGTCACAGTTGCCCACTTCTGCACTGTATGTGTAAAGCTAAAAGAGATAGGTTAAAGAGGAAGTAAACCCTGATGGGTTTTACTTCCTCTTTGTTCCCCTGCAAAGTAAAAGCATAATGGGCTAGTATGCATCGCATACTAGTCCATTATGTGGCACTTACCTGCACACGAAGCCCCCCTCTCCCTTCCAGGGCTGTGGACTCCGGCTCTGTGACTGTCCGGAACCGTGTGACGTCACTCCCGTGCGGGAGCCGCCAGTCACGGCACATGCTGGTGAAGAAATGGCATGGAGGGCTGTTTCTTCACTGCGCATGCGCCGATGATCTCATCGGCGCACTGCAAGGTAAATATCTCCTAAATGGCCCACGTTTAAGAGATATTTTCAGTACATATAGATAAGCCTTATTATTGGCTTACCTATATCTAAAAATGTCTCAGGGGGGTTTACAACCACTTTAAAGGAGAAGTAGGGCCAAAGCTCTTTTGGCCCTACTTCTCCTGGGGATCACAGGAGTGCAGTTAATTCTGCACTCCTGTAACCCATTTTCAGATGACAGTGGGTTAAAGTCTGCTGTCGGTTGACGTCACCCAGCCAGTTCAGGCTCTGGAAAGATTCCGACTATAAAAGCCACTGGAAAACTGAGCCAGCTGCTCCTGGCCCTTCCATAGCCTGATGCTCCAGTGAGCGCTGGAGGGGCAGAGCAGAGAGTGACTGTCACTCTCTGCTCACTAAAGACTGAAAACTAAGCGATCAGCGGTCATTGATCGCTCACATCTCAGTCTTAGAAGCACTGGGGGACAGATGCGGCATTGGACCAATGCTGCATCAACCTAGGTGAGTATATAATTTTTTTTTGAGAACCCCATATTTCTCTTTTAACCACTTGACCTCTGGAAGATTTACCCCACTTCACGACCAGGCCATTTTTTGCGATACGGCACTGCGTTACTTTAAACTGACAATTGCGCAGTCATGCAATGCTTTACCACAATAAAATGCATGTCCTTTTTCCCCACAAATAGAGCTTTCTTTTGGTGGTGTTTGATCACCTGTGCGTTTTTTATTTTTTGCGCTACACAAAAAAAGACCGTCAATTTTGAAAAAATATATATATATATTTTTTACTTTCTGTTATAAAACCTATCCAATAAAAAAAACATATTATATATCTATCTATCTATCTATCTATCTATCTATCTATCTATCTATCTATCTATCTATCTAGATAGATAGATAGATAGATAGATAGATAGATAGATAGATATCTATCTATCTATATATATATATATATATCTATCTCTATCTATTTATTTATATATATATATATATATATATATATATATATATATATATATATATATATATATATATATATATATATATATATATATATATATATATATATATATATATACATATACATATATATACTTATGGTTGAAGCCCTATGGCCGATACGGACACAGGTAACATTTATAGTTAAGACTTACCACCTATGATGGACCTGGGAGTGTGGACTTACCACATGAAATGGACATGAAAGTGTGCCTTGGTCTGATGGACGGTATACCAAAATAAGGGGGCATACCCTAGATTATAGAAATTAATATTCTGTGAAGAGAAATTAATATTTGAGAAATGCCCTGAAAAGGGGATGGGAGGGTGGGTATCGCGCACAGGAAACCGACAAATACCACAGGTGAGCGGGCTGGTTAAATACCCCCCGGGCTCCTCCCATAAATTCAGGCCACCATACTGGCCTTCCTACTTATGGTTGAAGCCCTATGGCCGATACGGACTTACCACATGAAATGGACCTGAAAGTGTGCCTTGGTCTGATAAACAGTATACCAAAATAAGGGGGCAAAAACATTCAGGTAGGGGTATAGTATTTTATTAGTTTTCAGTTGTTATTGAGCTAATTTAGTGAATGCCTGTGCCATCTCCACTTGAGGATTAGGAATGTAACGGGCGAAGCAGGCTGACTTCCACCTGCCGAGTCTTTTAATGACGTGGTCCGGGACCCCGTGGCGGGATGCCTCCGAGGCTGCTCCAATGCGGAAGAAGTGGCAGGAGTACTGGCTGGGATTAAGGCGAAGGTTGCGGAGTAGAATCCTTATGTGTTTCACAAACTGACAGGCACTTAAGGGTTTGACTGGGAATGGTAAAAGGGGACTGGAGTCCGGTTGTTCAGGCAGGATTGACAGAAGATTATTGAGTACGGTGACTGGACACCAGCTATTATTGGTTTTGTAAAGGTGAATGTCCACTCCAGAGCCTGCCTGCTGGGTCTTAGAAACCGCAAGGTGGAGGATGAAGTGGTCTTGGTAGCGGACCAAGTACCGTCTGCGTAGCACTTGGCCTGCGGGGTTGCTACAGGTGAATTCGCCAGGTCGCAAGAACCCGTAGTAGGCCAAGTATATGGCTGCTTGTAGGACCATACTGGGGAGAAGACCAAACGGAGAAGTAGTCAGGATAGTCGACATACCCCTAAAGATGGCCCCCGTTATGGGTAAGCGTTTGGCACTGACCACTGGTTGGTGTTTCTGGGTGCAGAAGGAAAGACTTTGCGGGGTCTTGTAGAGTCAAGAAATGTTGTATGACGGCTAGGTATAGCCGAATAGTGTTATAGGATAAGGTCAGCTGAGTATGGCAATATGAAATGAAGGCCAGTACGTGCTTGACATCTGTTGTATCTTCGAAGCAGTGTGCCAGGAATTTATTGAACGCACTCCAGGCGGTCTGGTAGGCTTTTAGTGTGTTATGGAACAGTGAGCAGTTGATGAGCTGGGTCGCTCCTTGTAGGTGTTGTGCTAGTCCAGGTTACATTGTACTTTCCTGGAATAAATGAACAGTGGATATTAAACTGATGTTGTAAAGACAGTTGTACCAGTCTGTGCAGGAAGGACATGACTGCGAGGGATTTGGACCTGCCTTTGTTGATAATATCTGCCATGGCCTGATTGTCGGTGATGAAGACCACGGTTTGCCCTGTCCAGCGATGACCCCAGAGCTGTGCGGCTGCCACTATCAGATAGAGTTCGAAAAGGGATGATGTTCGAGTGAAGCCAGGTATTAAGAGTATCTGTGGAGGCCAGGGTCCTGAAAACCATTGGTGGCCAAAAATTGCCGCGAAGCCTGTGGAGGCTGCAGCGTCTGTCACTACTTGGGGTGAACAATGTTGGGTTGAAAGAGCAGACAATAAGGACCTCAGGTCCTTATTGTCTGCTCTTTCAACCCAACATTGTTCTATTCATTCTAAGGATGATGGTACTAACCAATGATTCAATACCCTATTTTTCTAACCTGGTGGCAAACCTTTGAACACTACTTGGGGTGAAAGGGACGAGACTGTAGGTATGAATAGGGATATACCATTCCAGGCGGAAAGGAATACCTCCCACATGGATAGGTCTGCTAATGCTGCAGTATCTAGTTTGAGGATCTGATCAGGGTCCTGTGTTTGTGAAAGGAATACCAGCAGACGTGATACGAATGTGCGACCCTGTAGAATGATTTGCATGGCGAAATTAAGCATTCCTAAAAGAGATTGCAGCTGCTTCTGGGTACACCCCCTAGTGTGAGTGAATTCTCGGAGGACTTCTCTGATGCGGGTTAGTTTGTCGAGGGGGAGGCTGGCCTGCATGGTGCAGGTGTCTAAGTTGACTCCGAGAAAGGTAATGGTGTGCGCTGAGCCGTGAACTTTATGTTCGGCGATGGGAACATTAAGATTTCCAAATACAACTCTCAATTTGTCGAGATCTCCTGGGGGCATGCCAGGTGGTTCTATTAGTAAGAAGTCGTCCAGGTAATGGATGACCTCTTGACATTGAGCTTTGTGCAATAGTATTCAGGTGAGGGACTGAGCGAATGTGTCGAAGAGCCAAGGGCTACTCTTCGAACCAAAAGTTAATTTGGTGGCAAAGTAGTATGCGTCCTTCCACTTGATGCCATGCCAGCACCAAAGGGACGGGTGGATAGGCAGAAGCTTGAAGGCGTCCGAGATGTCGGCTTTGGAGAGCCAGGCGCCTGTACCTGCTTTGATGATCGCTTGGATTGCCATGGCAACGGAGGAATATTTCAGGGAGAACTCTTCGGAGGGGATAAGAGAATTGAGACTGGGGATGTGGGAAGAATGAGGCGCAGACAGGTCGTACACCAGACGTAATTTATTAGATCTATTTCTGCTTGTAAGAGGCGGTCTATGGCCTGCTCGTCAGTGGCTGCTGAGCGGAGATTCCTGCATTCGTAGGTAGTTTGGGGCAGAGAAATGAAGCCGGTACTTGTGAAGGGTTTGCTTAACGAACTTGAAAAAGTATGTATGGTGATTTAAACGACAGGTGTATGGAACGAAATAAATGAGTGAAATGTGAATGCCTTTGATGGTGGCACAAATCAGTATGCCGCGACTGCAACAAGCTACGTATTGAACTGTTTGACCTGGCATGAAACGGGGCCAAGACTGTTGTGGCCTACCGGGATGAATCGAAACCTCACGAATGCCCAGGATTCTAATCTAAGTGCGGTGTATTGACAATGAAAATTAATGAAATGTTTGCCTTGATCATGAAATTAATAAAACATTTTGCCATGACAGACGCCTGGACTCTGGAGCATGTATTGAAATGAGGCAACAGAAAACATTGGTGCACACCAGAAGGAATCGGTGCATCTTGGATGCGACTGGATTCGAACCGGAGCGCAGTACGTAGCAATGAAATGAGTGAAATGTTTTGCCCTGACAGAGGCGCGAATCGATTGTGCTGCGACTGAGACTGCCAATCAACCGAGCTCTGGTACAGGTATTGAATAAGGCCGAAACAACTGGGGCGCACCGTAATGAATCAGTGCATCTCGGATGCGACTGGATTCGAAACGGGGGGCGCGATATGTGGGAGTGAAATGAATGGTAATTAATTCCCATGACAGAGATGCGGCATCTGCGACTAACCACGATCCGGACTCTGGAGCATGTACTGAAATGAGGCCAAGCAACTGGGGCACACCGTAACGAATCGGTGCATCACAGATGCAACGGGATTCAAATCGGAGCGCGGTACGTGACAGTGAAATGGTTTTGATTTGCCATGACAGAGGCACGAATCGATCATGCCGCCGTTGCGCCTGACTACGAATCGGACTCTGGAGCATGTACCGAAATGTGGCAAATACCTGGGGCAAGCCGAGACGAATCTGTGCGTTTCTTCAATGCGACTGGATTCGTATCGGAGCGTGATAAGTGACAGTGAAATGATGGCCATGACAGAGACACGAATCGGTGAGCCGTAACCTGCGACTAACAACGAATCTGACTCTGGAGCATGTACTGAAATGAGGCCGTAAGCAACTGGGGCACACCAGAGCGAATCGGTGCATCTTTAGATGCGATTGGATTAGAATCGGAGCGCGGTACGTGACTGAAATGAATGAAATGATTCAAAATGGTTTGAAATGCTTAGAAATGTTCTGAAATGTGAAATGAATTAGTATCGAACTGACACAAGTCGATATAGAGAATTTTGCGAATGACAACGGCTTGTCTTATGAAGCATGGTAAACAGTTTTTTAGACATGCCTGAATGAAGCGACGTCTGCGTCGTGGTGGGGTACAAATAACGAAATGGCTAACATAACGACGGTACGAGTGGTATGCATTACGATTACGTTGTGAATTTGCGAGTGATTCGTAAGTTTGATATCACGGTTTAGTGACATGATATCTAACAATGCATGAAATAAAACGTCAGCCGAAACCCTACCTGCGACAGCCAAGCCAGACGCGTTGTACGAAAATACGAATCGGTAACAAGGACCTCGAAACTCTCGAACATGGAAATTTTGCGAATACGGGAACTCACGGACGCTGAGTTTCGAATAGTCGGCCTAGTGACGTAGTATCGCGCACAGGAAACCGACAAATACCACAGGCGAGCGTGCTGGTTAAATACCCCCCGGGCTCCTCCCATAAATTCAGGCCACCATACTGTCCTTCCTACTTATGGTTGAAGCCCTATGGCCGATACGGACACAGGTAACATTTATAGTTAAGATAAGACTTACCTACATATATTGATTGGTTTGCACAAAAGTTATAGTGTCTACAAGCTATGGGATATTCTTATTTATTTTTTCATTTTTTTACTAGTAATGGCGGCGATCAGCGACTTATAGCAGGACTGCGATATTGCGGTGGTCATTCTAACACTTTTTTGGGACCAGTGACACTAGTAATGGCGGTGATCAGCGCCTTATAGCGGGACTGCGATATTGCGGTGGTCATTCTAACACTTTTTCTGGACCAGTGACACTAATACAGTGATCAGTGCTAAAAATATGCACTGTCACTGTACTACTGACACTGGCTAGGAAGGGGTTAACATCAGAGGTGAATAACTGTGTGCCTAGCCAGTCTATTACTATACTATGTTTTTACTAGGGAAAGAGATGGAATATATTCCCTGCTTTGCAGGGACACAAACTCCATCCCTTCCCTCCTGTCAGAACAGCGATCTGCCTTGTTTACATAGGCAGATGGCAATTCTGTCTCTTTGACTATCGGCGAGTGCTGGAAGACATCGGGTACCGTGCACCCGCCGATCGGCTTCCAGTGTGTGTAATTACAGCGTAAGCGAGCCGCCCGGGGCCTGCATGCGTGCCCCTTACCTGGAAGTGTCGGATCATGTATATATACACGTGATCCGGCACACAGGTGCCGCCCTGTAGCAGTAAAAGAACTACAGGGCGGACCTTAAGTGGTTAAACGCGCTTTAAGAAAAGAAAATAATTGCTGATGTAGCAGTTAATATTTGGCGAATGCCACATTCACTGCTTTATAAATATAAAAATTACCCATATGGTACTCCTAACTTACTCTGACATGACAACACATTGTATTTTGGCTCTGAATTGCATATATTGCCAGCCCTGCCTACCCATTAGCTGATGCATTACAAAGTACACAGACCTTTCCCCATCTCCCCACCCCTTCTTCATCTCTATAACCTCTTATTGTGTACAGGCAGAGAGCACAGAAAACTACAGCTGACATGATCAAATATCATGACAAGCTATATACAAAGATCAAGATTTTTAAGACATTAACACACATTAATAAGATTGTTTATGAATCAAACAAATCTATTTCACACGTACAGTATACAGTAGCTTGAAAAAAACAAAAACATTAAGACCTGGTTTACACTAGTGCAAATGTGATTTCATCTGATTTACAATTTGAATATGTACAGTAGTTCAACTGCAATACGACTTGGTGCATTTCTCATGTGATTTTGATGTGATTTTTATACTACTGCAATTTCTGGAGGAAGAGGAGAATAGGTGGGGGAGAAAACGCACCGGAATTGCATCAAAAACGCATCTGCATGAAGTCTATGGGGCACCAAAATGCACTACATCGCACCAAAGTAGCACAGGCCCCTCCCCAAAGTTGCATTTATCTGAACAGGCACCATTGAAATGAATGTGATTTCCATTATTATGCAATTCTGTACAGTCGCATCTGAAATCACACCAGTGTTGACCAGGCGTAAAGGCACTTTACATTTACCTTTACTTTATATAATAGGTTTTTTTTTTCATTATTTTGTTATTTATGGTCTTACCATTTATTTTATGATTTATTAACCACATAGCAAATGTATTGTTTTCAATGACTCACAGACTTGCATTAAGGCAAAGTGTGATTGTGAACAATCAATTGGTAAAAGCACAAAGTAGGAAGCACAGTCAGAGTAGATAATGAGCAAATATGGCTGCCTCCATGGACTTATAGCATGTACAATGAAATATAAAATAAAATTTCCTAAGATGCACACATTGCTAACATTATTTAGAGCAAGCTGAATTTTATAAAACATAAAAATGAAAGGCCCAAGCAATGTCTCGAACATAGGCTCCGACATCTGGTAGTAGTGCCCTACCATTGAAGTAATGATTAGCTGACTCCCAACTCCTATTTCTTTTCACCAAACACCTCTCCAAAAGCAAAGCATTTGAGAAAAGAAGGACTGCTAATAGTGTAGCAATAATGCCCAACGTCCAATAGCTTTTAGGGATATGAAGAAAGTAGGAAGAGTTGTAGACCAGATAATACTTTTTTTGGCAATACGTTAGTGCAGCCTGTGAAGAAGCCCTGTTAAAGCTAATAAACAAAGTTCTTCCTCTTGTCCTCCCTTACGGTCACCCAACCCACCTATTCTTTTACCTGGCTTGCTCTTCTTTTTTCTCTGTCTGCTGGACTCTTCTACTACATTTCTAATGGTACATCTGCATATATTTCTGTTAAAAAGGAGTTGGTAGACATGCAGTGGAAGGAGACCAGCTCTCTCAGTGATAGTGAGAGAAAGCATACAGGTGTTCCATGAAACCTTGCCAAGGATGAATGTTAAATGGCAGCCCCTCTTTAGAGAGTTCACTCCGGCATCTCCTGTCATGAATTCAGTGCATTCAAGAGATCTGGTGTATTGCTGCTCAGATTTATAACAGCTTTACAGAGTGTTTTCACTGACAGTATATAGATATGCTGCCAGGGACTTGTAGCAAGTGATATACTAATATATTGCAGCAAAATAAAAGACTAGTAGAGCTCAGATTTTGAACGGACTTTGTTGCATTTACTAACACTGGCGTAACCTGTCCTGAAACTCTTCAAGCAGTAAATCACAGTGTAGTCTTATTTTGTATCTGCTCACCTGGGACCATTAAAACACAGTCCACAATCTTAAGCCCTGATGAAGGGGGAGTGTGCTTGGCCCCTGGAATGCACTCTTCTGCTATGAATTCATTCTATCAAATTACACCTTGGACCCTTGGATGCTTGTTTGGCACTCTCATTGGATTGTATAGGTGTGGCCACTGTATTCTGACAGCCCAGTCTGAGAATTTTCAGAATACCCAAACAGTGCTTGCATTTGATTGGATGCAGCCACAGTTTGACCAAAATGTTTTGCCTGGCTCCTTCAATATCGGGCGGGAAGGTATCAACAGGGCTACCTAAGCCTTGAATTTTGTCCGGTTCACTAGGAACCCGCTGAAACTCACTTTGTGTATGGCCAGCTTAAACCTTCAATTCTACTTTTAAAGTGGTTGTAAAGGCTGATGTTTTTTTTTTACCTTCATGCATTCTATACTCAGCTCTCCAGGGACTCTCTCTTCATTGGCTGAGACATTGGCTCCCGCTGTTGTCAATCACAGCCAGTGAGCCAATGAGGAAAGAGGGGGGGTGGGGCCAAGACACGGCTGTGTGTGAATGGACATGCAGAGCCATGGCTCAGGAACAAACCTGCTTGGGTGCCCTCATTGCAAACTGCTTGCTCTGGTGGCACTTGGCAGGGGCAAAGAGCACCAGCGAAGGAACCGAGAAAAGGAGGATCTGGGCTGCTCTGTGAAAAGCTACTTCACAGAGCAGGTGAGTATGACACGTTTAATATATATATATATATATATATATATATATATATTTTTTTTTAACAAAGCCTTTAATATCATGTATTAATATTAACTCATTTTCCTGTTGCAGCTGTTGTGTAGAGTGTTTAAATATCTCTGCAGTCCATAGGCACCCATAGCCTCTGTAATCAGCTCTCAGTAACAGAACCAGTCTGACAGTCCCCTCCTTTTTTTTGCAATACAAGTCTGTGAAAGGACACCTGTGCTAAGGGGTGTGACTGTTACTCAGCTATGCCAGCACAGAGAACTGGAAAGGAGGGTGGGAATAGAATTTTAAACTAAGAAAAGGAAAACATTTCTCCAAGGAAAAATCTGTGACAAAGCAGAACATGCAGGGGCACAGCACTGTAAAGAGGTAAAAGTGTGAGACATTAACTGGAGTTTAAAATGTTTTCAAATCTGGATTCATTTGATTGGATCTATAATAAACCCTGTGCTTTATCATCTTTGTTTCCTATTATGCAGTCCATTGACCTTAGAAGTCAGCTAATCATGCAAGCACAATTCTATTGCCATCAAGGCCAAATATTGTCTGAGTGCTCCTATACTAGTAAGCGTATATTAGTATAATTAAACTGTAAAGAGATAAGCATTCTTAAATCAGGGTCAGAGCTTGACGTCTTTGGGCTGGGGTGGTGCAGAGGTTGTTACATCTACAGCCCATAATGTCTTTGCCACAGGGTCAGACATCATTTATTAAGCCCTTTAGACTACTGTTTATGACCCTGGACACTTCTGTAGAATTCCATGCTTCTAGTATTAAATAAATAAGGTTAGTCCACATAAAATTGAAATGATTGTTTCGTATTGTTTGAGCTTGACAGCATAATATTATTATATTATCTAGAGGCTAACGAAATACAGTTCAGCCAGCCAAACCCAAAGAACCTTGCCTTAGGTCCTGGCTTGATATTTCTACAAATTAAGGGTTTGTTTAAGAAATAGCTTCTGGTAGGATTTTGCAAACCTGCAATGGAAGCAAATTGATCATAAGTACAGGCTCTCCTCACAACGACCAGGTTCCGCTCCAACGACCAGGTTGGTAAACGAATTGGTCCTTAAACGAGGAGCCACAAGTAATCAATATTCTAAGCATTAACTACTGTACTGTACTGTATTGTGAAAAAAAGGTCTAAACACAAAACTCCAGCTCAATAACGTTGTTTTAATTTGCATAAGTACAGAACACAAACGAAAATTCTATACTGTACAATACAATGATGTATAGGGGGTCGTTAGGGTGGGGAGAGCTGGTCGTAAGTCCAAGTGGTCGTTAAACAGGTAAGTCGTTAAACGAGGAGTAGCTGTCTACACAACAAATTTGAACTACATTAGACATAAAGAGGAACTGCAACATTGCCATACCCTGACCTTGACGTGGTTTGGGCAGTGCAACGCCTTAAAAATGACAGTTCTCCCGAGGATATTGTATTTATTCCAAGCCATGCCAATCCGCGTCCCTTTGGTATTCTTCAAACAGCTTTGAGCGATATTTAGGGACTTCATTTTGTCCCATAAGTCACCGATAAAATGCATAATGGATAAAAATGCAATTATTATCTTTGCCAAAGGCGAAAGGGGGCAGCGGCCTTCCCAACCTTTTAAAGTATTACAGGGCGGTGCACGTTTCGAGGGTCGGGGATTGGCATTGTAATGCAAACTCCAAGCAGTGGGTGGTGATGGAGAATGAGGATGCCTCCATTGCTCTATTGACATCACCATGGCTCACTTCCCTACTTCCAGAGGACTAGTGTATTACCAATTGTTTTCTTGGTGACTATGGTCCCAGCTGCCTTGAGATCATTGACAAGATTCTCTCATGTAGTTCTGGGCTGATTCCTCACCGTTCTCATGATCATTGAAACTTCACGAGGTGAGATTTTGCATGGAGCCCCAGACCGAGGGAGATTGGCAGTTATTTTGTGTTTCATCTACTTGCGAATAATCGTACCAACTGTTGTCCCCCTCTTACCAAGCTGCTTGGCGATGGTCTTGTAGCCCATTCCAGCCTTGTGTTGGTCTACAATCTTGTCCCTGACATCCTTGGACAGCTCTGTGGTCTTGACTAAGGTGGAGAGATTAGAATCTGATTTATTGATTGCTTCTGTGGACAGGTGTCTCTTATAAAGATAACAAGCTGAGATTAGAAGCACTCCCTTTAAGAGAGTGCTCCTAATCTCAGCTCGTTACCTGTATAGAAGACACCTGGGAGCCAGAAATCGTGATGATTGATAGGAGATCAAATACTTATATCACTCATTAAAATGCAAATCGATTACCTATATAATAAACCTACTATTATATGTATTATATTACATAATAGATAATATAGACTGATCATTTCTTTGTCAGTGGGCAAATGTACAAAATCAGCAGGGGATCAAATACTTTTTCCCCTCACTGTGTATATATATATATATATATATATATATATATATATATATATATATATATATATATATATATATATATATATATATATGTATATATATATATATATATATACACACTGTTATATATATACCGATCAGCTATAACATTCGATAATATGAACACTGACAGGTAAAGGGAATATCTCCTTACAATGGCATCTGAAAAATTGTGGAATATATTAGGCAGCAAGTGAACAGTTGTCCATAAAGTTGATGTGGTGAAAGCAGAAAAAAATGGGCTTCGCAGTTTGTTGTTTGTTGAAAGCACACGTACAGGTCTGTCTGAAGTTTGCTAATGAACATCTGAATGATTCACAGGAGAACTGGGTGAACGTGTTGTGGTCAGATGAGACCAAAATCAAGCTCTTTGGCATCAGCTCAACTCCCCGTGTTTGGAGGAGGAATGCTGCCTATGACCCTAAGAACACCATCCCCACTGTCAAACATGGAGGTGAAAACATTATGCTTTGGGAGTGTTTTAATGCTAAGGGGACAGGACAACTTCACCACATCATAGGGACGATGGATAGGGCCATGTACCGTCAAATCTTGGGTGAGAACCTCCTTCCCTCAGCCAGGGCATTGAAATTGGGTCGTTGATGGGTATTCCAGCAAGACAATGACCCAAAACACACGGCCAAGACAACAAAGGAGTGGCTCAAGAACTAGCACATTAAGGTCCTGGAGGTCTCAACACCTTAATCCCATAAAAAATATGTGGAGGGAGCTGAAGGTTCGAGATATCAAACGTCAGGCTGGAAAATGACTTGGAGAGGATCTGCAAAGAGGAGTGGGACAAAATCCCTCCTGAGATGTGTGCAAACCTGGTGGCCAACTACAAGAAATATCTGACCTCTGTGATTGCCTACAAGGGTTTTACCATCAAGTACTAAGTCATGCTTTGCAAAGGGGTCAAATACTTATTTCATGCACTGAAATGCAAATCAATTTAAATCTTTTTTGAAATGCGTTTTTCTGGATTTTTGTTGTTGTTATTCTGTCTCTTACTGTCAAAATAAACCTACCATTAAAATTATAGACTTTTAAATATAAATATATATATATAAATATAATTTTTGCACCAGGTGACACATTAAAATTATAGACTGACCATTTCTTTGTCAGTGGGCAAACATACAAAATCAGAAGGGAATCAAATACTTTTCTTCCTCACTGTGTATATATATATACACACACACATATATATATATATATATATATATATATATATATATATACACACACACACACATATATATATATATATATATATATATATATATATATATATATATATATATATATATAAATATATATGTATAAAAGAAACATAATGTATATAATGATATTACAAGTTTCAAAGTTTCAGTATGGCCTCCCTCACCCTCCTCCTTCTCACAACAGGCATATATAATGCTGACCATAAGATGCAATTCATACATGGTACCACTGCCAGTGGCTTGCTTACTCCCATGCTGATTTGAATAACTCTGTGTTCTCCCTAGTCCCCGCCACCTGTTAAGAGGTTGAACAGGTGCCCCACAACTCCACCAGGTAAAATGACCAAGCTCAGGGCTTACACTAAGTAAGGCCATTATACCTGATGGAGGTGCAGGGCTCATGGGCATTTTCTAAATAGACAGCAGGAATATTATTATTATTATTATACAGGATTTATATAACGCCAACAGATTGCGCGGAGCTTTACAACATGAGGGCAGACAGTACACTTACAATACAAATCAACACAGGAGGGATCAGAGGGCCCTGCTCGTTAGAGGTTACAATCTAGAAGGGAGGGTCAATTGAAACAAAAGGTAATAACTGTGGGGGTGAGCTGATGGAGAAAATTAAAATACAGTTGTTAGGTGTGGGTAGGGTAAGCTTCTCTGAAGAGAAGGGTTTTCAGGGATCGTCTAAAAGCTAATAGAGTAGGAGATAAGCGGACAGATTGGGGTAAGGCATTCCATAGGATTGGAGAGGCTTTGGAAAAGTCCTGGAGGCGAGCATGGGAGGAGGTGACGAGTGAGCTAGAGAGCAGAAGGTCTTAAGAGGAATGAAGAGAACGAGTAGGTTGGTAATTAGAGACTAGGCTAGTGAGGTAGCTGGGGGCTAAATTGTGGATGGCTTTGTAAATAGTTGTTAGTATTTTGAATTGAATTTGTTGGGTGAGCGAAAGCCAGTGGAGGGATTGAAAGAGAGGGGTAGCAGACACAGAGCAATTGGTAAGGTGGATGAGTCTGGCAGTAGCATTCATGATGGATTGAAGAGGTGATAGACTATGTAGAGGTAAACCAATGAGAAGGGAGTTGCAGTAGTCGAGGTGAGAGATGACCAGAGAGTGAATTAAGAGCTTTGTTGTGTCATTGGTTAGAAAGGGGCATATTTTGGAGATGTTGCGAAGGTTGAGGCAGCAAGATTTGGACAGTTATTGAACATGGTGCTTAAAGGAGAGTTCAGAGTCCAGGACTACACCTACAACCTTGGCATGAAGGGATGGGTTTATAGTTGTGCCATCAATTTTGACAGAGAGATCAGGTCAAGGGAAAAGGGCATACAGGGGAGGAAAAAGTATACGTTCGGTTTTGGATAAATTGAGTTTGAGGAAGTGGTGTGACATCAAGACTGATATATCTGATAGTAAATTAGTGATACGTGAGGAGACAGAGGGGGTGAGCTGAGGGGTAGAGAAATAGATTTGGGTGTCATCAGCGTAGAGGTTGTATTGGAAGCCATGGGAGGCTATCAGCTGATCCAGAGAGGAGGTGTAGATTGAACATAGGAGAGGTCCAAGAACAGAACCTTGGGGGACCCCAACAGAGAAAGGAAGAGGAGGACTAGAGCAATAAGAAATACTAAAGGTGTGGTTGGATAAGTAGGAAGAGAACCAGTGAAGAGTACAGTCATGGAGACCAAAGGCATGGATTTTTATGAGGAGGAGGGGGTGGTCAACAGTATCAAAGGCAGCAGAGAGGTCCAGGAGTAGGAGTACAGAATAGTGTTGATTGGTTTTGGCCGTTAGTAGATTGTTTGTTAGTTCTAGGAGAGCAGTTTCTGTGGAGTGCTGAGGACAAAATCCAGACTGAAGGGGATCAAGAAGGCTATTATCAGCAAGGTGGACACTCATTTGGTTGTAGACCGGAGTTTGGATAAGAAGGGGAGCAAGGAGATGGGGCATAGGTTGTTAAGATTGGATGGGTCCAGTGTGGGCTTTTTAAGTATGGGTCTGACAAGTGCATGTTTTAGAGTGTTGGGGAAGATTCCAGAAGAGAGGGAGAGATTGAAGATGTGGGTTAGAGAGTGTAGCATAGAGCCAGAGGGTAAATGTAGCATTTGTGAGGGAACAGGATCCAGAGGGCAGGTGGTAAGGTGGACGTTAGAAAGTAGTTTAGCAACCTCGTCTATAGTGGTGGGGTTGAAAGAGGGAAGTAATGATTGTACCCGTGGGAATGAAGTGTAAAGCGTGGAGGGTATCTGAACAGTAGAGATCTCCTCACAAATTGTATCAATCTTCTGTTTGAAGTGATTGGCGATCTCCTGGGCAGTGAGTGAGTTGGCGGGTGGAGGCAGTGGAGGATGAAGTAGAGAGTTGAAGGTAGAGAAGAGTTGATGGGGACACAATGATAAGTTGCTAATGAGAGTGATAAAATAGGTCTGCTTGGCAGTGAGAAGGCCGGAATTGTATTTTTGGAGGGCAGACTTATATTGGTTGAAATCTTTTTGACACTTAGTCTTACGCCACAGGCGCTCATGAGCACGACTGTTTTTTCAGACTTCTAGTATCATCTGTTTGCCAGGGTTGAAGGGGTCGGGGCCTGATTCTGTGTGCAGTGAGGGGGGCCAGTGAGTCCAGTGAGGCTAGAAGTGAAGCGTTGTAGACAGAAGTGGCTAGGTTGGTGCAAGATAGGGGTAAGAGTTTGTCATAGAGGTTGTCGGTAGCAGAGTAGAGAAGAGAAGGGTTGAGATGACGTAGGTTTCTGCGGGTAACTTTTAGGTGGTTGGAGGGAGAGGATGTGGAGGAGAGAGTGAAACTAATAAGGCAGTGATCAGAGAGAGGGAATGGATAATTAGAGATGTTGCATGGAGTGCAAAGGTGAGAGAAAATGAGGTCAAGGGTATTGCCTTCAGAGTGAATAGGAGCGTGTATCCACAGCTTCAGGTCAAAGGAGGAGGTTAGGCTAAGAAGTTTGGAAGTGGCAGGAGTGTTAGTATTAATAGGGATGTTGAAGTCACCCAGAATGATTGTGGGGATTTCAGAAGAAAAAAAGTAGGGTAGCCAGGCAGAGAAGTCATCAAGAATGGTTGATACTGGTCCAGGGGTCCTGTAGATCACAGCTATCGTTAGAGAAATTTGAGTGAAAAGACAAATGCAGTGTGCTTCGAAAGAGGAAAGTGACAGAGAGGGAGGTGGTTGAAGTACCTGAAAGGTGCTATGTGGGGCTAGAAGGATTCTGACACCTCCTCCCTTACGTCCACTGGATCTGGGGGAGTGAGTCCAGGGAAGACCACCATGGAATAGGGCAGCAGAAGACGCAGTGTCGGATTCATGAATCCAGGTTTCGGTAATGCCCCGTACACACGGTCAGATTTTCCGATGGAAAATGTCCGATCGGAGCATGTTGTCGGAAATTCCGACCGTGTGTGGGCTCCATCGGACATTTTCCATCGGATTTTCCGACACACAAAGTTGGAGAGCAGGAGATAAAATTTTCCGACAACAAAATCCGTTGTCGGAAATTCCGATCGTGTGTACACAAATCCGACGGACAAAGTGCCACGCATGCTCAGAATAAATAAAGAGATGAAAGCTATTGGCCACTGCCCCGTTTATAGTCCCGACGTACATGTTTTACGTCACCGCGTTTAGAACGATCGGATTTTCCGACAACTTTGTGTGACCGTGTGTATGCAAGACAAGTTTGAGCCAACATCCGTCGGAAAAAATCCTAGGATTTTGTTGTCGGAATGTCCGAACAAAGTCCGACCGTGTGTACGGGGCATAATAGCGAGTAGATTAAATGAGTCTGAGATAAAGAGGTCATGGAGAGATGAGTTTGTTGCAGACAGAGCGGGAATTCCAAAGGGCACAAGAGAAAGGGAGTCTGGTCTTGGGAAGAATAAAAATGTGAACTAAATTGTGTTGATTGCGGCTGCTGCCAGAGGGTGCAGGGTGATGGGTGCATGGGGTACAGTTAAATGATGAAGGTCTGTGGTTTTGGGATATACCTCCAGAGGTTAGAAGAAGCAGGTGAGGGAGGTAATATGGGAGTGGGATTTATATGAAGGGACATGCCCCAGGATCCTGGAGATTTTTTATGTGTGTGGATTTAGAATTAGCAGGAGTTGGTGGGTACACTAAAAAGGCGAGGACAGAAGTGAGGGTGATATATATATATGCTGTGGGGGGGGGGGAAGAGGGGTGAAAGAGAGATAGTTTAAGGATAGAGGACAGAGCTGTCAAAAGGAGTGGTATAGAGTGCATGTTACAAGGTGAAAGAGCTGAAGGGGTAAACAAGGTCACCTGATGTCTGTGCGGTGTTTTTCAAAGAATTTTCTTGTGTTCATTTGCTTTGTGCATTCGCTGAAGTGCAGTGTCAGAAGTGCTCCCACTTATAGAAATAGCCCCACTTATAGAAATAGCCCCACTTATAGAAATAGCCCCACTTATAGAAATAGCCCCACTTATAGAAATAGCCCCAGTTGCAAATGTGCCCCCTGCAAATGCTTCCCCCAAAAGATGCTTATATTTATACTGATAGGGATGGGTGCATTTCAATTATCAATTGAAGGTAATAAAGGTTGGCTGGTTAACAGGGCAAAATTCTTACTTTAGAAATAGACTAGCAAGAGGGCACTAAAGTTAACGGGCCATATTTTTGGTAAGACAAGGGAGATAATAAAGCATTGTAATGTGGACAGGTCTACAGATGGTTAAGCAAAAATAACTTACCAGCATTATTAAACAGACATAAGCAAAAGCATATAGCAGTGTTTCAGTAGGGGGACACAGAGTTATGATATCCAGCACAGGAGTAGGTGGGCTATAGGCAGGGTTTCCATTACCATGTACACTCCACCTCAGAAACTTTACTAAGGTTATGTGGTCAGTTTCAATGTAACTAGTGCCTTTTGGAAATAATCTAAAAGCTACTAACTTTTTTGCCTTTAACAATTAGAGTTGCATTTATAACTGGCAATGAAAAGTTAATAACCTAAATAGACATCAACACTTAATTTCCTCTTTTGAGATCAATTGCTTGGAAAAAGATAGAGGGAGAAAAATGAAACAAGGAATGCAATTACTGTCAGACTGTGAAATATTTTGCTCAAGGATAATCCTTCAAAATTTTCTCCCCTCTAAATACATCATTGTTTGAGCAGAGCAAAATGGTTTACAATAGTAGATGGCTTTAGCTGGCTAATGGATTTCCTCATGGCTTAAGTATGAATGCTCTTGCTATTGTCTTTCACAGCTCACCTCGCCTGTTAATGGATAATGTGCTCACTAGGAAGGGTTGTGATGACGCTGTGCCATATTTTGCAACAAAGAAAACACTGCCAAGGCTTTCGGTATCTTAATTAATTCACTGAATAAACAGAAATATGTTAAACAAATGGTGCCCAATTCTGGGACATAAGAAACCCTCATTATTAAACCTTTCAAGCCTCTGGGTGGTACTTTGGTCACGAAAAAGGTCACAAACACAAACAAAACATGTTGCCTCTTGCTGCATAAATCAGCTTTAGGCATAAAATAACCCAATAAAAGATATAATGAGCATGTTAGACATGAATAGAAATGTTCCATAAAAAAAAAAAAAAAATCGGTGACAACGAAAGAGACAGCACAGCAAGGAATTAGACTAAGTAACTTTTTGGCACATTTTCAATGATGGAAAAGAAAGACAGTTATCTGTAATAGGTAGCAGTGCATTGCTGTAAGTTGAGTAACAGTAAAAGACTGGCTGAATAATTGTAAGTACAGTACTAAATTTATAAAATAAATGGATATAGCAGAAGAATTTCAGCTCAACAATTCTGACAGTTGTGACAGTAATAGGTGGTGACAGGTACTCTTTTCCACTGCAAAGTATTCAGATCGCCAAAATCTGTGTTTCTGAATACTGTAATATTTTTAAAATCGGTGCCATTGGATTTTACATCGAAGACCCTATTGGTGCTGAATCCAGCTTCGTAGGGGTCTCAGCCTAGGCAGCGGACACGCCAAATTGTGCCTCCGGTCTCCTGGTGAGACGGGAGGCCCCGGGAAGTGTGGTGGAAAGGCGCCCCCCCTCCTTAAGGATAACAGACGAATGGCTTTTAGCCGTTTAGCCGCATTGTTGTTATCTCTAAAAAGCCAACCGCTGGCTCTAAAAAATGGTACCGGGGTGATGTCTGCAGCTGGTATCACCCCAGTATAACCCCTTCAAGCCATTAACGCATATTTGCGTACGGTCAGCGTGAAGGGGTTAAACATAACTCATGAAGAATCAGATAAACTGTGGATGCAATTCAAAGAAATCAAGAATTAATGAGGAAAAAACGTAGACTTATGTGCAATAAAAAGACTAAGATATTGAATTTGATGACAGTGAAAAGCTAGGAAAGGAAAGCTAAAATTCTATGAAAAGGTGAATCTTGAATTCCTGAGAGTTGCCAGCAATGATAGGGACAAATATCACAACATTTTTTGTAAAAAGAGTGAAGGTGGAAATAAATTGGAAAAAAAAAGACTGCTTTCCATAAAACAAAAAGAAATTCCAGCTTTGATGCTCAAAGATATCCACTGAGAAATCATCACTGATGGAATGGAGATCAAGCAAAGATGAAGGAATACACAGATGAGTTTATAACAAAGACATAAAAACCAAGACACTTTTTCAGAATCCAGCTACACAAAAGAGCCTTTAGTAATGGAAGATGAAGTGAGATTGGCACTGAGATCATTGCCAAAAAGGAAGGCCAAAATAATTATTAACACTTTTTCAGAATCAAGCTGCACAAAATAGCCTTTAGTAATGGAAGATGAAGTGAGACGGGCACTGAGATCATTGCCAAAAAGGAAGGCCACAGTAATTATTAACACTGTGTCAGAATTACTACAAGCAACTGAAGATGAATTATTCAAAATGCTGACAAACTTTGAAGCCTGAAAAAACACTCAATGGTCAACAGATTGGAAGAGATTAGTTTACATATCCTGATACCAAAAAAGGAGAACTTAAAGTGGATGTAAACACGGTTCATGAAATTTGAGCTGGGCACAGATATCTGTAGTGTTTACTTATCACTCTCCAAAGCACTTAGTCCAGTGTGTTTCTTCTGTTCCGTAGCTCTGTAATAACTGATAACTTCTAAAAAGTTTTCAGAGATGGGAGATAAAAGCAGCCTGAGATTTGTGTCATGGGAGGTAGATTAGCACAGTGCTGGTCTATTTAGAGCAGAGCTCTGAAAGCATTTTCGTTCTACCAATGCGGGGGGGGGGGGGTTAATCCAACACTACACTGACAGTGCATAATGAGGAAGTAAAAATCCTAACACGATGTAAGAATTCTAAACTATATATAAAGTTGAAGCAGAAGGACAATGCCATTTCTAATGCTCTTCTCAGCCGATCAGCGGGGCCAGCAAACTTGGACACAAAGATCACAAATCTAATTGGTTGCTATGGACCATAACAGCATTTTCTTTTGAGCCTTATTGAATAAATTAACCAATGTTCACAGTTTATGCCCAAGTTTGCTGACACCGCTGATCGGCTGAGAAAAGCATTAGAAACAGCATCATCATTCTGCTTAATGTGACTACCTGTAATGGGGGGGTCATGTGAGTCCGGTGAGTGGGCTGTGTGTCTGGTGTTGGTGGAGGAGAACATTAAAGCGGTTCAATACCCTTTTTTTTAACTTTTACCTACAGTTAAGCCTATAATAAGGCTTATCTGTAGGTACAATTAATATCTCCTAAACCTGTACGATTTAGGAGATATTTACTTTGCATGCAGCCGCTGACATCAGCGGCGCATGCGCTGTGAAGGCCCGGCTGAAGGTCTGGCAGACGCTGCCGGACCTTGCCGGGAAGAAAACTCCTGCGCGCATTTGCAGGAGTGACGTAATCGCGGCTTCGGCCACTCACAGCGCCGGAGCCGTGATACCCGGAAGAAACGCTGAGGGAACATGTCAGCTCCCTCGGCGTGGACCAGGATCAGATGTTGAGGCCTCGTTCTAAGGTGAGTATTTCATAATGAGCTAGTAAGCACTGCATACTAACTCATTATTATGCCTTTGCCTTGCAGGTCTTTTTGTTTAAAAAAAAAAAAAAAAATCTGTGCGGGTAGACAAACTCTTTAAAACACTGTGATGTGGCGCTGATAAGAAGACAGCAGATAATTTACCATTTGCATCCAGTTGGGGACATCTGGTGGCTGCATATAGACATATTTTGAGCACCTATTTATTTATTTAAACACTTGGTTTGTTTTGATGAATTGTTTTTGATGATATTGTTGATGAAAATTGTTGATGAATTTTAAAGTTAGGGAGTGCGGTTATAAAAACACCAATTTAACAAAGCTGATGAGAACCTCATATTAAAGGAATAATTAGATCATTTAGAAGAGGCAGAGGAACTAGAGATTAATCTGTATGCTGACTATGGGAGTGAGGGAAGAATGGCTGAAGGAAGAAGATAGAGGTTTCAAGGCTGTTGGAAGAACAACTTCAATAAATTGATAACACTACGCCCATAGCTGAAAATGTAGAAGACCTCAAGAGCCTCATACAGAAAGGTGAAGAACAAAGTAAAAGATCAAGAAAAACCAAGGGTATGACAACAGAAAAGACAGCCAACATCAAAGTTGATGGTGAAGATACAAAAATGGTAGACAGCTTCTGCCTCTTTGGGTAAATTATTAACAACAACAACAAGGATCACCAGCAGTCAATTAATACAATACAGACTGACCCGTGGTAGAGCAAGAATGGAAGATGTAGAAAAGATCCTCAAAAACACTGATGTGTCTATAAGTACAAAGGTCAGAAATGCCCAGGCTATGGTATTTTCTGTCACTTTCAATGGATCTGAAAGATGGACACAAAGAAGCAAAACAGGAAAACCTGATGTCTTTGAGCTTTAGTGATGGTGAAGGATGCTAAAAATACTGCCCAACACCACCCAATCAAGCCCAATCTTTCATTTAAAGCCCAGATAACTAGGCTGTAGCTTAGAGTTGCCACCTCATCCCTTTAAACCCGAACACCTTTGAATTACACAGGTTCTGAGGCTAATTAAATGCAGATAAGGCACCAAGTGAGTTTAATTACCATCTTAATCAGCCACAGAACCTGTGTAATTAATATGTGTTCGGGTTTAAAGGGATGAGGTGGCAACCCTACTGAAGCTGTCTTATTTTGAAAAAGACAAATACGCTTAGAAAAACTGAAAGTAAAAGAGAAAAAGAACAAAAGATGGAAAGATAATGTCTCAGAAATTACGAACATGTCATTGCAAAGACTTAAAGACACAGAAGACAGATCATTCTGGATAAACACTATCCATGTAGTCACCAAAAGCTCCACTTCAACTATATAATAATAATTGGATGAGAAGACTTGGTGTGCAGTTAGCATTCCTACTCATCCCAAAATGTGGGCAGCAGGGATGAGGTCAGGGCTTTGTACAGGCCACTTATGTTTCATCACACCAAACTCATCAAACCAAATCTTTATAGAGTGAACTTTGCACAGGGACACAGGCATTCAACAGAAAAGGGCCATCCCATAAAAAGTTGGATGTGATCTACTCTCTAAAAATGTCTTTATATGCTGAAGCATTAACAGTGCCCATTACTGGAAATACCCGAACTCCATTATTTAGAGGGGTGTCCACATACTTTTGGCTATATAAAAAAAGAAAAGAAAAGTTTACATTGGTTGCAATCTTTTTTTTTTTTTTTCATGAAAATTAGGTAGAAATTGCAGTATAAATTAAAGAGGAACTTCACTTAACTTCACACCTCCATTTTCGTTTTCTCCCCTCTTACATATTATGCAGGGATATCCTCAATTTATATACAAACCTGCCCAGAGAATCAGGTGTGGTATTGCTGTGATCTGCTTCTTAGATGCTACCATCTTCTCCTCTGATGTAATCCAGTGGCGGCCCGTCCATTAGGGTCACAAGGGCCACGCCCCCTCTCTCCACGCCACTCCCTATATGCAATGGATAGATTCATGCACAGCATGAATCTATCAATGGCCACCCCGGACACCCCCTATTCCTGCGTCTGGTCCCTGACAGGGCACCGGGCGCATGAATTACAGTGGCCAGGTTTTTTTTGTTTTAAGCACCTGATTAGAACCAGAGGCTCTAATAGGCCTCAAAATAGGGTGGGCTCGGGTCGCAGAGAATGCGCTTCAATCCCACCCAGGTGTGTTGCAACAGTGAATGAATATTCACTGTTGCAACACTGATCCTCCCCCGACCAATTGGGAAGCGGGTATGAAACCCATATCCCGATTGGCCAAAACGTCAGGCAATGCTATTGGACTCCTGGCACCGGGAGGAGAGAGGAGCAGAGAGGAGACACACCGTGGAAGCTGCTCCAGGAGAGGACACCAGAGCAGCTTTCCCCCGAGCCCACCGCGCTTTAGGACAGGGGCGAACACGCTGGAAAATCAGCTCCGCGCTCAATAAAGACCCAACCGCTGCTCTCACCGCCCGCATCCAATGTAAGGACTGACTGGCAGACAGCGGGTGGGGGGGGGGGGATTTGCTGGGGGTGTAAGTGCCCCACTGTGGGGGGAGGGGCAGTTGTGCTAGTGCTGCTCTATCGGCGGCCCGAGGGTGTTGTTTTCCCACCCCCCCAAAAAAAAAACACCAGCCGCCACTGATGTAATCAGGAGCCTGGTCGCCTCTTCTGGGTTACTGCAGCTGTGCCCAAATAATGCTTGCGAGTTCCACCCACTGGACACCATGAGCTTTTGCTCCTGCTATATGTGAAAAGGAAATCCCAGGAGGTTGCAAAAGCAGGAACACTTCCTTCTTGCCTAGGCAAGGATGGTGATAAATGGGCCCATAGTAACAAATAAAGCCCTTTTAGTATTGCAGAGGAGGAGGAGGTTGCAGGGAGCAAAACTTATTTTGGCAGTGAAGGGAGTTAAAGTAAACCTGAACAGGCAGCAGAGGGTGTCATTGCTGTTTTCCTTCAGAAAATGCTAGTTGCCTGGCTGTTCTACTAGGTTATCGGCTGCACATCTTTCTGAGTTAAAACAACTGTCAATTCATTACAAGAGGTCAGTAGTGGCAGTCTGTATGTTTTTCTTTTCATGACAGGTTTGCTTTAATATTAAAGTGGATTTATAAAGTCTGGTCAATCTGTTAACAACTAAAAGACTAGATTTAGACCCGTACATTGAAGTAATGACAGCAAAATGTGCATTACTGCAGTGAATGGTAACTCACAATGCATGGTGTGGCAACATTCATTTTAAATTCCATCCCAAGGCACCTTACCAATGAACCAAAACACATGTGTGTGTGTCAGTAAACCACAACTCCATTAGCATTGAGGCACGCAGCTTAAAAAAAAAAAAAAAAAACAGTGGGCCTGTTAAAATGTCCATGGCTGGCAGTCATTTAAAATCAATGGCTACATTACCATAATGTACACATTAAGCATTTCACTAAATGTGTGAATTAGGCCCAAATTTAAACATACACTGCCAGTCAGTTAGATGTTCATATATATTTGTTTGAACATACTACCCAAACCAAAGAAAAACTTATAAGCGTAATACTTAGTTCTGGAAGTAATTAATATTTTTCACATGACATAGGACTTCATAGGTATCACATGATCAATGGTTCTTAAAAGAGCCAAAATAGTCCAAGAGGACCCCCTTGCTTTAAATATACAATGTGGGTACTCCTTGTCAGTAAAAACCCTGTTAAAGTGGTCTTGCAATGGCACCTCACATCGTTAAAATGGCTCTGAGCCCCAACAATGAATGAATCTCAGTAAAGATTTATTATATTAGCTGGACTGTTGACATTCTGCATGACTTAGTTCATTTAATAGGAAACAGTTTCTAGTGAAATATGATTACCACAATATAAATAATCACACAGGAATCTTAATTATGACCTAATCCAAACAAAAAAAAAAAGCATGTTAAAAAAAATTCTAATATTACTATATTTACTACCACACTTGTTCTTCCATAATTTTGGTACAGTATTAAAAAGCAAATGATCTAAACTGACAATTAAAGGGAGCTTTTAGTGGCTCAGTGTAATTACTCTGTCTTAACCATTGCTCTAAAAGCAGCAAGCAGAGCCTGCATATATAATTAGCAGATAAGGCTGACCCCATGTACAATTTTAATTACAAATTATACAGAGAAACACAGTCTTTAAAACATTAAAACACACCCTAATACAATTAGCTGACCTTTCTTACAAGATTATCTAAAATGGTATTTTAAAATACTTTACAATTTTAAAAGTCCATACATTCCCTTTAACAAATGTATTTGATGTGTTGCTTCAGAATGCTAACATGAAAAAATAAACATACTGGATTTCTGAATGTATTTCCACATTGTGTAATGGAAACAGGATTGGGGAAGAGGCATCATGCGGCCTCTGAAATGGTCCTGTCAGCTTATCTAAAACTGTTAAAGCACAAGTGTAGAAACAGCACTCATTCCAACCGAGGTCCTGTCACAACCAATATCTGTACAACACCCAGTTATTACAGCTTCTCCTGCTCCTGGTAGCCGCAAGTAATTTATGACTCTATCCCAGGAATATGATTACAGTATGCGCTGCGTATGCACATGGTAGAGTTTAGATTTTCCATCAGAAATATGCTTAGTCTTCAGAGATAAGAGAACATGTAACATCTACAATCTACCATTAGCTAATATTTGCAAACTAATGGGTCAGTTCAAAAATACTCTTATGCTGCTGGAAAAAAAAAAAAACAGACTGTTGTAAAAATGTGTGAGAGAGAAAATTCATTTTGAAAGAAATCCCGTGCTTACTGAGGCTTTTTTTTGTACATGGTGGAAGCATCCCCATGATGCTTGGACTGTTTTATGCAAGGTTTAAAACACTGAAGTCTTCTGTTGGTGTTCACCTTATGTTATTAAATATGTATATGTGGTTTATCTTATTAAATATGTATATGTGGTTTATAAACTCTAAAGCCTAAATTTTATTCTACAGTATTAATCTATTTGTACAAGTAAATGTAAAATAAAAGAGGGCAAACTACATTGACAAGTGATCAGCAGTCTGTTTGCAATTGATAGATAATAGTAATGTGGTACACCTTCTGGCACAAAGTATTTATGTAAAATGAAGACCCCTGCTATATGGACCATGAAAAAGTCATATGAAAATGGTTGGTTAAATTTACAAGTAACTTTGCATTTTTACCAGTTAGCAGCTGGATAAAAGCTTTACTGTCATATAACACTTTTGGTAGTTGGTAAATTTTTTTTTTAAATAGGTCGATATATCAAACAAAAAAGGGGGACAGCTGGGCAGGAAATGTGTAGGGAGGATTTAATCCCAAGAGAAAGGCAGTCCCTTTAATTAAGAGATGGTGGGGAGCTATGCATTTGTTGTGATCACAGCCTGAACATCCAATCTCCTGGCTTCTATTAGAGTGTTTACCCTAAAGGTCCTAAATGAATACCTACTAACAGGCCCGGACTGGGACAAAAAATAGGCCCAGGCATTTTGGAATGAGCAGCCCATGACATGTTAACCAGCCCCTTCCCTACTCTCCACCCTGACGGCTCCCCCGGGAGAGGGGAGGGGGAACCCGGCAGGAGTGAGGAGGGTGAGGGGGACTGGGAAAGAGCACGGGGGGCAGAAAGCACAGGGAAGAACCTTGAGAACATGGGGTGGGGTGAGAGCACAGGGGGGGGGGGAGAGCACTGTGCGGGGAGGCAGAGAGCATGGGGGGGGCGGAGAGCACAGATGAGAGGCAGAGAACACAGGGAAGAAGAGGAGAGCACAAGGGGGCCATAGAGCATGGGTGGTTGGATAGCACAGGGGGTGGGGGGTTGGAGAACACAGGGGGAAGCAAAAACACGGGGTGGGACGGAGAGCACAGGGAGGGCAGGAGAGCATGGGGGCAGAGAGCACGGGGGGGGCGGACAGCACAGAGGGTAGGCGGAAACTACTGGGGGGCTGGAGAGCACTGGGGAAGAGGCGGAGGGCACAGGGGGCAGCGGAGAGCATAAGGGGAGGTGGAGAGCACAGGGGGGAGGCAGAGATCACTGGGGGAGCTGAAGAGCACTGGGGGGCACTGGGGGAGAAACAGAGGGGAGAGGGGGCAGTGGAGAGCACAGGGGAGGTGGAGAGCACAGGGGGGGCTGGAGAGCACTGGGGGGAGAGGCAGAGGGCACAGGGGGAGAGGCAGAGGGCACAGGAGGGAGGTGGAGAGCACAGGAGGGGGTGGAGAGCACAGGAGGGATGTAGAGAGCACAGGGGGGAGGTGGAGAGCATAGGGGGGAGGTGGAGCGCATAGGGGGGCTGGAGAGCCCTGGGGGGCTGGAGAGCACTGGGGGAGAGGCGGAGGGCACAGGGGGGCAGTGGAGAGCACAGGGGGCAGTGGAGAGCACAGGGGGGCTGGAGAGCACAGGGGGAGAGGTGGAGGGCACAGGGGGCAGCGAAGAGCATGGGGGAGGTGGAGAGCACAGGGGGAGGCAGAGATCACTGGGGGAGCTGAAAAGCACTGGTGGAGAAGTGGAGGGCACAGGGGGCAGCGGAGAGCATGGGGGAGGTGGAGAGCACAGGGGGGGCTGAAGAGCACAGGGGGAGAGGCTGAGGGCACAGGAGGGAGGTGGAGAGCACAGGGGGGAGGTAGAGAGCACAAGGGTGAGGTAGAGAGCACAAAGGGAGGTGGAGAGCACAAAGGGAGGTGGAGAGCACTGGGGGGGCTGGAGAGCACTGGGGGAGAGGCAGAGGGCACGGGGGGGAGGTGGAGAGCACAGGGGGGCTGGAGAGCACAGGGGGAGAGGCAGAGGGCACAGGGGGCAGCGAAGAGCATGGGGGAGGTGGAGAGCACTTGGGGGGGCTGGAGAGCACTGTGGGAGAGGCGGAGGGCACAGGGGGGCAGTGGAGAGCACAGGGGGGCAGTGGAGAGCACAGGGGGGGCTGGAGAGCACAGGGGGGGCTGGAGAGCACAGGGGGAGAGGTGGAGGGCACAGGGGGCAGCGAAGAGCATGGGGGAGGTGGAGAGCACAGGGGGAGGCAGAGATCACTGGGGGAGCTGAAAAGCACTGGGGGGCCGCGGAGAGCACTGGGGGAGAATTGGAGGGCACAGGGGGCAGCGGAGAGCATGGGGGAGGTGAAGAGCACAGGGGGGAGGTGGAGAGCACAGGGGGGGCTGGAGAGCACTGGGGGAGAGGCAGAGGGCACAGGGGAGAGGCTGAGGGCACAGGAGGGAGGTGGAGAGCACAGGAGGGAGGTGGAGAGCACAGGGGGGAGGTAGAGAGCACAAGGGTGAGGTAGAGAGCACAAAGGGAGGTGGAGTGCATAGGGGGGCTGGAGAGCACTGGGGGGGCTGGAGAGCACTGGGGGAGAGGCAGAGGGCACAGGGGGGAGGTGGAGAGCACAGGGGGGCTGGAGAGCACAGGGGGAGAGGCAGAGGGCACAGGGGGCAGCGAAGAGCATGGGGGAGGTGGAGAGCACTTGGGGGGGGGGGCTGGAGAGCACTGTGGGAGAGGCGGAGGGCACAGGGGGAGGTGAAGGTCACAGGGGGGAGGTGGAGAGCACAGGGGGAGGTGGAGAGCACTGGGGGAGGTGGAGAGCACAGGGGGGCAGAGGAGAGCATGGGGGGAGGTGGAGAGCACAAGGGGAAGAAGAGATCACTGAGGGGCTGGAGAGCACTGGGGGAGCTCCGGAGAGCACTGGGGGAGAGGCGGAGGGCACAGGGGGAAGTGGAGAGCACAGGGGGCTGGGGATTACTGGGGGGAAGGAGAGCACTGGGGGAGAGGCGGAGGGCACAGGGGGGCAGCGGAGAGCATGGGGGAGGTGGAGAGCACAGGAGGGAGATGGAGAGAACAGGGGGAGGCAGAGAGCACTGGAGGGGGCCTGGAGAGCACTGAAGGGGGCCTGGAGAGCACTGAAGGGGGCCTGGAGAGCACTGAAGGGGGCCTGGAGAGCACTGAAGGGGGCCTGGAGAGCACTGAGGGAGAGATGGAGGACATAGGGGGGAAGTGGAGAGCATGGGGGGAAGTGGAGAGCACAGGGTGAAGAAAGAGAGCATTGGAGGGGCTGGAGAGCACTGGAGGGTGGCGGAGGGCACATGGGGGCAGCAGAGAGCACAGGGGGGAGGCAGAGAGCACTGGGGAGGCTGGAGAGCACTGGGGGGCTGGAGAGCACAGGGAGGGGGGCTGGAGAGCATGGGGGCTAGAGAACACTGGGGGGGCAGCAGGATAGGAGGAGCAGTGGGGGTGGCTGCATATAGAAGAATCATTCTCTCCATCTTCCTCCCGCAGTCTCTGGAAGCCTGTGAGAGGGAGAGGGGCAGAAGCAGGCATTCAGAGATTGCGGGAGGAAGAGATCGAAGGTGTCCCCTCTAGCTACTCCCCCTTCATGTTTCCGTCCCCCTGGTGCCAATGGCTCAGCTGAACTGGCAGCCGGGGTGGCCTTGAGCCCCACAAGGACATGCGGCCCGGCAACCCCGCCCACCGGGCAAGTACCCGATTTGCCCTATGGCCAATCCGGGCCTGCCTACTAACATGCAGTCTATATATTTTTATTAAAATTTTTAGAACTATTTTAAAGAATATAAATGTGATTATTTATTTGTATATTATTGTAGCCAGGTACTGGCTACCTTTGCCTGTGTCATCGTGAGACATTGTGTAACACCAGCTGCAGTAAACCTGTTTCCCTCTAGTGCTCAGCCTGACATCATCTCCTAAATAAAAGCAAGCAGAGAACACAGCTGAGAGCAAGGGATCATGGGATATGTGGTCAGAGGAACCAAGATTTGCGTTGGAACCAGACTGCTGCAGACTACAAGTTCCAGTCGGCTGGGAGAGAGAGAAGAATGCTGGGTGAGGACATAAATAGCCTGGTCCGGAGGAGGAGTCTTTCTCTTGGGACCACGGCCTTCAGCTGAGAGCAAAGACCCGGCCGCTCCTGGGGAATGCGAGTAGGCGCCGCGGCCTAGATGGTGTGGAGAGTCTCCAATGAGTGAAAGAGCAGATCCACCAGCTCCCTGTAGGATGGGTGACTGTCGGGGGTCACTCTCATCACCGGTACAGTTACAGCAAAATCCCATCATTGCTAGGTGCACGGCCAGGCACCCTTCACTGATTGCAGATTCCTCAAGAGCCTGTTTCGGGACATCCTATTCCCTTGAGCCTTGGCATCATCAGGATTGGTGAACGGGCAGAAGCCCACCCTGTGTACACCCTACAAAAAACACAGCATGCAGGCACCTTTATTTCATCTATTCCATCTTTATTCTATATATTACATTAAAGCCTCAAAAAGGAAACACTTGCTATTTTCTGTTGCTGGTCGCCATTACACAGCAATCCTTTTGGGTCCTTGTTAAGCTAGCTGAAGACACTGAACGTCTACATCACAAGGACTCCTCTACTCTCCTCTTCTTCCCCCACTTAACATGACTCTGTGCACAATATCTGCACGCTTTAAGGGGAACTCTACTCAGAGATTACGTATTGCATTTTTTGTAACTTGTTTTATAATTGTACCACAAAGTTTGTTGGGCCTGTGGCATCAGGATTTGAAGGGAGCAGTCTGACATAAAAGGTCATTCTCTTCCCCTTTATACCTGGGGTCATATAGGTGACCTACTGGTTATTACTATGATTTTCTTTGCATTGCATACCCTTTGCATATTTACCAAGAGAAAAAGTTTAACACTGAAAGATATCTGCCTAAGTCAGTCTTGTTCTTATCTGCTTCAAGAATCCTAAGTGAAATACTTGTTCACTTTGCTACAGTCTGGTGTCTGTCACTTTGTAATATGTCTGAATCCAGGGTATCAGAGGTGTCAGGAGGTTCGAAAGGTCAGGGCAACCTTCCAGCGGGTCAGTCATCTTCCAGCGGCCCTCACAGTGGTGGTGCTACATTATATTTGAACTGCAAAATATTCTATAAATCTGAGCTGAATAGGAGCTTCCACAGATGAAAGCTGTCCCCCAAAACCGAATGCTTTCATTCAAGAAAATAATCAAATTGGCATTTTCCTTTACTATATTGGCTTAATCCAGAGATGGACGCTGCCCAAAGAGAGGCTGCTACAATTGAAGGATATTTCAGAGGTGTATTTACTGTTTTGTGGTCTTACAATACTCAAATGGGTATTTCTTTTTTACTGTATTGACTCACTGACAGTGGTTCATTATGTAAGAATTTGTTATAAGCACAAAATATATTGATTCAAAAATTGTGAATCCTTTTTTTCAGACAGACACAGTACTAACAAAAGCCTTTTTATGAAAAAAAAAACAATGCTATTATAACCTGGAACCAGAAAAATCTTTTCAAAATAATGTTTGAAACATTTCTGTATTTGTGCTTTTGCTGGTGCTAAATAAAATGAAAGTGCAGTGGTTTTGTACATATTTCCCTTATATAGTTTAGTCAGGAATAAAGAATAATATTTTTGCAATATTTTTTATTTTTATCAAGTAAATATGAAATACAAATATATTGTATATTTTAGGCAGGCTGTTGCTGTGTTGATTTTTTACAGTATACACCTCCCTTAGTGGTATAGTATCTGAACGGATCAATATCTGATCCGATCAGATCTATACTGGCGTCCCCAGCAGTTTAGGGTTTCCAAAAACGCAGTGTTATCGGGATCAGCCCAGATACCTGCTAGCACCTGTGTTTTACCCCTCCGCCCGGCCCAGCCCAGCCCACCCAAGTGCAGTATCGATCGATCACTGACACTTACAAAACACTAAACGCATAACTGCAGCGTTCGCAGAGTCAGGCCTGATCCCTGCGATCGCTAACAGTTTTTTTGGTAGCGTTTTGGTGAACTGGCAAGCACCAGCGGCCTAGTACACCCCGGTCGTAGTCAAACCAGCACTGCAGTAACACTTGGTGACGTGGCGAGTCCCATAAGTGCAATTCAAGCTGGTGAGGTGGCAAGCACAAGTAGTGTCCCGCTGCCACCAAAAAGACAAACACAGGCCCGTCGTGCCCATAATGCCCTTCCTGCTGCATTCGCCAATCCTAATTGGGAACCCACCGCTTCTGCAGCACCCGTACTTCCCCCATTCACATCCCCAACCAAATGCAGTCGGCTGCATTAGAGGCATTTTCTTTCTGTCCTCCCGAGTAACCCTACCCAACAAACCCCCTCAAAAAAGATATCGTGTCTGCAGCAAGCGCGGATATAGGCGTGACACTCGCTATTATTGTCCCTCCTGTCCTGACAATCCTGGTCTTTGCATTGGTGAATGTTTTGAACGCTACCATACACTAGTTGAGTATTAGCGTAGGGTACAGCATTCCACAGACTAGGCGCACTTTCACAGGGTCTCCCAAGATGCCATCGCATTTTGAGAGACCCGAACCTGGAACCGGTTACAGTTATAAAAATTACAGTTACAAAAAAAGTGTAAAAAAAAACCAAAAAAAAAACACAAACAAAAACATATAATAAAAAAAAAATAGTTGTTGTTTTATTGTTCTCTCTCTCTTTATTCTCTCTATTGTTCTGCTCTTTTTTACTGTATTCTATTCTGCAATGTTTTATTGTTATTATGTTTTATCATGTTTGCTTTTCAGGTATGCAATTTTTTTATACTTTACCGTTTACTGTGCTTTATTGTTAACCATTTTTTTGTCTTCACGTACGCCATTCACGACTTTGAGTAGTTATACCAGAATGATGCCTGCAGGTTTAGGTATCATCTTGGTATCATTCTTTTCAGCCAGCGGTCGGCTTTCATGTAAAAGCAATCCTAGTGGCTAATTAGCCTCTAGACTGCTTTTACAAGCCGTGGGAGGGAATGCCCCCCCCCCCACCGTCTTCCGTGTTTTTCTCTGGCTCTCCTGTCTCAACAGAGAACCTGAGAATGCAGCCGGTGATTCAGCCAGCTGACCATAGAGCTGATCAGAGACCAGAGTGGCTCCAAACATCTCTATGGCCTAAGAAACCGGAAGCTACGAGCATTTTATGACTTAGATTTCGCCGGCTGTAAACAGCGCCATTGGGAAATTGGGGAAGCATTTTATCACACCGATCTTGGTGTGGTCAGATGCTTTGAGGGCAGAGGAGAGATCTAGGGTCTAATAGACCCCAATTTTTTCAAAAAAGAGTACCTGTCACTACCTATTGCTATCATAGGGGATATTTACATTCCCTGAGAGAACAATAAAAATGATTTAAAAAAAAAAAATGAAAGGAACAGTTTAAAAATAAGATAAAAAAGCAAAAAAAATAATAAAGAAAAAAAAAAGAAAAAGAAAAGCACCCCTGTCCCCCCTGCTCTCGCGCTAAGGCGAACGCAAGCATCGGTCTGGCGTCAAATGTAAACAGCAATTGCACCATGCATGTGAGGTATCACCACGAAGGTCAGATCGAGGGCAGTCATTTTAGCAGTAGACCTCCTCTGTAAATCTAAAGTGGTAACCTGTAAAGGCTTTTAAAGGCTTTTAAAAATGTATTAATTTTGTTGCCACTGCACGTTTGTGCGCAATTTTAAAGCATGTAATGTTTGGTATCCATGTACTCGGCCTAAGATCATCTTTTTTATTTCATCAAACATTTGGGCAATATAGTGTGTTTTAGTGCATTACAATTTTAAAAAGTGTGTTTTTTCCCCAAAAAATGCGTTTGAAAAATCGCTGCGCAAATACTGTGTGAAAAAAAAAAATGAAACACCCACCATTTTAATCTGTAGGGCATTTGTTTTAAAAAAATATATAATGTTTGGGGGTTCAAAGTAATTTTCTTGCAAAAAAAATAATTTTTTCATGTCATCAAAAAGTGTCAGAAAGGGCTTTGTCTTCAAGTGGTTAGAAGAGTGGGTGATGTGTGACATAAGCTTCTAAATGTTGTGCATAAAATGCCAGGACAGTTCAAAACCCCCCCAAATGACCCCATTATGGAAAGTAGACACCCCAAGCTATTTGCTGAGAGGCATGTCGAGTCCATGGAATATTTTATATTGTGACACAAGTTGCGGGAAAAGAGACCAATTTTTTTTTTTTTTGCACAAAGTTGTCACTAAATGATATATTGCTCAAACATGCCATGGGAATATGTGAAATTACACCCCAAAATACATTCTGTTGCTTCTCCTGAGTATGGGGATACCACATGTGTGGGACTTTTTGGGAGCCTAGCCGCGCACGGGACCCCGAAAACCAAGCACCGCCTTCAGGCTTTCTAAGGGCGTAAATTTTTGATTTCACTCTTCACTGCCTATCACAGTTTCGGAGGCCATGGAATGCCCAGGTGGCAAAAACCCCCCCCAAATGACCCCATTTTGGAAAGTAGACAGCCCAAGCTATTTGCTGAGAGGTATAGTGAGTATTTTGCAGACCTCACTTTTTGTCACAAAGTTTTGAAAATTGAAAAAAGAAAAAAAATTTTTTTTCTTGTCTTTCTTCATTTTCAAAAACAAATGAGAGCTGCAAAATACTCACCATGCCTCTCAGCAAATAGCTTGGGGTGTCTACTTTCCAAAATGGGGTCATTTGGGGGGGTTTGTGCCACCTGGGCATTCCATGGCCTCCGAAACTGTGATAGGCAGTGAAGAGTGAAATCAAAAATTTACACCCTTAGAAATCCTGAAGGCGGTGATTGGTTTTCGGGGCCCCGTACGCGGCTAGGCTCCTAAAAAGTCCCACACATGTGGTATCACCATACTCAGGAGAAGCAGCTAAATGTATTTTGGGGTGCAATTCCACATATGCCCATGGCCTGTGTGAGCAATATACTATTTAGTGACAACTTTGTGCAAAAAAAAAAAAAAAAAATTTGTCACTTTCCCGCAACTTGTGTCAAAATATAAAATATTCCATGGACTCAACATGCCTCAAAGCAAATAGCTTGGGGTGTCTACTTTCCAAAATGGGGTCATTTGGGGGGGTTTATGCCATCTGGGCATTTTATGGCCTTCAAAACTGTGATAGGTAGTGAGGAGTAAAATCAAAAATTTACGCCCTTAGAAACGCGGCTAGGCTCCCAAAAAGTCCCCATACTCAAGAGAAGCAGCTAAATGTATTTTGGGGTGCAATTCCACATATGCCCATGGCCTGTGTGAGCAATATATCATTTAGTGACAACTTTTTGTAATTTTTTTTTTTTGTCATTATTCAATCACTTGGGACAAAAAAATGAATATTCAATGGGCTCAACATGCCTCTCAGAAATTTCCTTGGGGTGTCTACTTTCAAAAATGGGATCATTTGTGGGGGTTTTGTACTGCCCTGCCATTTTAGCACCTCAAGAAACAACATAGGCAGTCATAAATTAAAGGCTGTGTAAATTCCAAAAAATGTACCCTAGTTTGTAGGCGCTATAACTTTTGCGCAAACCAATAAATATACACTTATTGACATTTTTTTTACCAAAGACATGTGGCCGAATACATTTTGGCCTAAATGTATGACTAAAATTGAGTTTATTGGATTTTTTTTAGAACAAAAAGTAGAAAATATCATTTTTTTTCAAAATTTTCGGTCTTTTTCCATGTATAGCGCAATAAATAAAAATGGCAGAGGTGATCAAATACCATCAAAAGAAAGCTCTATTTGTGGGAAAAAAAGGACGCAAATTTCGTTTGGGTACAGCATTGCATGACCGCGCAATTAGCAGTTAAAGCGATGCAGTGCCAAATTGTATAAAGTGCTCTGGTCAGGAAGGGGATAAATCCTTCCGGGGCTGAAGTGGTTAAAGCATGATAAGGGTCTGAGATGGGACAAGAAGTTGCCAAGTAGGAATGGGTCATTCTAACCTGAACGGCGAACCAGTCTATGGGAAAAATCAAGTGCCCATTTTGAAGGCTTATATGCAAGTAATTGGCCAAAAAGGGGTATGGGGGTCTGGGTACTGCCCTGGGGGACATGTATCAATGCAATTATTTTTTTTTTAAAACAATTGTTTTTTCAGAAGCAGTGATTTTAATGACGTTTAAAGGGCAACAATAAAAATGAAAAAAATCTTTAAATATAGTGCCTGGAGGGTCCTGTAAAGTGGCACATCTGTAGCATTTATAGAACATGCTGCAGCAAAAATTATATTTCTAAAAAAAAAAAAGATTAAAATTCAATTTAAAATGACTGTCTTTGATGTCAGAAGGGGGCAGTGCTACCAGGTGGCCCTGCCCCTTACCTATATAAGAACTGTCAAATGGCTTAGCCTGCAGTAGGCAGCCAGCCCTCATGTCGGCGGGAGCATTTTTATTTTTTTATTTTTCAGGTGGGGCGTGCTACGTGATTGATTTAGGACAGTGTTTTTTATTTTTTAATAAAGGAATTGTCAAAAACTGTGTGTCTGTTTTTATTACTTTTTGACACTTTTTTGGTGAATGGGTAAGGGTACAATGTACCCCATACTCATTCACATAGGGGGGGCCAGGATCTGGGGGCCCCCTTGTTAAAGGGGGCTTCCAGATTTTGATAAACCCCCTGCCCGCAGACGCCCACAACCACCGGCCACAGTTGTGGGGATAAGGCCCTTGTCCCCATCAGAGCTCCCCTGCCCCAAAGCACCCACCTCCCCCATGTTGAGAGCGTGTGGCCTGGCATGGTTTAGGAGGTGGGGTGTTCACTCCCCCCCTTTCCTGACCTGCCAGGCTGCATGGCCGGATAAGGGTCTGGTATGGATTTGGGGGGGCCCACGGGCGTTTTTTTTTTACTTTTTTATTTACCTGCAATATTTTTTTTTACTCAGCCATCAGCGGGGAAGCCCATTGACAGCTGATGACTCATCGGTTGTTAAAGACGCCGCAGCCGGCTTCCTGGCCTGCTCCTTAACAACCAGCTTATACTGGGCCCTGATTGGGCAAAGATTTGCCCAATCAGGGTGCAAAATGCACTGTGCAGTGCAGAGGGCAATGCAGGGTGTTCGGCAGGGCGTGGTGGGCACCTCTTTCTCTGCCGATAATAGTTATCTTGTGGCAAATGCGCTGCTAAGACCAATTTTAATTTAAAGTGGACCGCCCGCCATTGAAAAAAATACCAAGGTTATGGCAGCTATCTGCTGCCATAACAACGGTATTTAATGTCAAAGTAGCAAAGTAAATCCATGGTGGGCAGTCAGGAAGTGGTTAAACAATGACAAACATTTATGATCTTGGTCTCTCCTTCTTGCCTTTGTACAAGGCCAACAGGGAAACACTGGCTACTTTGGCAACCTTGAATCACACACTGGATTGTCACCAACAGCATGACCAGCACGACCAAATCTAGCAACCAATACTTAATTGTTTTCCTTAACAAAGTTCAGACAACCATCGTTTGGTATGAAAGCTGTAATTTTCTTGCCATTCTTGATCAACTGCAGTCTGACGCACTTCCTGATGGCAGAGTTTGGCTGCTTAACCTCAACACCAACTTTTTCCAGGACAATTCCTTTAGCATGGGAAGCACCTCTAAAAGGGTTAGCCTTTAGGGCAGTCCCCAAGTGGGCCTTCTTGTACTGCTTGTTGTGCCATTTCTGCTCACGTCGGTGGCACTTGCCCATCCTGCCTGTCTCAGGGCCGACTGCGGAAAGCTTCAGTTTACTTTTTAATAGATTGTATTGAAAAAAGTTTTATGCTATGAAAAGCGTTATTTGACCTAACATTAATTTGGAACAAATACTGGAGGTGAGAGTATATACAGGGCTTTTTTTCTCAGACAATAGGTGCAGGAACTCCCCCTTTACGAGTCTCCCCTTTTCTCAACCCCTACCCACCTCCCAGTACCGTCCCCTTTAGACAATATAGAACCAAGTATCATTTTGAGGTGCTAAGTAATTTGTATGGAATTTGGTTATGATATCAAGAAAAGCAGCAAAATAGATCACTTGCATCCAGCAACAATAGAGCCCCCTAACAACAATGGACCAACCACAACAAAATTTCCCCGCCAGCAATAATAGACTCCCGTCAGCATCAACAGATCTCCGCACAGCCAGCATTAAAAGTCTGTCTGGCTGCCATTAACTATAGACCCCTCCCCAACAGTAGATCTCTTTCAGCAACAACTGACCCCCCAGCAACAATAGGTCCCCCACCAGCAACAATAGACCACCCCAGCAACAATAAACTACCCCTTGCAAAAATAGATCCCCAGCAGTGAGCATTAATACCCTGCAGCACACCCCAGCACCCCTTGCCATTACATACAGTCAGTCCAAGAGGTGCCGGAACTGCGTTCCCGCTGAAAAAAAGCCCTGTATATATATATATATATATATATATATATATATATATATATGTATATATATATATATATATATATATATATATATATATATATATATATATTTGACGGCGAAGGGAGGAGCACTACAGTTGGTGGAACAATCACAAGTGAAATATATGGATTGCACATTAATCAATCAATTTGCATGAAATAATTAGGACATGAATACGATCTTTGGGACATTTATATATCAGCACTCATTCTTTGAGCCACACAGACTACATAGGAGAGGACTATACAGCACCTACTGATTGAGTAGTGATATTCGTTTATAAAGAAGGACATTATGCATGTTATTTAAGTGAATGTTTTACTGATGGAATTTGTCACTTTGATGTTGGTTTTTTCACGCATGTTATGTTTTGAGCATAAATAAAGAAAGAGTACTCCGGCGCTATCACTAAAGATGAAATTCAATGAGTGCAACTGCTGCAGACACCGATAGGTGAATCACCAAAATGTATAATATATGTAAATGGTGCTGCGCTGTTGTAAAATTAAAGTGTAAAAACTAAAACATAAATGAAGCAATAATAAAACTATACATAAGGTGGCAATATAGCTCTGACATCCGATACATATGGCTTTTAAAGTGCAATAATAAATAAAAAACATCCAATGCAAGTATTGCAAAAACAGTGCTCAATGTAGATGCATGAAGTGAACTGGTGGAAAGTCACTGGAATAATCATAAAAGTGAAAGGTGAAACGCGATGTTCCAATCTTAATAGTGAAAACAAAGAGTATTTGATGGGTGTCTCTTCACTCCATGCAGTGACACCTATATAAGGGTTGGCCTCTCACCTTACGGCTGTAAGGTAACAGCATGAAAACACATCAATAATCAGTTTTCCTCTGTGGGTCCTTGCATTGGTGTCTGGTGCATTCAGAACCTTAGGGGTCTTCCTTGTGTTAATCCAGAGATCCGTGTGGAATGGTGGGTAGTGACTCCGTTGTATCAAACTTCCACATACGCCCCAACAGAATAGAAAGGGGGGAAGAAGGGGAATGCCCAAAATAGTGTAGTATATCGAGTAAAATTTATTTGATAAAACACAATTATAAGGTAACACTCACATTGAGTAAGATGAAACAAGCAGCTTCATTTCCCTGATGAAGTCACGTGACCTGTGACGATACACGTCGGGATTGGCTGACATGCACAACCGGAAGTGAAGCAGGAGACAAGCTTGGCGCTTGTGGTTTACTGCTTCTTGGGGCGTATGTGGAAGTACAATACAGCGGAGTCACTACCCACCATTCCACACGGATCTCTGGATTAACACAAGGAAGACCCCTAAGGTTACAGAAACCACCAGACACCTATGCAAGGACAACAGACGAAATCTGATTACTGATGTGTTTTCATGCTGTTACTTCACAGCCGTAAGGTGAGAGGCCACCCCTTATAGAGGTCACTGCATGGAGTGAAGAGACACCCACCACATACTCTTAGTTTGCACTATTAAGATTGGAACATCATGTTTCACCCTTCACTTTTATGATTATTCCAGTGACTTTCCACCAGTTCACTTGATGCATCTACATTGAGGACTGTTTTTGAATTTGTGTTTTTGCAATATGTATAGTTTTATTATTGCTTCAATTATGTTTTAGTTTTTACACTTTAATTTCACAACAGTACAGCATCATTCACATATATTATATGTTTTGAGCATGTTTGATCACATATCATAAGACAGCGCTGCACTGAGATAACGGTATATTCTGAAGGCACTGATGACATAGCCCTAGCCACTCTGATGTCCCCTGGGAAGGTAAGGACATCAGTGCTTCAGGGTAATCTCACATTTTCGATGCCATGTGCTCCATCTTGCTCTTGCCCAATAGATAGGACTAGATTACAAAAAGAATTTCAAAATGGCGGTGCTGTAACAAGGGCACAGGCAGCAGAGAGGCACCATTAAGAGGATCAAAAAAGGAGAGGCAGCATGGATGTAGGTAAGTGTACTGGTTTATGTTTTAGGTGGGGAATGGGAGGTACTATTGATTTTTTGTGTGTATAGTTTAAACAATATGTTACTCCAACATTTAAACCCACGTTTTGCCTTGCAATTCTATTTTAAACTGAATGGGTTTTAAACCAAATGGCAAATGGACAGCTGAATGGCAATTGAAATTTGAAGTGGAATTCCAAATAGCATTAAAAATGTCCTCTCCCCCCTCCTAACACCTATACTGACCAAGTTGTGTAAGAGAGATCTGTATACTTACCTATTTTCAGCCCGTTCTGGTCCTGTCACATGGATTTGGCTCCCCAGTTTCAACCAGCGGCGGCAGGGGAGAGGAGGGAGAGCAAACAATGGATGGGCCATGGGAGCCTATGGGTGATGTCACCTTGTTTCACATACACTTAAAAGCTATTGGTCCAGTAATTGTGTACAACATGATCATAAATCTATGCCAACTAAAATGTTCTTTTTTCCCCATTTTTAAGGTTTAAGGACGTTTTGCCAGTGTCTTTCATAGTACAGTACCAGTAGCTGTAACACAGTTTAATAAAATAAGGGCTTAGTTATCTGTTAAGGTGAACGATTATAATCAAGAAAGTAGAAAGAGATAAGAGAAGTGGAACTAGAGCATGGTAAAAACAGAAGAAGATTAAGTTTAAGCTGATATGAAACAACTTCAAACCCATTTCCACCTAGGAAGTGTCTAGTCTGCCAGCTTTAGATCACAGTAATCTCTGCAGTAAAAAGAAAAGTAGGAGCAATGCAGAGTATAAAGTAGATGATTTATATTCTGTTCCGGCACAAGAAACACAAATGTACACTAAGCAATATACTGTATGAAAGATAGCTTTTGAAAAGTACTAAAGCGTTGTCCTTTGTTGGAGGGAGCAAGTGATAACTTTTCATACTCACAAAACACACATTTCACCTTCTTTAAATAACTTGTACATTTGCACAGCACAGTTTGTGATTATGGAAATGTGTTATTTGTGACTCGATACCACAGTCCATGCAATTGTGTATTGTCTTAATTTTGTTACACTTGTACACCCAGCAGGGTGATTGATCAACCATCACACACACAGAAAAAAGAGCACAATTTGACATTCATTTTTTTCTATGATATTGTACTTTGTTGATTCATAAGTTTAACCTACAGTGCCTTGAAAAAGTATTCATACCCCTTGAAATTTTCCACATTTTGTCATGTTGCAACCAAAAATGTAAACTTATTTTATTGGGATTTTATGTGATAGACCAACACAAAGTGGCACATAATTGTGAAGTGGAAGGAAAATGATAAACGGTTTTCAAAATTGTTTACAAATAAATATCTGAAAAGTGTGGCGTGCAGTTGTAATCAGCCCCCTTTACTCTGATACCTCTAACTAAAATCTAGTGGAACCAATTGCCTTTAGAAGTCACCTAATTAGTAAATAGAGTCCACCTGTGTGCAATTTATTCTCAGTATAAATACAGCTGTTCTGTGCAGCCCTCATAGGTTTGTTAGAGAACCTTAGTGAATAAATAGCATAATGAAGGCCAAGGAACATGTCAGACAGGTCAGGGATAAAGTTGTGGAGAAGTTTAAAGTAGGGTTAGGTTATAAAATAATATCCAAAGCTTTAAACATCTCACGGAGCACTGTTCAATCCATCGTCCAAAAACGGAAAGAGTATGGCACAACTGCAAACCTACCAAGACACGGTTGTCCACCTAAACAAACAGGCTGGGCAAGGAGAGCATTAATCTGAGAAGCAGCCAAGAGGTCCATGGTAACTCTGGAGGTGCTGCAGAGATCCACAGCTCAGGTGGGAGAATCTGTCCACAGCACAACCATTAGTCATGCACAAACCTGGCCTTTATGGAAGAGTGGCAAGAAAAAAGCCATTGTTGAAAGAAAGCCATAAGAAGTCCCGTTTGCAGTTTGCAAGAAGCCATGTGGGGGACATGGCAAACATGTGGAAGAAGGTGCTTTGGTCAGATGAGACCAAAATGCAACTTTTTGGCCTAAAAGTAGAACACCATGTGTGGTGGAAAACTAACACTGCACATCACCCTGAACACACCATCCCCACTGTGAAACATGGTGGTGGCAGCATCATGTTGTGGGGATGCTTTTCTTCAGCAGGGACAGGGAACCTGATCAGAGTTCATGGGAAGCTGGATGGAGCCAAATACAGGGCAATCTTAGAAGAAAAAGACTTGAGACCAGGGTGGAGGTTCATCTTCCAGCAGGACAATGACCCTAAACATACAGCCAGGGCTACAATGGAATGGTTTAGACCAAGGCAGATTTATGTGTTATGCCGCGTACACACGGTCGGACTTTTCACCTGCAAAAGTCCGACGGACGCCGCCGGACAAAGTCCGGCGGAAAGTCCGACCGTGTGTGGTCTCCATCGGACTTCCGACGGACCGTTTCGGTCGGATTTTTGCGGAAATCCGACGTACTTTAGATTTGAAGCCTGCTTCAAATCTTTACGTCGTACCTCCGCCGGACTCAGTTCCTGACGGAAAGCCCGTTCGTCTGTATGCTAGTCCGAAGGACCAGATACGACGGAGGAGCAGGTTACTGCATCTCGCGCTCGCTGCAATAGGAAAAACAAATCTTCCTATTGCGGCGAGCGCGGGGCATACCAGGCCCTTAGGTCTGGTATGGATTATAAAGGGGAACCCCTACACCGAAAAAACGGCGTGGGGTCCCCCTAAAATCCATACCAGACCCCGATCCGAGCACGCAGCCTGGCCGGTCAGGAAGGGGGGTGGGGACGAGCGAGCGCCCCCCCCCCCTCCTGAACCGTACCAGGCCGCATGCCCTCAACATGGGGGGGTGGGTGCTTTGGGGGAGGGGGGCGCCCTGCGCCCCCCCCCCCCAAAGCACCTTGTCCCCATGTTGATGAGGACAAGGGCCTCTTCCCGACAACCCTGGCCGTTGGTTGTCGGGGTCTGCGGGCGGGGGCTTATCGGAATCTGGGAGCCCCCTTTAATAAGGGGGCCCCCAGATCCCGGCCCCCCACCCTATGTAAATGAGTATGGGGTACATGGTACCCCTACCCATTTACCTAGGTAAAAAGTGTCAGTAATAAAACACAACACAGGTTTTTAAAATAATTTATTAAACAGCTCCGGGGGGGGGGGTCTTCTTCCGTCTTCGGGGGTCCCTCCGGTTCATCTTCTCCCGGCGTCCGGTTGGTTCTTCTCCGCTCTCCGGCCTCTTCTCCCGGTGTCCCAGGTCTTCGGCCGGCCCCTCCGCTTTCTTCAGGTAGCTCTATTGCCAGCGGAGGTCCGGACTTCTGGGCTTCTTGGCTTCTTGTGTTCTCTTCTCTTCTCTTCCCCCAGATGTTGACACGACGCTCTCTCCGGCTGGACTGGTCTCTGAGGGCTGCGTTGTGACTTATATAGGCGGAGACCCCGCCCCCATATGATGTCACAGTCCCTGGGCATGCTGGGACTGTGACGTTTTAGGGGGCGTGGTCGACCACGCCCCCTAAAACGTCACAGTCCCAGCATGCCCAGGGACTGTGACATCATATGGGGGCGGGGTCTCCGCCTATATAAGTCACAACGCAGCCCTCAGAGACCAGTCCAGCCGGAGAGAGCGTCGTGTCAACATCTGGGGGAAGAGAAGAGAAGAGAACACAAGAAGCCAAGAAGCCCAGAAGTCCGGACCTCCGCTGGCAATAGAGCTACCTGAAGAAAGCGGAGGGGCCGGCCGAAGACCTGGGACACCGGGAGAAGAGGCCGGAGAGCGGAGAAGAACCAACCGGACGCCGGGAGAAGATGAACCGGAGGGACCCCCGAAGACGGAAGAAGACCCCCCCCCCCGGAGCTGTTTAATAAATTATTTTAAAAACCTGTGTTGTGTTTTATTACTGACACTTTTTACCTAGGTAAATGGGTAGGGGTACCATGTACCCCATACTCATTTACATAGGGTGGGGGGCCGGGATCTGGGGGCCCCCTTATTAAAGGGGGCTCCCAGATTCCGATAAGCCCCCGCCCGCAGACCCCGACAACCAACGGCCAGGGTTGTCGGGAAGAGGCCCTTGTCCTCATCAACATGGGGACAAGGTGCTTTGGGGGGGGGGGGCGCAGGGCGCCCCCCTCCCCCAAAGCACCCACCCCCCCATGTTGAGGGCATGCGGCCTGGTACGGTTCAGGAGGGGGGGGGCGCTCGCCCGTCCCCACCCCCCTTCCTGACCGGCCAGGCTGCGTGCTCGGATCGGGGTCTGGTATGGATTTTAGGGGGACCCCACGCCGTTTTTCGGCGTAGGGGTTCCCCTTTATAATCCATACCAGACCTAAGGGCCTGCGACGGGGCTCGCAAGGTTTCAATCTCGCCAAAAAAAGCGGCGAGATTGAATTCCTTTTCTAGTCCCGTCGTACCAAAGTCACGTTCAAAATGAACGGACTTGTCCGTGTGTGGGAAAGTCCGTTCGTTCTGAAAGTCCGGCGGAAGTCCGTCGGGAAGACCGGATTCCGGAAAGTCCGGCCGTGTGTAGGCAAGTCCGGCCATTCAGAAAGTCCGGCGGTAGTCCGCCGGAAGTCTGGCGGCAAGTACGTCGGACCTAGCTTTCTAGAAAGTCCGACCGTGTGTACGCGGCATTAGAATAGCCCAGTCAAAGTCTAGACCTAAATCCAATTGAGAATCTGTGAAAAGAATTGCAAATTTCTGTTCACAGATGCTCTCCATCCAATCTGACAGAGCTTGAGCTATTTTGCAAAGAAGAATGGGCAAACATTTCACTCTCTAGATGTGCAAAGCTGGTAGAGACATCCCCAAAAAGACTTGCAGCTGTAATTGCAGCAAAAGATGGTTCTACAAAGTATTGACCGGGGGGGTCTGAATACAAATGCACGCCACACTTTTCAGATATTTATTTGTAAAAAAATTTAAAAAACCATTTATCATTTTCCTTCCACTTCACAATTATGTGCCACTTTGTGTTGGTCTATCACATAAAATCCCAATGAAATACATTTAAGTTTTTTTAAAATAGTAGAAGGGTTTGGCGCTGTTCCTTTTAGTTGAATAATTCCCTATCTGCATAGAGGTTACTAAGTGCAAGTTTAAATATAGATTCCTAGGTGTACCGTGCATGTATCAAATTGGTTATATACTAAAATATTGGTAAATATTGTACAATCATAAGTGATACATAAACTTTAAATATATAAAAAATTAGATATCAAATCCCATATATGGTATTGCTGGTAGGTATTCCAAAAAAACATAAAGTGCAAGGAGAGGGGGGGGGGAGAGAGAGGGGGGGGGGAGGGGAGGGGAGTGACAGGGGAGAGGAAGGGGAGAAAAGTGGGAGATCTGCTCCTGGTGGGGGAAATAAACAATATTAGGATCCCTCCTAATAAAGTGCAAACGTGCTACTGAAGTTCAAAGTCCTTATGTGTAATACACTTGTTGTCAAGTGCTGCTAAGTCCGGCGGCCATTTTGCCTGTGTTTTTTTGGACAAAGGAGACCGAGGGAAGTTTTTCTTGCTATTAGTGTCAGTTCCTACTTAAAATGCAAGTACATAGTATTAGGTCTACCACACACTGTGAAAAGGTTTTTGCACATTAGTCAATTTGCTTTATGTGACGGTAAAATTCAAGATATTTATGCTAAATTCAACCTTAAAATAAATGATTTAAAACCCATAAGAAATACATAGAAAACGGAATATGAGCCACTGCAATATAAAGAAACACATACATATCATTACTAAAAGTAAGAATAAGATAAATAAAAATAAAATTTATTATAAAAACATAAAATATATTAAATAAAAAATGCTTGATGTTAAAATTCATGTATATTTTGTGTGACATTTTTTATGTATTTTTATTACTCTGAAGAGAGGGAGGACATATTTTTATGAGGGCTTATTATTCCGGCCTCATATATATTGGCTTTTTGATTGTCCATATATGGCCGCCGGACTTAGCAGGATAAGCATACAGAGACAGTGGATATGGTCTACTGTCTGCTAAAATCCCAGGCAAAATGGCCACAAATCGCTCCTTAGAAACACTGTTACACTCACAGGAAGTCGGACTTCGGTCTGCAAAATATAAACAAAATGGCCGCGGACGCACTTCCGGTCCGGCGGAATCACAGGCAAAATGGATGCCAATCGAAAATTCAACAGGGGACACCGCACACTATATAAAGGTGGGAAGACACAACACAGGTCACGCTCCCGTAGACGTCCTAACGACGAAACGCGTAGGGCGTGGCCTAATCTGTGCTTCCCAAACATCACCTACTGTACCAGCGCTGAAGGATAATTGTGACGTTTTTTACTACCTCGCTTGATTTACATTGCAAAATTGTGAGTACCTTTCTAATTTGTTTAATAAAACTTTTAAAAAACAATTTTACGCTATGGGCACTCCCTCTCTCTTTACATATGATACACCATGATCCTGAGCCCGCCAGCGAACGCCGTACAGTGGCGCAAAACTGTAACTGCCTGATACCCCCGCAGGGGTGAAGTGATCTGGTGAGTGGCTGCACTTTCAGAGCAAGGATATAAACATTGAAGGATTATAATCACAATATTACAAGAAACTGCACAAGATATATGTTAAGAATTTGACAACAAGTGTATTACACATAAGGACTTCCTTTGAACTTCAGTAGCACGTTTGCACTTTATTAGGAGGGATCCTGATATTGTTTATTTCCCCCACCAGGAGCAGATCTCCCACTTTTCTCCCCTTCCTCTCCCCTGTCACTCCCCTCCCCTCCCCCCCCCCTCTCCCCCCCCCTCTCCTTGCACTTTATGTTTTTTTGGAATACCTACCAGCAATACCATATATGGGATTTGATATCTAATTTTTTATATATTTAAAGTTTATGTATCACTTATGATTGTACAATATTTACCAATATTTTAGTATATCACCAATTTGATACATGCACGGTACACCTAGGAATCTATATTTAAACTTGCACTTAGTAACCTCTATGCAGATAGGGAATTATTCAACTAAAAGGAACAGCGCCAAACCCTTCTACTATTTTAAATTAATCTCAGCTGTCCCCATTTAGGGTGACTGCTTGTTGGGAGGCAGCAGTTCCAAAACCTCACCAAACAAACCTTTACTTCCACTGCGCGGGTTCACCATCCCTTGACATTTAAGTTTTTGGTTGTAACATGACAAAATGTGGAAAATGTCAAGGGGTGTGAATACTTTTTCAAGGCACTGTATCTTCCTGGACTGATATGTCATTATAAACCATTGTAAAGTAAACAAGATGCGCTGTTTTTGACTGAGATATTATCCTAAAAATGATTAGGTAACAGATGCAATAAATAATGTGCAATAAGCAAAATCAAACAAAAGTAAATGTTCAAATGGCAAAGTGTCACTAAATAGGTGAAACTCTTGTTGCCTAGAATGGTGTATCAAGTGAACTACATCAAAAATAATTTTTTGGATAACTAGCCACTATCTGTTCACAAAAAATGACAAATAATAAATGGTGCAAGAAGTTCATAAATAGTCCAGTGCTCCACAATTCAATGTGTTTACTGAAAAGATGATGCTCCAACTTTCCCACATGCAAATACAACATACTGCAGATGAAGGCTCATCCCAGTCGATGCCGTCTGAGAGGAAATGCATTGGATTGGAGCTAGCAAAGTGACGTCAACTGTCACGGACCACATTGCAGGTGGTCTTCCTTTATCTGACTGTCCGCGCTGTACACTGTGTAGAAGTCTGGCAATGCCGAATTACTGAAATCCTCCGCATGCATGGAAGTGACGTCATCCTGGGCCAGCCAATTACAATGGCTGGGGATCAATACACAGAAACTGTCGGACTGAATATGTCAGCGGCTGGCGGGAAGCTCCAAGGGATCACAGTGCTGGAGAAGGGGTGGATATATTTCTGCTTTATATCACTTTTTAAAATATGTTTATCTAAAATGTTCATTATTTTGCAAACATACTCAGCTTTAAGGTATTTAAAGTCTAATCTACAGGGTTAGAACCCCTGTCAGATTTTTATTTCTGCTAACATGTAACGAACTATGGAGGGCCAAAACCTATTAGTATGAAAATGCAAATTCTTCATTAAACATGATGAATAGTACCAACATTAGGCATTTATGGACACATATACTGTATATTCACATATACAGTATATATTTACACTGGTTAACAATCAGACTAATCAGCGTGTATTTATCAAAGTTACAATGGGCAATTTTTTCAGTAAATATGCACCAAAAAGATCCCCCCAAAGATTTTTATGTGTTTCGCCCATTAGTTTTGACCAGCATTCACTCTATTATGTGGGCAGCTAACTGGATAATCAAATGTTGCCAAGTTGAATGTCAATCATATGCTGAAAGTACAGTACAAGTTGCTTTCTTATTTGTGGTCGAGTCTTTAAGCAATTGTTTTGGCAACTCTTATTAAATAATGGGATATACTTTCACATATTTGCCAGCATACTCTCCCTGGTGTGTTTAAACTGTGTTTATACTAAATCTTTCATTAGGAGGATTCAATGTCTGTGAGATTAAAAAACTGTGAGGTTGCCCCACTTCCAGAGCCAACCTGCCCATTAAGCCAGGCATGCAGACAGGCATCCCCATATCAAGGAAGTAGTGAGTGTGCAGCCCATGGCTTAACCTCTTTGGATTTCAGAATTGGAAGCCTATATAGAGAGATTCCCCTCAAGAATAGGGGTCCCTCCCTCTTTGACACCTCCATTGCCTAGAAGGGGTTGTCATCAAGGCGGAGGAGTTGTAATACCTATCTGGGGGTTGTCACTCCAATTGAGCAAGTGTGTGGTGTGAAAATAAGTACACCACAAAAATATTCACATTTGCAGGGTCCCAAAATTTCTAAGGTTGTTCCCCAGTACATGCTCTAGCTCTGTCAAGAGAAGAGTATTCAGGGGTCTTTTTCTCCCTCATTTATTAGAAAGAATTTAGTACTTCACTTGTCTTAGAATTCTAAAGCAAACACATTACAAACTACATTTAAATAGCACACAGCAGTGCTTTATAAATGTACCGGAGATTTTAACAGAAAAGCAGCAGTGCTTTGTAAATGGGCCCCTATACATGATTAAAGGGATTCTAAAGGTATAGGGTTTTTTACCTTAATGCATTCTATGCATTAAGGTAACAAAATCTATTACATGCAGCCATATAGACATATGTAATGTCTATTGACATTACAATGTCAATAGACACACAGCTGGCTCAGGAGCAAGTACACACAAGGGCCCCCAGAGCAAGCCGCTTGCTATAGAAGCACTTGACGGGGGGAGGAATATGGAGCACCAGCATGGGACCCCAGAAGAGGAGGATCAGGGCTGCTCTGTGCAGACTGTATTGTGCTTGGCAATGGCTTTAAAACCTTTTAAAATCATTGAAATAATATGGAATCCATTTAACTAGTAATTTTAGAAAGACTGACCATCAACAGCAGTCTACTTTGTATATAATTCTTTAATAATATAATATATCGAAATGTTACTGTTGTTTTAGCCTAGCACTAAATATAAACACATTTAAAAGCCACCAAAATCATGAACCTTATTGCCATTTAGATCTATCTCTTAATGCCAGCAACATAACCCCTCTGCGAATAGCTTTTTCAGCAAGATAAAGCTTCATGCCACATAGCTGGAAAAGTTCTGAAACAGTTCCAGCAACTAAACAGAAAATTCCGCCTAATGCAGCAGGATCCTCGGGCAGAGAACAATCCAACCAAGCATCTGTGCAAGGTGGAACAATCTATACAGAGCTGACAACTACTATCTAATCTGAATCAACAAGGGGATGCACTGAATTTGCCAAGAGCCAGCATTTTCAGTGTTATGCTTCAGAAAAACACCTTAAAGCAGAATGCCTGTCTGGACAAAACTTTCTAGAGCCTGTATAATTTTATTTCATTGTCAATATTTAGGAAATAAATCCAATCAAAACAGATATACCTAGTCTGGGTGTATGCTGGCAGGTTCATCCATTCACTGACTTCTTATAAATCTCAGTAATAGATTTCAACACTCCCCCTTCTTTTCTCACCCATGCAGCTGTACATTTTTTTGCTTGGCTTTATTCTGATAAATAGTGTTATTCTGCACCTGCTGGAATCTCCATTTATCCCCACTCCCCAGGGATCTCAATTCAGCTTCATGTCAGTGAATGAAGGTGACAGAGAAGGTCCAAAGCAAATATTTATCAACAGACTTTCCCATCAATGCAAATTTGAAAATAAAAGCAAGCGCCTGATAAAGAAAGAAGCTCTCTAGTTTTCTCACTAACATATAAAAGACATGGACATCGACTACAATAAACCACGTAATACAAATTGCATGTAAAATAATTCCAAATGTCAAATGAGGTCCGCTACATGGGTGATAAATCTTCTCCCCCTTAATGACATTGTTTCAATGGCTGCCCCCTCTGATTGGCTATTTCAGAATTGCTTCTTATGGTGATTGGATAGGAAAGGAGAGTGTATAAATAATGTGTAACTGCCTTGATTGTACAGATGCTCCTAGCTCGAGAAAGAACCTATCATGGCTCAAAATGTTGTTATTGAAAAACAGGAGCTACTACAGTATGTTTGTACTACCACATTTTATGAAAGTAAAATAGGTCTATTTTTTTTTTTTTTAGAAAAAGTGAATATGTAACAATTTATACAAAAAGCTAGTTGTGGCCAATTTGAAACTAGCACATAAATACCCATAGTTTAGTATACCCAAGAGATTGCATAAATAATGTTGTACTCCATACAATATGCTTAATTTTACAATGGGAAATTTTCCTCCTCGATATTAGATTGGAACACACAATATTTTCATCAAAAGTAAATGCATACACTCTATAAATGTGGTATATGAATATCCCTTGTTGTTTCATTTACTGATGAGGAAATTATCCAATTTCTAGCTCAAAGGGTTAGATTCAGTGACTTTAGGTTTCTTTCCTCCACTAATCAAGGACAACATAAAATCTGTATACTGTAACCAAAGTGATAATTACCTGGTCATATTGCAAGGCCCTTTGGGATAGGCTGACATACTGAAGACTTAAGCGACTCTTGTCTTGTACAGCATCTTTTAATTCATCTTCCTACAACAAACCAAACAGGAAAGCAGAGACTTAGTGCAACTTGACAAAAAATGTAACTTTTATATTTAAAATCAATATGGAGAAACAGAAACATGAACATAATAATGTATGTACTCAGTAAATCTGAAAAATACCAAAGTCATCAAGTTCAACTTGTACTGTTCTAACGCTATACATTCTGGACATCTTCACCATCTTGGGTATATAGGCTGAGTAAAACTAGCAATTTTCTCTTTTTTCTCATTTTAAATACAATAAACAAATAAAGAAAATAAGTGTCACACTTAGCAGTATTTTTATATAAAGTCTTATGAATGTGGACCTAACACCCGCCTGGATTTAATAGCACAAAAGCCTAATCAATTAATAACATTAACATAGGTAACCTAAAAGTCTTATACAACTAGCTCAATTAATTCAACATATGATCAGTAAATATTAAACCAATATTCCTAAGACATTTTTAGTTGGTCAAATTAAACAGTCAATAACCAGATAATTAGTCATTTAATTGATGCAATTAATAATTAAATCAATATACAAGAACATATTTGGGGGGCACATCATACAATACGTTTAAATTCAAGATGGTGCTGCTATAATTAAATCAACTATAATAAATACTTCATATAACAAAAAAACATACAGTATCTACTGGACCAAAATATATAGTATCTTTTGTCGCCACCACAAATTAAAGGGGGAGCAGTAGTGGGGAGTTATAGCTTTGATGTGCAAGGCTTTATGATTAGTGTGCGGCTTAAGGTTACAGGGAGAGATGGTGTGAGAATTAGTATTAATTAATTAACGCACGGTTGGTACGAGGATTAGCGTTATATAGCTATACATAGTTGCATAGCTAGTCTGGTTGAAAAAAGACACAAGTCCATCTAGTCCAACCAATAATTATATGGAGAGTTAGTGTAAGGTTTAGGGTAACAGGGAAGTTAGTGTGAGGTTTATGGTTACAAACTGGGTTGGTGTGAAGTTTAGGGTTAAGGGGATGGTTAGAGTTAGGTTTAGGGCTACAGGGAGGATTAGTGCTAGGTTTCTGGTTACAGGTAGGGTTAGTGTGAGGATTAGGGTTACAAGAGTGTTAGAGTAAGGAGGCCCCAGGGTGGGGTAATACTCTCTGCACCAAAAACTAACAGAGCCCATCTGGCACTGAAACTAATGTACAAAATAAATTAATTAGATTAACTGAGAATAATTTTGGTAATTATTAGTTAAAGCATAGATAGTTAGTACAGTTAAATACATTCAATTATTTAATCAAGAAGCAGATGAACATATTACCCAAATCTAATGAATTAACAAGCTAATTAACCCAAAATCCTATAAAATCCTATGCTACTGTAAATAATTAGAGCTTTGTCAACTAAAGTACTAAAGTTAAAAACCTAAACTCACTTAGAGCCCTTGCACACTGGGGCGGGGGGCGGCGTCGGCAGTCCCTATTATTAGCGGCGTTTTACCGCCGGTATGCGGCCGCTAGCGGGGCGGTTTTACCCCCCGCTAGCGGCCGAGAAGGGGTTAAATACCACCGCAAAGCGCCTCTGCAGAGGCGCATTGCCGGCAGTATAGCCGCGCCGTCCCATTGATTTCAATGGGCAGGAGCGGTAAAGGAGCGGTATACACACCGCTCCTTCACCGCTCCGAAGATGCTGCTGGCAGGACTTTTTTTACCGTCCTGCCAGCGCATCGCTCCAGTGTGCAAGCCCTCGGGGCTTTCACACTGGAATGAAAGCAGCGGCACTTTCGGGGCGGTTTGCAGGCGCTATTATTAGCGCAATAGCGCCTGCAAACCGCCCCAGTGTGCAAGGGCTCTTACTGTACCTAATAATCTAATGGTAATCAAGGCTTAGCAAACAAATGGTTAAAAGACAGCTGTATATTTACAGTAAATATGCCCTACACCCCTCATTTACAGTCCCCCTCAATATAACTCACTCACCCTAAGTGAAAATGTCCAAATTGGGCCCAGTTAGCCATTTTCCCTCCCTGATGCCATGTGACTCGTCAGTGTTACAAGGTCTCAGGTGTGAATGGGGAGCAGGTTAAATTTGGTTTTATCGCTCTCACTCTCTCATACTGGTCACTGGAAGTTCAACATGGCACCTCATGGCAAATAACTCTCTGAGGATCTGAAAAAAAGAATTGTTGCTCAACATAAAGATGGCATAGGCTATAGGAAGGTTGCTAAGACCCTGAAACTGAGCTGCAGCATGGTGTCCAAGACCATACAGCGGCTTAACAGGACAGGTTCCACTCAGAACAGGCCTCACCATGGTCGACAAAAGAAGTTGAATGCACATGCTCAGCGTCATATCCAGAGGTTGTCTTTGGGAAATAGATGTATGAGCGCTGCCAGCATTGCTGCAGAGGTTTAAGGGGTGGGGGGGTCAGCTTGTCAGTACTCAGACCATGAGCTGCACACTGCATCAAATTGATCTGCATGGCTGTTATCCCAGAAGGAAGCCTCTTCTAAAGATGATGTACAAGAAACCTCACAAACAGTTTGCTGAAGACAAGCAGACTAAGGACATTGATTACTGGAACCATGACCTGTGGTCTGATGAGATCAAGATAAACTTATTTGGTTCAGATGGTGTCAAGCGTGTGTGGCGGCAACCAGGTGAGGAGTACAAAGACAAGTGTGTCTTGCCCTAGAGTCAAGCATGGTGGTGGGAGTGTCATGGTCTGGGGCTGCATGAGTGCTGCCGGCACTGGGGAGCTACAGTTCATTGAAGGAACCATGAATGTCAACATGTACTGTGACATACTGAAGCAGAGCATGATCCCCTCCGGAGACTGGGTGATAGGGCAGTATTCCAATATGATAACGACCCCAAACGCACCTCCAAGATGACCACTGTCTTGCTAAAGAAGCTGAGGGTAAAGGGGATGGACTGGCCAAACTTATCTCCAGACCTAAACCCTATTAAGCATCTGTGTGGAGGAGTGCAAGTTCTCCAACATCCACCAGCTCCGTGATGTTGTCATGGAGGAGTGGAAGAGAACTCCAGTGGCAACCTGTGAAGCTCTGGTGAAATCCATGCCCAAAAGGGTTAAGGCAGTGCTGGAAAATAATGGTGGTCACACAAAATATTTACACTTTGGGCTCAATTTGGACATTTTCACTTAGGGGTGTACTCACTTTTTTTTGCCAACGGGTTAGACATTATTGGCTGTGTGTTGATTTATTTTGGGGACAGCAAATTTACACTGTTGTACAAGCTGTACACTCACTACTTTACATTGTAGCAAAGTGTCATTTCTTCAGTGTTGTCACAGGAAAAGATATAATAAAATATTTACAAAAATGTGAGGGGTGTACTCACTTTTGTGAGATACTGTATACCTGGAAAAGGGGCCAGCATGAAGTGATCTAGCAAGACTTACTTTTCTGACTAAAGTTCCACTTTAATTCTAACAAGCTTTGTTTGTGGTCACCATGATTGGCGTATCATGAGCATCATGTGACTGGGAATGCTGCAGCCCGGTTCCTGATTCACTTTTCAGAACCCCAGTCTCAAATCAACAGCATGCCAGTTCCAGAAAAGAGCATTAGCATGACAGCATGTTGTTTCTGTAAAAAAGCTTTTAATTAATGTCCTTCTGCATAACGTCAATACGCATATTGTGGTTGCAAAACAGATCATTAAAAATTGCAACATGAAAATCCACAGCAACTTGATGATAGCTACATCATCTCAGCGTGATAGTCAGTGGGTAACTCTCTGAGCCTGGAACAACTGCTACGCTTTTTTTTTTTTTTGAAGGTTGAAAAAAATATTGGCATGTGACACTACCACATAGCATATAAAAAAAATGTTATTTAGTGGTCTCAGTGACTGAAACAAGGGGACTTCTGATAGACACTACACATTGAGAATGCTATGGATATAACTTGATCACTGCTTGCAAGGCTTTATGATGAACAGGTATTGAGTTGACAGCATTTCTTTAGTAGCATGCAGAGAAAATTCTGTGTTCTACTGAATTTGTTATTCAGGTGAAACGCATCATTCCACGAGCAGCATGACTTGCCAAGTGGAGACTGGTTGTTGGCCAGTCTAGCTCATTAAATCACTGCTCTCTCTAGCGCTGCTGAGTGGACATCTGCCCAATTCCATTTGTAGTCCTCCTATCAATTTGCTACATGCAGAGCTGCAAATTGCTCTGTAAGAGCTGTATGTTCCCTGACCTCTTACCATCACAGGGAAGACTATAGTAATGTGATGAAAACATTTAGTATGCCTATAACAAACATTACATGCCTGTCTATAGAGACACTGTTCCTACAATGAAAACAAATGTATTCCTTTGCAAGCAAAATCAATTATATTCTGGTCATTCTTTGTAAGCCTGTTTTATTTATAACAATGATTTCCATTTGTTTCTTTTATTTATGCCATGCATAAAAAAAATACATTTAAAATATACAAAGAAGTTTGAAATATTTATCACCATAAATTTGTCAAGTATATTCTTTACGTGCCAATATTCATTTTTTACTGTAAATTACAAATGTTGTAGAATGATGCAAAAATCAGTTTGGCAGATAGTAGTCACTCTTTTTTTCCTATGCTGGTACAGCTATTTACAAAATTTATTACAACTCATATTACATTCTAACTTTGTTATTTGTCATAACATTACTGCAGGCACAGCTGTGTCTAAGGAATGCAGTTGTCTCACTACGTTTTCAGAGTCAGTGAAACAAATTCCCTAGAAACGTCTATGTGAAAAGCCTACCTGGCGTTAAGACTGACTGAGCAATTTAAAGCTGAAAGGGAGTGTTAAGGGACAGTGACATACTCCCTACTGTCTATGGGGCTGGATGGAGAGGAGAGGAGAAAAAAAAGAGGAGAGAAGGGTGAAAAAGAGAGAAGAGGAAAGGGCAAAAGAGAGAAGGGGAGAGGGGGTAAGAGAGGAGAGGAGATGGGAAAAGAGAGGAGAGGAGATGGGAAAAGAGAGGAAAGGAGACTGGAGAAGAGAGGGGAACAGAGAGGAGATGAATGAGGGGAAGAGAGGGGAGAAGAGAGAGCAGAAAGGGGAGAAGAGAGAGCAGAGAGGGGAGAAGACAGAGAAGAGAGGGGAGAAGACAGAGAAGAGAGGGGAGAAGAGAGAATGGAAGAGAGAGGGCACGAGAGAGGAGAAGAGAGAGAAGAAAGGGGGAGAAGGGAATAGACAGGGGAAGAGAGGGGAGAAGAGAGAAGGGAAGAGAGGGGAGAAAAGAGAAGGGAAGAGAGAAGAGAGAGAAGAAGAGAGGTGGTAAGGGAGAAGGGAAGATAGAGGGGAAGAGAGAAGGGACAAGAGAAGGGAAGAGAGAGAAGGGAAGAGAGAGGAGAAGAGAGAGGGGAAGAGAGGAGAAGAGAGAGGGGAAGAGAGGAGAAGAGAGAGGGGAAGAGAGGAGAAGAGAGAGGGGAAGAGAGGAGAAGAGAGAGGGGAAGAGAGGGGAGAAGGGAAGAGAGAGAAGAGAGGGGAAGAGAGAGGGAAAGAGAGAGGGGAAGAGAGAGGGGAAGAGAGAGGGGAAGAGAGATGAATAGAGAGAGAAGAGAGGGGAGAAGAGAAAAAGTTGCAGTCGCAGACCTGGGGCACTTAGCCAATAAGGCACTGGTACTAAAACGAAATAAGTGAAGAGACAAACTTCAGTCTTTAATGCACGGTGGTGAATATATCAAACGATTGTCTGAGGGGTATTTCACTTCTCCACCAGGAATGACTACAGATGTCCTTATACTTACTATGCATTGCCTTGAAATAGTTACCATATATTAGGATAGACAGAGTAACTGAGAAGATGATTTCACAACCGTTTATTCAAATGTATGCAGCAAGGATCCCAACTTAGAAACAAGCTAACAGGGAAAGACTCTGCTACAGATTTCCATACATGTTCTTCATGTGCAGTATACTCTATGCTACATGTGCACAGTACAATAAACTATGGCAACTAATCAGAAATAATATTTTACTCACCAAATTTCAGTAGCCCTGAATCTGATTGCCTGCTATGGTTTACTGTAATATGGACATTATCATTGTCCAGTGCACAGCATTCTATGCTAGTCTGCATTTGTTTAGTCTTAAAAACGTAAGACTCCAATTGTAGATAGTGCTTTCTCTACAATGCAGCCTTTGCTGTATCGTACCACAGAACAGCCGCAGCAGTATTCCAGCACTGTGGCATTAATATGTTTGTGTTATTATGATCTAATTAAACAAAAGGGGAATTTTAATTGGCCTCAAAAGTTATTTAACCACTTCAGCCCCAGAAGGATTTGTCCTTTCTGGTATTTGATCACCTCTGCAGTTTTTATTTTTGTGCTATAAACAAAAAAAAGAGGGTCAATTTTGAAAAAAAACTAATATTTAGTATTTTTTGCTATAATAAATATCCCCAAATAAAAAAAAATAAAAATCGCAATAAGTGTATATTGATTGGTTTGCGCAAAAGTTACAGCCTCTACAAAATAGGGGATAGATTTATGGCATTTTTATTATTTTATATTTTTTACTAGTAATGGCGGTGTTCTGCGATTTTTATCGGGACTAAGACATTGCGGCGGACAAATTGGACACTTTTGACACTTTTTTGGGACCATTGACATTTATACAGCGATCAGTGCTATAAATAGCCACTGATTACTGTATAAATGTCACTGGCAGGGACGGAGTTAACACTAGGGGGCGATCAAGGGGTCAAATGTGTTACCTATGTGTGTTCTAACTGTGGGGGGAATGTGGCTGACTAGAGGAGGAAAGAGATCGTTGTTCCTACTTGGTAGGAACGCACAATCTGTCTCCTCTCTCCTGACAGAACCTGGATTTGTATGTTTACACACACAGATCCTGGTTCTTGCTCTGTCACGAGCGATTGTGGGTGCCCGGCGGTCATCGCGCCCGCTGGACACACGCATTGGCTCTGGAGACATGCTGCAGGCACACGCAGGCACCACCCACGGCGTGCGCGCCTGCCACAGCGTCTTAAAGAGTCTTAAAGAGTCGAGGTACAGCTACGACAGCTCGCGCAACAGTGCCAACCTGCGGCAGTATAACTGCAGTGGCTGGTTGGGAAGGGGTTAAAGTGTTACTAAACCCAGGACCCTGCATTTACTATATCTGATCTCTCACAGTACACAGAACATGGACACACAATTTCCCAAGTAGCATTATTTTAGTCAGCCTGTCATGAAAGCTCCTCGAGTTTGCCATTTGAGTGCCTATCTGATTGATTTGATAGGCAACAAAACAGCAAAATAAAAGGAGTACAGATAAAAGGTTAATGACACTACTGATAATTATGAGGCAGTGGCCTAATGTTGTCAGCCTGCAACAGGAAGTACTGTTATGCCCTGTACACACGGTCGGATTTTCCGATGGAAAATGTGTGATAGGACCTTGTTGTCGGAAATTCCGACCGTGTGTAGGCTCCATCACACATTTCCGACACAAAGTTTGAGAGGCTATAAGATTTTCCGACAACAAAATCCGTTGTTGGAAATTCCGGTCGTGTGTACACAAATCCAACGCACAAAGTGCCACGCATGCTCAGAATAAATTAAGAGACGAAAGCTATTGGCTACTGACCCGTTTATAGTCCTGACGTACGTGTTTTACGTCACCACGATCGGATTTTCCGACAACTTTGTCCGACCGTGTGTATGCAAGACAAGTTTGAGCCAACATCCGTCGGAAAAAATCCATGGATTTTGTTGTCGGAATGTCTGATCAATGTCCGACCGTGTGTACAGGGTATAACTCTTAGGATCCCCAAATAAGAAATTTCCAACAAATCAAAGTGGTGGACTCATATCACATCTCAACATAAAACCTGCAGAGGTACCATCTCATTATCTTACCATGTATAAAAACCAACCATCCCACATGGGGTGGGAAAAATGTGGTACTTTAAATGTACTTTAGATGAGGATTCTATTGTGTTACATTGCATACTTCTTTCTAATAAATAAAAGCATATTTTATTTTTAATTTAAAAGACACATCAATGTTATTAAACATTACATTGGATTAAAATCTTATAGCTTTTACGCAGTGCTCGTTTCCTGATCACAAATTGCTTCTTTAGGATATGCGCTGAATGTGCCTTACGCAACGCAATAGTGTGAACTGCTTTTAGGGGATTTAAAAAATTTACAAGAATGTGCACATTGCTTGAATTACAACTTGTTCTATATCAATAATATATATATATATATATATATATATATATATATATATATATATATATATATATATACACATACTACTATGCAACACAAATGAGCAATTTCTCAAAAATCATACATTTGATTATTTAAAAAAAAGGGGATAACATTATTCGATTATAATATTTTTACAGACATAAATAATCCAGCTGAAATGGCGAACAAGCTTCATGCTTTGTAAATTTCAGTGCTGCACAAAGCATATAATATATAAATAAATAATATTCAAATTTAGCAATGGAGAATTATTGCTAGCTAAATCCCTGAAGTGAGCTGTGAGGATGTAGAACAGATAAAGAGGTCATTATCAAAGAGAACAGTTATATTGGGGGCGGCTCAATGAGAATCCAGAAAGTGATAGAAGAGAACACTGTATATCAATTAAAAACACAGCATGCATGGGGCAGTGGTCCACCATATTCTGATATAAATCACCCATCCGCTTTTCCCTGGAGCTCCATGTGGCACCCCTTTTACCTCACAATTTATAAGCTGCATCCTTTTCAGCAGGCCAAGCAAGATAGAATGGATGACTTGCAGTGCGCTGCCAGCCGGGATTCTTTCTAAGCAGAAGCATGTAAAGCTGGAACTGAAAGTACACAGTAGGAGGATGAGTTTTGCAACCTAATGTAATGTGACAATACTGTCTGGGTAACAAAATTTGGAGTTGCCTGGAGTAAGGCATCTGTTAGGATCTCTCTGAAATATTCAGCCCAAACATATCTGGGTCATTTTTTTTTATTTCAACGGCACCTTGTAATCACCTTAACAAAGAACATTTCAAGGTTCCACCAATTAACCTTCACTTATAATAAAAATGTCAAAGAATTATATATACAATTCCAAAGGGAATAAAATTAGATAGATGCCTCCCTTTGCGGTGAACGGTTTGTTTAAATATCCTGGGCTATTGTAATATACTTCTAAACCATTTCCCCACTGATTTCCATATTTCAAGGAATAAGTTGACAGCTTTTGCTTTTCCAGAGCATCCTAAGTGGTAACTTACTAACCATCTACCAGACAGTAAACTCACCTTACCAGCAAACTTGGCTTTGCCTTAAACGAGAGGAATTCATTTTTTTTCCCCTGAAAACTATAGCTGTATCGAAAAGGGTTTGGGATAACAAGGAGCACGGAAATTATTGGGGAAGAAGCAACTATGCTTCACATGCAAACTAAAACACACTTTAAAGTGGAGCTACACTGCATCTAAGCACCACAAACCAGAATCGCAATTTGATTCATTTTTAATATTCAAAGCAAACCCCCCCCATACATCCTTGTCTCCATGCATTATTTTGCAGAGAAGTCACTTTGAAAAACATCCCCTAGCATTTCTGGCATTGGCCATCTTGAGTAAGGGCAGTAGATTCATGTAGCATTTTTCTTCCTGTAATCCATCTGTCCTTGGCTCAGGCAGGAGGGTGCGCTTAGCTGAGAAAAACCCTCCTCCCCTCCTGAAGACTCCTGGGATGTATAACATTGTTTGCCTAGGCCTGGAAACCAGGAAGTAATTGAAGAAATGTAAAAAAAAAAAAGTTTAAAGCAAGTAAATATTATATACTTTCCTATCTATTTACTAATGCTAGCAGCTTAAGTATTACAAATAGTCAATGTTGATTGAGAGAGTGAACTTTTGTTGTGGAAATTAAAGCTATTCCTTTATAGACAACAACTCAACTTACCTGTTTAACCGGTTCCCGACCGACTCCTGTACATTTACGTCGGCAGAATGGCACGGCTGCGCAAAGTAACGTACCCGTACGTTACTTTGAATTTGTCGCCATGTGCACGCAAAAAAACTTGACGCGGTGCATAAAAAATGTGCACACACATAAAGTGCAACGGGTACACAGACGTGCCAATTCCCTGATCCCCCGGGGCGTTAGGCTCCAGACGGGGACAAAGGTACTTTACAATGGTCTAAACCAGACAGACCCCGTTCTCTGGAGGGTCTGCTGAAACAGAACCCACCCAAGTACTAGGTGGGGCTCCCCCGAAGGGAGACCCCATGAGTTAGGGCGGACGAAGCCAGAAGGCCATGTCCACCCCTTCCCAAGACTTTCAGGGCTGGCCTGAGGACCCATCCTTACTCATCGCACAGTGAGACAAACGTGAACAAGACATGACAAACATAGGATTTCAATCAAAAGAAAGAAAATAAATAAAAAGTGGGGAAGGAATAGTGGAGAGGAGAGTGAAAAAGGTGGCCATTGTGTAAAACAATGACCAGGCCCTCCGGCCAGGAATAAAAAATTCCTCTGGTCCTAGCCAAAAGGCCCGGCCCAAGAGGCAGGTGCTAAAAAAGCGTGTTCTATAGTGCAGTGACCATGGTGCCTCAAATCAAAGTGACTGCCACTCATAGTGATCTTATGGCACCCCCGGACTGCCACTCCAGGGGCACTACTCCATAGGCTTTCAAGACCAACCCTGGCCACCAGCCCAGACCACAGCAGCCCCCACCCCAGGCAGAAAGGCATGGAGTTCTGGAAGCTTGGTGAGAGCCCTTTAACATCAGGCTTCACCGTCGTTCCGTCCCTCCTACCTAATTACATTCGGGAAATACTGGCCGCTGCCCCGGTGGGAGAAAGGGGAGCCAGCGTTCTCTCCCGAATAACTGTCCGGAGCTAGAGCCGCCCCAATCCAGGCCAGAAGGCCAGGGTCCCGACCCTCCAGTTCAGACCCCGTGGTTCTCCATCCCCATCAGAAGGCTTCCCTTTCGGCTACGAACCGTCCAGGTCACCTTTACTCCAGCAGGTTTTGCATAGCAACCGCAATCCCATCTCTATCTCGCCATAGATCAGGGACGGAAGCAAGCGCCACCTCCTGGAAACTGATAAGAACAGATACTACACTTGATCTTAGCCAAAAGGCAGAGAAGCTAGTGACGCCACTGTTCTCCAGGTTTCTGACACAGATGTGTACTGATCATTAAAGTTGGACGAATGTCTGAAGTCCTTATCCACATAAGTGACTCAAAGAATTAAAGCAAATCAGTCACCATAAAATCCACTAACAATGCCTTATTTCTAGGACCCAAATCTGGCAAATAATAAGATTTATACACAATGAGGGTGTGAGACCCACCGCACCATAACCAAGCGGTCTAAAACATAACCTTTATTATATAAATATAAAATGTGTATTTTTTTCACTTAAAGAGGACACACATTTACAAACATTTTGTATACATAATTTAAAAAAGATTACGTTTTAGACCTCTTGGCCATGGTGCGGTGGGTCACGCACCCTCGTTGTGTATAAATAAATCAGTCACCATGACAGGCAGACAACTAGCATTTTCAGATGGAGAGGTCATCCATTTTGCCTTATGACAAGTTTGCTTTAAATTTAACTTCCCTATTACATGATTGAGTTTGTGAAGCAAGTACAGGATACTGGATCTGTTAAACCTATATCACATACGTCCTCAGATTTCCTAGGAAAAATCTCTGTAGACATATTTTTCCTAAAAGATGGGTATTTTTTTCCATAACTCATTTCATAGACAGTGTTTTCAGAACGTATGTAATAAAGTCACTCAGCTCAGACTCTCATGTGAGAAGGCGTTTCAGATCAATTTTGCATTTAAATGAAATTGTCAATGTGTTGTGCACTTGGGAGCAAATTTCTGCAAAACACGTTGATCCTTCATAAATGGAACTGTATGCGGCAAATGTTAAATGCTAGCAAAGCATTTCAGCACCAATTTCATGAGAACAGCTCCCTCATTACTACACTCACACACGAATAACTAGATGCATTTGTAACACATTGGAATGATTTCCTACTAGGCATTTATGTAACTAACTGTATCCTGAAATTACCTGGATGCAAAGGACATTATTTTCTTATGTGTCTGCTGCATATTTACTTGTATTTAATAAGGCAGCGCACAGACCAAATGATGAGCCAACTAAACAATGGCAACCAATCAGATTTGACCTTTATTTACTTAGAACAGTTGTAAAAAATAAAATATGACTGTTCTTTGGCTATGGGTCATGTCGCACACTTCTGTATTCGATGAGTCAGTTTATCTCGGCTCAATGCATATATTCACAGAAACATACCATGCACATTTTCTCTTATACAAAGCGGTCCACACCTTACCAATCATCCATTGCCGCCGTCTAAATGCCTCTCCTGTCCATGTCTCAGTGTAGCGATCCTGCACAACGGTAGTCCCACAATTGTGCTTCATAGATACAATTTTTGAGCATCACCGTTAAACGAAAAAGATCCTCACACATGCTGCATTTTCTACTATGTAGAATATTTTACTTGTTGGCATGAAACTAGGTCAGCCGATGCTCTGAGAGAATTTTTTTTTTTCCAGGCTGGGAAAAACCGTGTAAAATGCCCAGAGAGACAATATCTGCTCAAATCCTTGTGACAGCAAGGTTTTATTTAGAAACATTTGAATTTTAAATAAGCCCTGTCTACTATTAGATCCTAACACTGCTATTTCTGTAGAAACAAAAACACCTCCTTACAGGAGATAACAGAGAGTTCCTATGTGTTTGGAAATAGAAATGCAAAAAGAAGCATGTCGTATTATAGCTGAAATCAATTCTGGCATAAGGTCTTGCACTGCAAAGGAATAGGCATGCCCCTTATTCATGCTTATCTGTTCTCTGTTGTTTACTTGCCTGGCGGCTTAAAAGTTTAAAGTAAAGGTCCTCCTGGAAAAGTCTGCAGTTCACTGATTATAAGGATGCTTCATGTGAATCAAGAAGTACTTTCCAGAAATGCCTTCCAATTCACACATTTCCAGCAGCACTTCCTTAATTTTCCACTCAGGTTTTCAATACAATGACTAATTATTCTACTATTCACAAAACGATTCCTTAACTATAATATATATCTGCACAAACATCTCATTCTAATTCTGAAGTTCCCAAATTCAAAAATGCTTAACACAAAAATAAAACTCTGCTAATAACACTTTTAGCATAATTAGGTGTTTAAAAGTGATCAACTTGATGTATAAAATTTTGTCAATATGTGATTTACATGAAGAGGCATACAGTATACGGGCAGCACAGTGGCTAAGTGGTTAGCACTTTCGCCTAGCAACACTAGGGTCACTGGTTTTAATCACAAGACCAGCATTTCCTGCATGGAGTTTGCATGTTCTCTTTGTGCCTGCTTGGGTTTCCGCCCACACCCCAAAAACATACTGGTATGTAAATGTCTCCTGTCTAACGGCCATAGTATTATTATTACGGGCATAGCTTGCTCTGGTGGTAGGGTGGGTGGGTGTAGTCCCGCTTGACCCCTCCGCCAAGTCTACAATGTTGGCCTGAAGTAAGGCCCATTGGTTGTTTGGTCTCTTTTTGGCTAATAGCCGAACATGTACTGCTATATAGGACACTTCACAGGTAACCACATTGGCAAAGTCCCTGGTACCTAATAATGGACTTTTCATGGGTTTCTGACTAAACTTCATTATCCTTTAAATATACTATTGTCATCATGTTCTTGTCCACTGATTTGATTACTGATTTGATATAAGGGTTTTTTTGTTTCATTTAAAAAACTGAATAAAAAGATTGAAACAGAAAAATGTATCAACATGCCCACTATGTATCCAATACAGGCATATTATGGGCCTTTGAGATGTCCAAAGAAAAACCATAAGATACATCCAACCAGGGCCAGATTTCTGATTTGATGACAGTGTCAGTATGCACTTTTTGTTACATTATAAGGGTTTTTTATTGTCATTTAAAAATTGAATAAAATGATTGAAACAGAAAAATGTATCAACATTCCCACTAATGTATCCAATACAGGCATATTATGGGCATTTGAGGTGCCCAAAGAAAAAACATAAGAAACATCCAATCAGGGCCAGATTTCCCATTAAGCACTATAGGCATGTGCCTACAGCTGCCCTTTATAGAGGGGTGCCTGCCCAGGACCAGTGCTGCCGCTTGTTTCCCTACTCTCTGTGGTAGCTGGAGGAGGATATATCGGGGGTTCCCTTTGGAGGATCTGTTGGTTTGGGCCCCCCTGGTGGGCGGTGGGTGGCGCAGTGAGGAGTGTAGAGGGAGGAGGTGGCACCCATGGCTCTATCTGGCCAGCTGCTGGTGTAGAGTTGCTGGGTGGGGAGAAGGAACAGGCAGCCCCCCTCCTCTGGAGTTCGCCATTACCCAGGGGCTGCCGTAGCGGCTTTGTCTCGGAGATCAGAGCCCTGGCTCAGCCTTTTGTCTTTTGGAAGACGGATTGAGGCGAGTCAGTCCAGCTAACCAGGTAGGTGGGGGAAATTCCCAGGAGCTCTACCAATCTAACCCTCCCTTCATCCTCACCTGCTCTGGCCTGGGGGAGTATTGGAGGGGCAGCCTGGACACGTGGATGGGGGATGAGGATTGGCCATGGTGCCTGGATTGGATTGGTGCCCATACACAGCCGGGCTCTGATCACTCCCCACCCACCTCTAGGAGCATGGCGCCCGGTGTTAAAGTGTTTGTTACCCCAGCATTTCATATTCCTGATATATGCCTGCTGTACCATGGACTTGTATGAAGAAGTCTCCAGTTTTCTTTGTATTGCTTCCTTTGTCTGAAAACCCTGGTGTCCCTGCCAGTCCTTCTGCTCTCCTATTAAGAACTGACCACACTAAGCAGGAGAACACATCATTGTCAGTTCTCCAGATGTGCAGGGAACTCAGCTTGCTCTCCCCCAATGATCAGACTTGTCCTGACATGCCCCCTCTGCACAGACATTCACTGGAAAGTTCAGCGTGCTATTCCTTCTCCTCCCCCAGTTCTTATGCAGCGTAGAACAGAAGAAACAGAAGGGATGTGATCACTTATAAAAAAGGGAAAAAAAAGGTATTTATAATGTTTTTCATATCTATACACAGACGGTTTGCCTTTAAGTTAAAACTTTAAACTGAATGGGTTGTTTTATAAGGTGATAGTTTACAATCACTTTAACCACTTCCCAACCAACCACGGCAGTTATACTGCAGCATGTTGGCTCCCCTATGCGAGCCGTCGTAGCTATACGTCGGCTCATGGGGTTGGGATAGCAGGTGCGTGCACCCGCTGCACAGCGGGGGGTGTCGATGCTTGTGGCCAACAGTTGCGATGACCGCCGGCCACGAGCGATCGTGACCAAGAGACACAGAACAGGAACGAGTGTGTGTAAACACACACTTCTCTGTTCTGTTCTGACAGGAGTGACAGATTGTGTGTTCCTATTAGCTAGGAACCACGATCCGTCACTTCCTCTAGTCAGTCCCCTCCCTCTTCAGTTAGAATTACATCCCAGGGAACACAGTTAACCCCTAGATCGCCCCCTAGTGTTACCCACTTCACTGCCAGTGACATTTTTACAGTAATCAATGCATTTTTATAGCATTGATCGCTGTATTAATGCCAATGGTCCCAAAAATGTGTCAAAATTGTCCGATATGTCCGCCATAATGTCGCAGTCTTGATAAAAATCGCAGATCGCTGCCATTACTAGTAAATAAAAAATAATAATAATAAAAATGCTATAAATCTATCCCCTATTTTTTAGACACTATAACTTTTTACCAAAAATATGTAGAAGAATACATATCGGCCTAAGCTGAGAAAAAATTAGCTTTTTTTTTCAAAAAAATGGGGATATTTATTATAGCAAAAAAGTACAAAATATTGTGATTTTTTTTTCAAAATTGTCGCTCTTTTTTTGTTTATAGCGCAAAAAATAAAAAACGCAGAAGCGATCAAATACCACCAAAAGAAGGAGGTGACAAAGTGTCACCGCCCGGAGCCCCCCATCCAATGCCACCCACACCGGGCGCTGCCAATCACCAGCCACTTACAGAGATTCCACCCATAGAGATTACCCCAAAGCTCCCACTGACCAATCCCAGCACTGCACCCCCAACCCCCACACATCATCTCTAACATGGCTTCTGTCAATCACAAACTGGCTGATCAATATCACTGATCCTAAAATCTCATAACCGCCATTAAAATAATTTCTAAAAATATCTAAGATTCTGATTGTGGTGCTGGAGGATGCAGGCTGTAGACACTACCCCTTCCCATCACTCCCATCTACATTTGAAGTCTGCCAGGATCAGCCGTTTTGACGTTTTCTGTGTTCACAAAATTATTTGGTTTATCGAGAACGTTTATTAGATGTCATATTGGCAAAAAATCGGCACCTCTGTGTCTGGAAGCTGAACTTTCTGTGTTGTGCAGAATTATTGTGTTTGCTGTAGAGGGGTCGATGATTATTATTTCTATATTATATTATTAGTGATCTGCTATTAACAGCCATAAAACATAATAAGAGACTATATGTGACACAAGGGGCTTATGTACACAGGATTGTGCTGTCAGCAGTAAGTGGTCTGTGCTGCATCCGAACTCGCACAGACGTAAACGCACTTTTGTCTGTATGAGCTGAGGTGTGTACATTCTGTGCTGCCACTGATGAGTATACATTGTTGGTGTTTACATCCTGAATGAGGGGGGGGGGAGGGGGGCGGGCACTTCAGAATGAGAATTCTATAGGCTCCTGAGAAACAATATCATTAAAAAATACATTTTTTGATTCTGATAATAACAAAATTAAACACAATTGAGCCCAGTCAACAATAAGACTTCCACCTAATAGGACTTCTTAAAAACATTACACCACCTATTCACTCTGTTGTCTAACAATTGAAAGCAGAATTAAACTCAGGCAAAAAAGTTGACAGATAAATATTATATGACAGAAGAGACCTTATTGGTCTCTTATGTTATAACTGCCTCACCCTGCCTGAAAGTGTTAATGTATGCTAAGCCACGCATGTGCAATTCAGCATACGCTTATGGCACCACCCTGTGCCATGATATTGTGACTCTCGTGTGCATATATGGGCATTATGTCATTGTAGTTCAGCCAATCAAGTAGCTAAAGAGCCCAAACCCAGAATAAGCCCATAGTGTGGGGGCCATTTAAAAAAAATGTCCAGGTTTAATTCCACATTATATGATGGTACAAAACACTCAACAAATGCTTTCTCTACAATGTAATTCAATTTTCAAAAAAGTTTGAAACATTTCAATAAAAATACATTGAGTTTGCTCATTTCATCGTCTATCAATGTTGCAATTACTTGTCAGCAGGAGAACAGTTTTAACCAGGGATAATAGCTCTCACTTGTATATGCCTAATTCTTATTTTATCTATAGGAAATCGGTGGTGCAATGAATTGTTACACTACCTAGGTTTATTTTTATTCGAAAAACATTACACTATCAAGTTTTATAAATTTTTTTACACAAAGTTGGCAATTTAATAAGATATGACTCACGCGCAGCATGGGTTTACTTAGAATTACACCCCAAAACACAAGGGAATGTTGGCCGCACCTCTTCCTCCCTGAACACCCCAACACCTAATTAAAGATACTCAACAACTTCATTTGGCATATAATTGGCCGTGGCACATTTATTGGTGTAATAAACAAATAAATTAACATCATTTTAATCATTTTTATTAATTCATGAAATTTCTTAACTTGTAAATAATAAGTACAAAAACAGCTCTGACTTAAAGAACTCGAGCAATTCGGAATATCTTATAAACACAAGTCCCCCCTTTAAATATAAAGGGTGACGAACCACATATACATGCCTGCAACAAGGGTGGGGGGTGGGAGCTTGTTGCCAACTCTGACCAACTGGCGAAAAAATTCACGTGGGGCCAACTGTATATACTAAGCCCCTTTCTGGAATGTTCTACCAGGTCATGTCACCCTCTAGAAATTCCTCAGTGGTCATGTGACATTCCAGAAGGTTCTTCAATGTCACATGACCCCGTTTTTTCCCCCCGCCTAAACTTTATTTAATTTTTTTTAAAGGGACCCTGCCCCCCCTTTTCTTTTTTATAAAATGTGCAGGAAGGGGGGCGGCGGCATGCCCATGCTGTTGGGCTCAAATAATTAAGCCCTCTCAGTCCATTCTGATACTCCTCCCAAGTACCACATGTACGAGACTTTTTCACTGTCTGAACTGATTATGTACCAGACATTGTATCGTGTGTATCGCATAAATCAATCAATTGTGTCAAAACCAATGTGTTGTAATATGAGTGATCAGGGAATATGGTGTAGTGTAATATCACCTATAGCAGTCCCAGTTCCTATAAGCCAAGCAAGCCTAGCCTACTTGTACATGACTGCCCCCAGGAATGGCATGTTTACAGGCCTGGTGTCAGCAGTCAGAAGGATGTGCAGATAGGTCAGTTCAGGCTGCAGGCAGAGACATGGTCAGCAAACAGGCAAAGGATCAGTCCAGGTAGCAGGCAGAAATGTGGCCAATAAACAGGTCAGTGTTAGTACAGGCAGCAGACAGAGGCAACACTGCACTGGTGTGGCAGTGATCAGGAATGCAGTAACTGATGTGGTGGTGATCAGTGACAGTGTAACTGGTGTGGTGGTGATCAGTGACAGTGTAACTGGTGTGGTGGTGACAAGGGACAATATGACGGTGTGGCAATGGACACTGGGACTGGTGTGGCAGTTATCAAGGATAATGTAACTGGTTTGGTGATGATCAGGGACAATATGACTGGTGCAGCAGTGACCAAGGACAATATGACTGGTGAGACAATATGACTGGTGTGGAGGTCATTTGGGAAAACATGTTTTGTGTGGGGGTGGTTAGGGACATAGTAACTGGTGTGACAGTGATCAGAGGCAATGTAATTAGTGTGCTGATGATCAGGGACATTGTAACTGGTGTGGCAGTGATCAGGGACAACATGGGTGGTGTGGTGGTGATTAGGGACAATATGACTTGTTCATCAGTGATTAGAAACACTATGAGTGGGTGGTGGTAATTAGGGATAATGGATGGCGGGCGACACTAACATACAGTACAGTGGTCTTCATTGGGGGGGGGGGGGGGTGAAAAAAGGTTTTCAAGTTTTAGCAGGGGCACATACTTTTTCATCAAACAAACAGTATTTGGTGCTTTGACTGGCAGATAGATCAAATGATCAAATTCTCGTTAAGTGTTAAGAGTCCACAGATGGCACAGGAGTGTAAAAGTGGCTTGAAACAGAGAAAGAATTGGCCAAATGTACTAAAGAAAAAGAGTACAGGCAGGTGTTTTACTACTAAAAATAAGAAACCATACTGTAGAAGGCTAGGCCCATATTTGCTAGCAATAAAGACCACGGGCTTTACTACAAGAATAAAAATACTGCAAAGGAATCAGCAGTGTAAATCTTGTCAGCAGGTGAACGGTTTTAATTAGAGATAATAGGCCCGACTTGTCTATACCTAATTCCTTTTTTATCTATAGGAATATGGTTGTGCAATGAATGTAAGTAAGGTAGGGTGTGAGATTAGGTGCTCACAGTTCTTGTACCTAGTTTTCTTAAACAATGCAAAAATGTGCTGCAAAAGACTGCTCCAAAAAAAGATGGTTAGCAATCGAGATAAAAAAAAAAAGCCCTTTCAACATAAAAAAGGCCCTATCAACTTAAAAACAATAACCCCCCCCCCCCCCCAAAAAAAATAAATAAATAAAAATAAACACTCCTTTTTCAAGGGAAGCCTTGTAGCAAAATAAAAAAGCAAAAGCTATGGACTAACATCAGCTAAAATTGACCACACACAGACCTTAAATCAACATAATAACATCTAAGACAAAAATGCCCTAAATAATAAGAACAAAAAAGTCAGCAAATGGGTTGGTGGCACTAGGAGCTAACAATCAAATTAGTCTGCAACGTACAGTTTCCAAATTAACTTTCTCTTTTGTTCTATCCTTATGCAGTTTATCAGTGTCCCTAGAGCAGCTATCCTTTAGTGAGGGGGTTAGCTTATCCACAGGCCCCCTTATTGGCCCCCTTATTGGCTCTTCTAGGCCTGCTGGTCATAGTTTAAAGGCCAAGCAGTGCACTAGAGAGTTTAAAAGAGAGTCTCCTGGCTGAATCTGCAAATGAATTCACCAGGACTGTGAATTTTGACCTGCAGGATTTGCCTTGAACCTATGGTAGCAGCGAACCTGAACCTCATGCCTACTAGTCTTGCACTTGGATGACTTTCTAGCAATTGTAACTCCTTTCTACCAGCTTAGCATTGCAAAAGCAGCCAAATTGATCAAATTTTTACAACCAAAACGGTTTAAACTGGTATGGTCAGCACAAAGCATTGCATAGTATTATGAATAACTGTATATATTTATAGCCACCATTTATAATTTTATTTTTAAACACTTTATAAATATAAGCATGATATACACGGTGTAGTGGGTCCCAATTTTTTTTTTTTTTCACAATACATAACAAGGAATGGAAGGGACTAAAGACACCAATTAGAATAAGGGGGGAACTCCCCCCCCCCCTTTTTTTTTTTAATTTAAAGCACTATTATAGACGGAGGGGGGTTTTTATAAAAGGGGAAGGGGGAAGAAGAAGGAAGGGGGATGAAAGGGAAACAAAGAGGAAAGGAAAACTTCCTCTCTCCTTTTTTTTTTTGTCCCGCTGGGACAGGGGGGAAAACGGTGGTAGGTGATGTAGGATGTAATGTGTAGTATGTTTCTATTGATTGAACAAAGGGGTATAGAATGTTGTATAAATGGTGTATATATAAATGAAATAAACAATAAAATTTTTTGATTATTATAGCCACCAATCACATTTCAGGTTTCTGCTCTCAGGTAACTTTTAAAAGATGAGTTTCTATGGCAACTGCACTTTATTCATTGTAGTAACTCTTTGCGCTATCTTGTTGAATAAGCCCATTTCAGTATATTTTGTGGGAGGCTACTGGAACATAGGTATGACATATGTACTTCTGTATGCTATAGGTCAGTTTTGAAATGCAAATACACTAATAACAGCCTTGCGTTGTCTTTGCAATATTTCTGTATTAAAAAAAAAGTGACATACAATATATTGTGTGAGAAGGTGTAGAAGTCGGCATCTTGATTGATGATTGTTTTTAAAGCCAGTAAAACACAAGTATGCATTTGAACGTATTATTAGTAATCCATTTACCATCAATATATTAGGCAGGAAGCTAAATTACACAGAGAGTTAACCCCTTCACACCGACCATACGCAAATATGCGGCCTCAGCTTGAAGGGGTTGTACCGGGAAGATGCTTGCAGCTGCACACATCACCCCAAATAGTCAACTTTCTTGGGATAACAACCGATGCAGCTAAAGGCCACTCGGCTGTTATTCCTAGGAGCGGGGGGATGTTGGCCCTCCCGCCACCTTCCGCAGCTCACCCGGGTTCTCCCGTCCCAGTGGGAGGCCTGAGTGACCAGTCGGCACAGCCGCCGGCTGTTCGGAGAATCGAACAAAGCCGGAATCGCCTTTGATCGGGTCTCAGATCTAGTAACCTGGAAGCAATGTCATGACATCGCTTCCAGTTTACTAAAGAGGCTCCACATTTTAAAAAATAACAGCATTCAAAACAGCCAAACTTGGTGTTTTGTATGCTTTTAAAGAGGTTGTAAACCTCCATTTTCAAGATGTACCTATAGGTAAGCCTTATTAAAATTGATGATGCAATCAGTGCATGCGCTGTGAAAAAATGCCCCTCTGTGCCGTTTCTTTACTAGAGAGTGCTGTGATGCAGGAAGAGGGGTGAACATGAATGTGGCCTCCAGCGTGGACTTAGTTTGCAGGCAAGTGTCACATAATGTGCTAGTATGCGATGCATACCAACACATTATGCTTTTACTTTGCAGGGAACAAAAAGGGAAGAAAAACCCATCAGGGTTTACTTCCTCTTTAAGTGCAAAGGAGGGATTTGGGGTCTTATAGATCCCAGATCCCCCCATAAAGAGTACCTGTCATGGACTATTACTGTCACAAGGGATGTTTACAAATGATCATAGTTTTTTTTTTATTAAGACAAAAAAATAAATTTATACAAATAAATAAGATTAAAAAACAAAATTTAAGCGCCCCGTCCCTCAGTGCTCATGCGCAGAAGTGAGCGCACACGTATGTCGCGCCCGCAGATGTAAACAATGTTCAAACCACACATGTGAGGTACTGCCGCGATCATTAGAGTGAGAGCAATAATTCAAGTGCTAGACCTTCTCTGTAACTCTAAGCAGTTAACCTTTAGGAATTTTTAAAGCGTCAACCTTGGAGATTTTTAAGTACCGTAGTTTGTCGCCATTCCACGAGTTTGCGCTATTTCAAAGCATGACATGTTAGGTATCTATTTACTTGGTGTAACATCATCTTTCACATTATACATAGAAATTGGGCTAACTTTACTGTGTTTTTTTTTTTTTTATTCATGATTTTTTTCCAAGACAATTGCGTTTAAAAGATCGCTGCGCAAATACCGTGTGACGTAAAATTTTGCAACAATCGCCATTTTATTTACTAGGGTCTCTGCTAAAAAAATATATATAATGTTTGGGGGTTCAAAGTAATTTTCTAACAAAAATATGGATTTTAACTTGTAAGCAACAAATGTCAGAAAATAGGTTAGGCATTAAAAATGTTTAACAATGCACATCAGACCTTCCATCGTGCAGCTTCCAAGCCTTCATAGCCAGGTTCGAGATAACTAGGGCCCCTTTCACACTTGTGCAACTTGTCCAGCGACTTGGGACTGCAAAGTCGCATGACAAGTTATACCCCATGATTTCCCCATGATTGAGTACAATTCATATCTGTGTGACCTCAAGTTGCACCGACTTCAAAGTAGTCCCTGTACTTATTTGGTCTAACTTTGATGCGAGTTTACACAGGCATTCCCTGAAATCGCTCCAAAATAGCGGTAAAATCGTGGCAAAATTGCACGTGTGAAAGGGGCCTTAAGGTAAACTTCCACTATTACATCACTGCTACACCAGTCACTCTGAAAATCAAAATTGAAGTCCAGTCATGGAAGCCCCATCCCTCCTCATCTCCAACTAACAACAAACCTACACTCATAAAGATAATTTTTATAATTCCTAAATATATATATATATATATACTGTATATATGCTAAATGACCTAAATACTTACCCAAATCCACAGTTACAGGTCACAAGGTCTTCTCGCTTCCTTACTGCAGAGTAGTGATGTTGGTATTTCCCAATAGTTCTATTTGCGGGGATCTGAATACTCCATTGGCAGCATGGTGACATCACGAAAAAGGGCAGTGGCAACATGAAAGGACGGTGGACCTTAACTGCAGCTGTGGATCACTAGTCTTTACATTTGGAAAAGGGGGTCACGTGATGGCAGATTCAGGTCTGTAAGGCCTGGTTCACACCTATGCAGATTGCGGTTTGCATATTCTAGGTGCATTTTGCGTTTTTCCATACACATTTTTAATCCATTGAAGTCTATGGAAGCAAAAACACAAACTGCAGGTCCCTGGCCCTTTCCTTTAAATGCACAGATGTGAACGTGACCCATAGGAAACCATGTTAAATGGACAGTAGTGTGTTTCTGCAAAACTGAAAACGCACTAAAAAATGCATAGGTGTGAACCAGGCCTAAAAAAGAACTTAGGATTGGTTTTTACAAAAAAGTACACAGGTGGAAGCAGAGAGGATGGGCGGATGGTGGGGTTGCAGATGAAGGCAGACACTCCCACTTGGAAATCAATTTGATCATTTAGAGAGTGCTGGGAAGACCAACATTATCTGTAGAACCAAAGCAGGTAAGAATCTATAAAAAAAAAAGTAAAAATAATTCCAATGATTATAGTATAACTATAGGGAATGTATTTTTTTTCCACTAAAGAAATCAATGTTTCAGTGAAAGTGATTTAAAAAATGTTGGATAACAGTTTCCTTCAGAAAATTATATAATGCAGTCTGTCTTATCATCAAGCAGTAACCATGATGTGTGTGTGTGAATCGCGTTAGCTGTGCATCATTAACGTTGATGTTATTTTAGTTCCCAGAATAATGACTTGCCATCAGGTTTGAGATTTAGCATCTGTGAAAATACAGTTGTTAATTGAGAGAATACAGTTAAATCTGGTCTGCTTGTTGTTACAGCTTGGCAACAATTTTACAAAGTGTGATGGGTCTGTTCAGTATCATCAGGCTGCGCTCAATAACATTTGCTAGCAAACTCAGCTTTGGACTATTATCTATCTATCTATCTATCTATCTATCTATCTATCTATCTATCTATCTATCTATCTATCTATCTATCTCCTCAGTTGGATTTTTTAACTACATAAAATTGCATAGAATCCAGCAAAAAATCTAAGAACCTCTGTGTTGCCACAAGAGCAATGAGATTTCTTGGCTTGAGAGGACATTTTCCTTGCAGTCATGCTGCATCACAGAGCATTCACAATAGTGACATAAGTCATGAGTAAAAACAGTTTACTGTATGTGTATTTCATGGCAGCAGTGGTATATACACTATGGCCTGTGGCTATTATGCACATAGTACTAGCTCTACAGTGCACACTGGGTGAAACAGCCATAGAACAGTAGATGGACCTGCCCTACCTATATTTCTAAATTGACTGGCTGCTGAACTTACAGTATTAATTGCCACTCATGTCGCCTACAAAGCCCCACAGAACTACACAAGGCACTCTCACACATCATAGGACATGACATAATGCAGCCTACGCTATCTCGCTCACCTATCCTGGGATGTGAACTTTTAAAAATGTGCACAATGCGAATGGGCACAAAATCCCAGAATTACTCTATGAACAATTAACAGCCATATGCTAATGTAGTGCATCCGCTAAAGAGCCACTGGAAGTTCTGGTCCTATTTCCTCCCTTAGAGCACAGCCAGGCACACAGCATTTCTTGATTTTTTACACTGGCTCCAAAGAACAGTGTAGGGGTTGTAAAAGGGAGCATGGGATACCCAAAAACTGCAGAACTGGATAACTTAAGGACTTCTCAATCCTGGCTGCACTTTACAGACTGCTGGCTGCACTTCACAGACTGCTGACTGTACTGTACAACTGCTAAATGTTCCATAGGATTTTCTGTGCTGACAGTGACCTGTACTCCTTTCAGAGTTTAAAACACAGTCACTAACTCAGTAATAGGGTTGCTATTCAGCTACGGGTTCATTGGTTTATTGGTTGCCTCCTGCCAATATCTACTTGGGAGATGTAGACTCACACCACCACAGGATAGCTCAACCCTTTTCCACCAACTTAGTCCTGGCTCCCTCCAGTGAGCTTCTACAGACCCAATTTAATCCTTGGATTTCAGCCTTTGCATGGGCTCCCTAGTGAAGCCTAGCTGGGACCTCAGTGTCTTCCTTACAGATCATTCCAGCAAGCTGCCCCAGGGGTAGAACCCCTACACAGGGGTCTCCTCTAGTAGGACTGGACCCAAGAACTCTTCACTTGCTGCTCACGCCTGAGACTATTTATGGGCTGTCCCCCCCACCTTCTGGGCACACCTCCCAGGGATTGGCTGGAGTTCCATAAATATTCAGGATGACTGTTCTGCTCTCCCTCCCATTATACTTCTATAAGTCTCCAGAAGATAGGGGGAAGTAGCAGAACAGCATTATGTGAAATACCGAACAGCCATAAGCAATCAACCGCCTGCTCAACTGATTACAGAGGAGCTAAACTAAATGAAATACCTATCAGCCTACTCTATACTAGGAGGGTGCTACTTAAACATACCCATGCTATCTACATCTTGTGATTCCCAACTGGGAAATGCATTCTCTCTGCCTTGATGCAGAAAATAATGCTGATAGCACCAGTGGGGCTGAACTACAGCATGGTACCAATGGTGCCAATTTCTGGACAACTGGAGTACAGAGAGGATTCAAACATTGTGCTATAAATTATTAAAAATGTGTTTGCCATATGGTTGTTTAACATTAGATTCATTCTAGAGTAATATTTCACTTTATATGTCCGTAAAACTGAGGGGTTAAAGATGACAAAAAAATGAACACTATTTCTCAATAAGCCCCTGCCTTGCATGGTCCCCCCACTATCTTGAACTAACCAGGGTCACCATAAGGGGCAGATCACAAGCTATTTATGAATGGTGCTATACAGAGATCACAGAAACAATACCAGTGTCCAGCAGGATATGTGTATAGAAAGTGTCAATCTAGGGAAATCAAATCCTATCAAACATCAAATGCAGTTTCTGTTCCTATATGTGACTAGAGATGGGCTGAACACCCCCCCCCCCCCCGGTTCAGTTTGCGCCTGAACTCTTGAACATCGAAAAAGTTTGGACCCGAACAATGAACCCCATTGAAGTCTATGTGACCCGAACTTGAAAAATCAAAAGTCCCCATTTTGAAGGATTATATGCAAGTTGGTGATCAAATAAAGGGTATGGGGGCCCAGCTACTGCCCCTTGGGACATGTACCAATGCAAAAAAAATAAAACTTTAAAAAAAGATTGTGTAGCACCCTCTACCTTTAGGTAGGTGCTAGAGTAGTGGGTTTTTTTTTTTTTACGGTCAGTTCAACTCAGATTTAGGCAGGCCTATGCTGTGAGCTAGGCCTGTTTGTTTTGATCTGGTGGCAGGGGAGTGGTTTAGTGTAGCAGCAGGTGACTGACATGTGCCTCAGATCTTGGGTACCTCCTCTGTCTCCAGGGAGAAGGTTCTGGAAAAGGGGCAGGGAAGAGAGCTGGAGTGAATTGGGGTGTATGTGGGAGCCCGAACCAATCCCCAACTAGGATATACCAATAGTCAGCCTGCTGTGGGAGGAGTTGTCGCTTGGGTGAACTGAATGATGGAGTGTTAGATTGTCGTGTCTGAGGGGACCCCCTTTCTGGGGGGGTGTACCTCAGGCGGGAAACTCATGAGCTGGTACAGAGCCTTTCTTTACATGGTGATAGAGAGGTGTCCTGGAACAGGAGCTGGAAGAGACAGTTGGGAGCATGTCCGGAGAAAGTCATTCAGGAGGGATCCAGGCTGGGTGTCGGTGAGTGGAAAGCACAGTGGAAAGCTTTGGAAGAGACATGCCAGGAGTTGGATGTAGAGCCAGAGGGAGAGACTGTGGGTGTTATGTGTCAAGTTGCTGCAGCCAGGAGGGGGCGAGCGGGATTTGCAATCGGACTTGTTGGGATCAGTAGTCCATCAAGTACATTAATTCTTCTCAATCAAATCGGTTGCTATCACAAAAGGGTACAGCAGACCCCTGTCTGCAAAGGGCTATCAAGAAAAGACACTAGGACTTATTCAAAGTGAAGCCTAGTCATGTATCAAAAATAAAAATAAAAACTGCGCTACAGAGCAAAAAGTCAAGGTAGAAGCTGCACAAAAAATACACCAATATCTGTGTATACCATGGAAAATAAAAATAAATAAAGTGCGCTAACTGTATGAGAATATACACATAAATGTGAATGCATATGGGTGGTAGTGAAAACCACAATCTACTGAGAGAAAATAAATGACTCAATGGGTGATGGAAAAATATACGTGCCCATCATAAAAACTCAAATAAAAAGAAAAAAGTGTACATGTGAAGTACAACAATAATAATAACGTGAAAACATGATAATCAAACAGACTCAGTCCATGAGTTCAAACATAAAACGTTCATCAGTGAAAAAATACTTCCATCCACTATACAGCTTAGCAGCAAACAATCTCCCTATGAGTGGATCGACAAAGGTGAGGGATGTGCAGGATGGTACAATTCCACTGGCGGTGACTCCAATAAGTGAGAAAAGTGGTAAAAGTGGACTCTTACCCTCCGTGTTGGACCCCCTCCTTGGCAGGGTCTATCAGGCATGCAGATTTTGCCCTCTGCAGGGACCGTGTGATGAGAAGATCTCCCCAGCAGCTGTCAGGAATGCTGTCTCTGGTCCGGGCTAGTCCAAGTGAAACGCCTGAAGAGGGGGGGAAGGACAGCTCTTTTGCTCCCAGTGTGGTAAAGGAAGAAAAAAAAAAAAAAGAGAGCAAGAGAGCTGTCCTTCCCCCCCCTCTTCAGGCGTTTCACTTGGACTAGCCCGGACCGGAGACAGCATTCCTGACAGCTGCTGGGGAGATCTTCTCATCACACGGTCCCTGCAGAGGGCAAAATCTGCATGCCTCATAGACCCTGCCAAGGAGGGGGTCCAACACGGAGGGTAAGAGTCCACCTTTACCACTTTTCTCACTTATTGGAGTCACCGCCAGTGGAATTGTACCATCCTGCACATCCCTCACCTTTGTCGATCCACTCATAGGGAGATTGGTTGCTGTTAGCTGTATAGTGGATGGAAGTATTTTTTCACTGATGAACGTTTTATGTTTGAACTCATGGACTGAGTCTGTTTGATTATCATGTTTTCACGTTATTATTATTGTTGTACTTCACATGTACACTTTTTTCTTTTTATTTGAGTTTTTATGATTGGCACGTATATTTTTCCATCACCCATTGAGTCATTTATTTGCTCTCAGTAGATTGTGGTTTTCACTACCACCCATATGCATTCACATTTATGTGTATATTCTCATACAGTAAGCCTAGTCATGTGCTAATGGTGTGACAGGAGGCTAAATTTGGACAGTGAAGCAAGTTCTGCAAAGTAGTGTGCTGGAGGAAGTGTGCTGAGGAAAAGACTGTCAAGTTTAGAGTCAACCATCTTTAAATTCTATTTTTCTAACTATTCATCTTACGGGCATCCCATGTCCCTTTTCCCCAACCAAGTTAATCTCCTAATAAAAATACAAAAAAAAACAAGCAAGAGACTGTTCATTGACTGAGGAAGTGTGCCTAATGGATGTCAGACCAGCAGGGTGAAATGTGTGGATGTTGTAACACGTAGCAACCCCATGGGGGAACCGCTACAAACATTTTTAACCACTTCCCTACCCAGCCATAGACATATGACATCCACAGATGGGATCTCCCATCCTGGGTGGACGTCATATGACGTCCTGGGATTCCCGACCATCTAGGGGGCGCGCGCGCCGCCGCGTTGCTCGAGACCCGGTGCGTGTGCCCGGCGGCCGCGATGTCCGCCGGGCACCCGCGATTGCCCGTTAACCGGGCCGGACCGTGGATCTGTGTGTGTAAACACACAGATCCACGTCCTGTCAGTTGTGAGGAGAGCGATCTGTGTTCCCAGAACGGAGGAACACTGATCGGTCTCCTCCCCTTGTGCGTCCCCTCCCCCTACAGTTAGAATCATTCCCTAGGAAACATATTAACCCCTCCCCGCCCCCTAGTGGTTAACCCCTTCACTGCCTGTCACATTTACACAGTAATCAATGCAATTTTATAGCATTGATCGCTGTATAAATGTGAATGGTCCCAAAAATGTGTCAAAAGTGTCCGATGTGTCCGCCATAATGTCGCAGTCACGAAAAAAAATCGTGATCGCCGCAAAAAAAAAAAATAAATATATTTTTTTTAAAAATGCCATAAATCTATCCCGTATTTTGTAGACGCTATAACTTTTGCGCAAACCAATCAATACACGCTTATTGTGATTTTTTTTACCAAAAATATGTAGAAGAATACGTATCGGCCGAAACTGAGGAAAAAATTTGTTTTAAAAAAAAAAAATTGGGATATTTATTATAGCAAAAAGTAAAAAATATTGTGTTTTTTTTCAAAATTGTCGCTCTTCTTTTGTTTATAGCGCAAAACATAAAAACCGCAGAGGCGATCAAATACCACCAAAAGAAAGCTCTATTTGTGGGGAAAAAAGTACGTCAATTTTTTTGGGTACAACGTTGCACGACCGCGCAATTGTCGTTTAAAGTGCGACAGCACTGAAAACTAAAAATTGGCCTGGGAAGGAAGGGGGTGAAAATGGCCTGTATTGAACCGGTTAAAGGAGCAGTGATTTTTATGATGCTTAATGTGAAACAATAAAAATGAAAAATTCCTTTAACCACTTCAGCCCGGAAGGATTTACCTACTTCCTAAACCAGGCCATTTTTTGGGATACGGCACTGCGTTGCTTTAACTGACAATTGCGCGGTCATGCGATGCTGTACCCAAACAAAATTGTCCTTTTTTTCCCAAAAATAGAGGGGCTGAGAGGTCATGAGATATAGCAGGTGTTGTCACGCATTCATTCCAATGGGCAGAGGCGGTCTGGGAGCACTGTATACACCGCTCCTAAACTGCCCCAAAGATGCTGCGTGCAGGAATTTTTCTAACGTCCTGCAAGCGCACCGCCCCAGTGTGAAAGCAGGGGAGGCAGTTTTCAGGCACTTTACAGGCGCTACTTCTAGCGCTAAAACGCCTGAAAACTTCCCCAGTATGAAAGGGGTCTAAGAGAGTCAATTAGACTTTTGTTCTGCATGTGCCAATAGTAAATATGTGAGATATGAGATGAGAAGAGAGCAGAGGAAGACTTTATCAGTGAACTGCTTCTCTTTCATTGCCAATCAGAAGGATGGGGGTGTGTTTGTTCCCAATGTTGTTCTTCTAAGATGTGCTGCTGCAGTGTAGGCCAGAGGTCTTGCTGTATTGAATAGGAGGGGTGCAGGGAGCACAACGCTGACTGCACAAAAAAGACCATATCCATTGGTGGCAAAACAGGCTCCTGTGATCGTAGTTCAACTGTCTGTACTTAGCTGCTTCAGCGTTAACCGACATTGTTACCTTATATTTACTCTGTTTCATGTGTATACAGATGGAAGAGGTGACCTTTGAGCTGCAGGGGAGATCAGTTAAAGTTTATTTTTACAAATTGTTTCTGTATAACCCCTTATTAACCCTTACTTAACTAAACAGACCTGGCCAACGCCTTGCTCCACTTTGCTTTTTTTTCCACTGATATTTTAGTTTGTTTTTCTGTTAATTTTTTTCATGTTGACATAAAAAATATATGCAAAATTGTTTAAAAAATAGTTGGATTTTATTTGTAAATATTGTATTCATGTTTTGTACCAAAACTCACTTTTAGTATCATAAATGAGGCAAACTAAAGAATAAAATCGTCAGTTTTCATTTACAGAAACACTACGTGTTTTAAAACTATTTGCTTGTCAAACAAGAAAATTGGTGCAAAGCTTTGTTATGGTCTATAGATTGCATAGAAAACAAACAATTTTGCAAGAGAAAATTGCCAAAAGAAAGCTTTGCACATTTTGAAAGAAAAGATATGCAGTATGTATTTTTGTCATAAGTAACACAGAGTTATTGCTGGCCCTAAAATAGTAGAAAATTGCTGTGGTCCACATTGTCACAGCGGGAGGATCTGAATGATTCCAGACGTTTCTTTCCTGGTTCAACAGCGTTTCCAATATCTATTTGCCTTTCTGCAGATATGTGCTGCAGGGATTTCACTTTTTACTTCAATGATCATACAGGCACACACACCAACAATCATTTGATTTTTAATTTGGGGCTCAGTTTGTCCTTCAGCAGTTTTCCAATAGTAGTACAATTTTACCATGCTGCATGGAAAGTTTGTACATTATTCTGTATATAAAATGTCTACATCAAAGGAAAACATTTTGTTATATTAGTAATAATCTGCTGAACATTAAATTATTGTCAATGCTGTGCCAGCAACAAATAGACATCTGTGAAACATTTACATTCCCCATATTGGTTTGTAACTGCAATTGTAATATTAGTTATTTAGCAGCAGATGTAACTGAAAATGGAAACACTTATTCTCATGTTCCATTTTCACTGCAGCTCTGAAGAGAGGGATCTAGTGGTATTCATGAGAAAATTGCAAGAGCAGCAAATAAGTGTATGTATTAATTTTACACTCATTATGAAGATCCCTTCCTGAATATAGCAAGGCTAATTACAGCTTCCAAGTTATGAGTACACTTTTAGACTATGAAATGCAATTATTTTGCTGTAATATATAATAGCTATATAATTATATTGCTGGCATTGCCATAGCTTACAATTTGAAAGAGAAATTAGTCTAAATCTGCTGTTTTTTATGGACACATATATAGCCCTCTTTTAGGGAGGGGTATGAGAAATGGCCTTACCAAAACAGGATATTGGCCTAAACCTGTAGGTAAATAAGAGAACCAGAACCTTTTCTATGTGGAGGAGTGGGCTGATATTAAAGTTGACACTGCCTCCACCCAGAACAGGGCTTCTGTGAACAGTCAGGATTCCCTTCCTGGGAAATTAACCAGTAATCTAATCAAAGTAATTGGGAGCAGATGAACTACTGCAGTCAGCATATAACATTTATCATAAATATAAAGATAAACACCAGTATGGCATATCTCCCAACTTTTGAACTTCAGAATGAGGGACAGAGTGCAGGGTTCTGGGATGAGCTGTGTACAGAGTGCAGGGTTCTGGGATGAGCTGTGTACAGAGTGCAGGGTTCTGGGATGAGCCAAGTACAGAGCGCAGGGTTGTGGGATGAGCTACGTACAGAGTGCAGGGTTCTGGGATGAGCTACGTACAGAGTGCAGGGTTCTGGGATGAGCTGCGTACAGAGTGCAGGGTTCTGGGATGAGCTACATACAGAGTGCAAGGTTCTGGGATGAGCTACATACAGAGTGGAGGGTTCTGGGATGAGCTACATACAGAGTGCAGGGTTCTGGGATGAGCTACATACAGAATGCAGTGTTCTTAGCTGCGTACATAGTGCAGGGTTCTGGAATGAGCGGTGTACAGAGTGTGCAACGACAGGGCAAGCTGACACATGGCACTGGCAACCCCCCCGGAGGAGCCTGGCAGCCCCAAAGTGCTGGAGCTGCACATTGCTGATCTGTCCATACATGGGGCTGACAAGTGTCTGGCCAGCTTGGATTCAATGTACCCCAGTACAGAGAGCCCTGTGGTGCCATGTCCAACTCATCACCTGTCCCCCAGTACAAAGCCAGGCACTCACAAAAACCAGCATAAAGTAATTTAACTGGCTTTGTAAATACTGCATAGTAGTACTTAAAAAGCCTGCAATAAAGCAGTAGTTACAAGGCTAATTAAATAAAGATCCTCAACTTTTTTGCATATAATGGTCTACCCTTCAGCCTGAGCCAGGTGCATAGATGCTAAGGGGAGAAGGACTGAGAGAGAGCAAGTGTACACAGCACATCAATCAGATCAATGTGCAGTGTACAGAAAAGCCTGGCCATGAGCCTGCTTACAATAATAAGCATTACAATGGTAATTACCATTTTAAAGGGAGAGCTGCCTGGGGAATCCAACTGCTTCTATGCACACTGAGAAGTGCCGAACGGATGCTGCAGGAAAAGAAGTAGGCAGGAATAATGGTTGGCGTGAACCAGCCGCACTGCACTCCATGCATACAGCTGCTGGCCAGATTTTATGTGTGGCTCTCATGTGCTACCGGGCTGCTGACCTAAACAATAAAGATATCAGGACAGAGCCTCTCATGGGGCCCTGAGCCCCCCACTAGCCAGTCTGCCCTGGTCTCAGCACACAGTTGGCTCCTTGGGCAGCTGGGCTTGAGGCCAGCTGCCTTGCAGTTGGTTCCTCTGGCTCTGTCCTGCTCTCCGGCCACGACCCGCTCTGCCAGTGCCTGGCACTCCACAGAGAGAGTCCCAGCCCCTCCCTCACACTAAGAGATCACTCCACAGCAGGAGTCAGGACGAGTGGGCGGTGCCGCACCCCGGGTGGACCTACACAGACACTACAGCCTTGGCTGGAGAGACTGAGCAGAGTAGTGCGAGCGGAGTCATCAATATTATTTTAAAAAAGTCAGCGGCGACCGCGGACACTTCAAGCACTGCTCGCGGAAACCTTTCCAATCCCTGTGCGGGACATACCTCCCACAAAGTGGGATAGCGGGACAAGGGTGCAGATGCGGGAATGTCCCACCCAATCCCATGGTATGGAAATAGTACAAGCTCTATATGAGAAAAGATTAAAGAGGAGCTTCAGTCATTTTTGTGTTTATTAACTACTTGCTGACTGTGTAACCTAGTTATACGGCGCCAGAGTGGCTCTCCTGCACCCGTTCAAGTACCTAGTACGTGATCCGGCATTTCTGGTTAGGGGGCATGAGGACACTGCCAGCAGCCTGGCTGCACTTTGATTAGCAAAGAGACAGTCGGCCTGTGTGTATGTCAGCCGGTCGGACAGGTGCTGAATGTTTGGCCGGCTTCTGTCACACGAGCATGCTGGAGAGGGTACGTGCTGAGTGCTGACATCACCACGCTATGTACTAGGAGGACGGGCTTCTGTTGTTTGCCAGCCAGCTTTGTTTTTATATGCAACTTCTAAACATACCAAATGTAAGTGCAATACTTTTTTATAATTATATCGAATAGATTGTATTACACTAGGGTAAGTCTTCCTTTCTGGGTCATTTGCTGATTTTAAAGGCCTTGGCTTGGCTATAAGCCACATGCCCTTTTTGCTTGCCATTCGGTAAGCAGGTTTTTCTTAAGTTTTTTTTAAGGCACTTTTTGGTGTGAATCACTGTGGTGTCCCTGGGAAGAGGATTTATTCCATCCTATATGTTGATCAATAACATGCTGTTTCAATTAAGATTTTCCTGCAATATTTGGGACTATTTAGCGCAGCTTCTTTTATTTCCGAGCATGCTGGAGAACCAGCAGCCAACCGACTCCTGATCAGCGCTCTCAGCCAATGGCTGAAAGTCCTGATCAGAGTGTTTTGGCTGGGGGAGGGGGGCGTATGTTGTACAATAGTCATCCCACCACAGGGGTCACTGTGGCTGAATGTTCATGTTGTAGTCAGTGTCAGATTGTCTGTCACAATATCTTAGTCCCACTATAAGTTGCTTATGGTTACTAGTATAAAAAAAAAATTCCAGTATATATACCATAGTTTGTAGACGCTATAACATTCACGTAAACCAATCAATATACGCTTATTGGGATTTTTTTACCAAAAATATGTAGCAGAATACATATTGGCCTAAATTTATGAAGACATTTTATTTTTTAAATTTCTTTATTGCATATGTTTTATAGCAGAAAGTAAAAAATATTGTTTGTTTTTCAGAATATTTGGTCTTTTTCGTTTATAGCACAAAAAATGAAAACCCAGAGGTGATCAAGTACACCCAAAAGAAAGCTCTATTTGTGGGAAAAAAATGATATACATTTTGTTTGTGTACAGCGCTCCATGACTGCGCAAATGGCAGGTAAAAGTAACTCAGTGCCAAAAAGCAAAAAATGGCCTGATCGTGAACAGGGGTAAATCTTCTTAAGGTCAAGTAGGTAAAAGTCAGCAGCTACAAAAACTGTAGCTGCTGACTTTTAATAAAAAGACACTCACTTGTCCTACGATCCAATGATGTGCTCACCCAAGCTATTCCTTCCTGTGATCTATTGTCTCCAGCGACAGCATCTCAACTGTGAGCATCCAGCTGTCACAACTTGTGGCTTGCCCACTGTGCATACGCAAGCTTCGCTGCGCATTGTGAATGGTCCCGTTGTCTGGGACCTGTGACATGTCCCAGAAGAAGAACTGACAGTGGACATGGGAGCAGGTACCTGTCAAAACTAGGTGCCCGATCCCCTGCCAAGTGCCAATTGGTGAAGAGGAGGGGGGAGGAGGTCTTAAAGCAGAACCCATTTGGGTTCACATTTCCCATTTTGGGTGGAGCTCCACTTTAATTATTGTATAGCCCTCAAAATTTCCACTCGCCTGCTCACATTTGGAGAGTGGAAAATGATTGCTGGCGAACGTGGGTTGCCTGGGGGGGGGGGGCAGGTGGCCCCCCGGCAGGCGGGGTTAAATGGAAGCCGTTCTCCCAGAGGAACAGAGTGGAAGAAGAGGAGATCACAGAGCAGAGATTGCCCACTTTAACAGCTTTCATTTGATTTGCTGTATGCTTGCTGTCACATACAGCCCTACCTCCTGGCTGGAGGCGGGACTGTATGTGACTGCAAGTGCACAGCAATTCAAAGGAAAGCTGTTACAGCAGGCAATCCCTGCTCTGTGATCCGGCCGGCTGCTCTCCTCTTCCTCCACTCCCTCTTGCTCTACACAGGTCATGCTGCATTGGTGGGCACAGGCGAGTTGCATTGGTGGGCACAGGTCACGTTGCATTGGTGGTCACAGCTGATTTGCATTGGTGGGCACAGGTCATGCTGCATTGGTGGGCACAGGTCATGCTGCATTGGTGGGCACAGGTGAGTTGCATTGGTGGGCACAGGTCATGCTGCATTGGTGGGCACAAGTAAGTTGCATTGGTGGGCACAGGTAAGTTGCATTGGTGGGCACAGGTCATGCTGCATTGGTGGGCACAGGTCATGCTGCATTGGTGGGCACAGGTCATGCTGCATTGATGGGCACTGGTCATGCTGCATTGATGGGCACTGATCATGCTGCATTGATGGGCACTGGTCATGCTGCATTGATGGGCATTGATCAGGCTGTATTGATGGGCACTGATGAGGCTGCATTTATGGGCACTGATGAGGCTCCATTGGTGGGCACTGGTCAGGCTGCATTCATGGATACTGGTCAGGCTGCATTGATGGGCACTGGTCAGGCTGCATTGATGGGCACTGATGAGGCTGCATTGATGGGCACTGATGAGGCTCCATTGGTGGGCACTGATGAGGCTGCATTGATGGGCACTGGTGAGGCTGCACTGATGGGCACTGATAAAGTTGTTAATATTTATTTTTGCAACTTAATTCTGCATAAAACATTTAAGTGTCATTTCATGAGATAATTTATAAAGGGGCTTGTTTAGGGGGGAATTATGGGCTGGGGCAGGGTAGGGGTTGGGTGGGGCAACTGGTGGCGAGTAACCCTTAAGGGCTGGCTAGTAGTTCAGGACTTGAAATTTTGAGCCCTGTTAATACATACATCCAATGTACAAACAGATATTACCAGCAAAGAGCCCAAGATGAGTCCTGGTAGAATTGTGCACATATACCCAGGTATATATAGTTATTAATAGAGATACCTCCAGATGAATGTTGCAGCAAAGACCAGTTGCAGGGGCCCCTTAGGATGATCAAAACATGGCGTCTGTCTTTGTGTCAGAGACCTGAAGACAAGATCAGCAGTGATGGGGAGATCCTCCAACTGTTGTCCAACCAGCCTAGAACACAGGTTCTCACCAGCAGAAACTGTGGTGTAGCACTGGAACTCAGAGTAAGCCTATGTAATATTCTGCGATTTAGTCCCTAGTAGTTTCCAATCGGACATGCAACTGGACCTCAAACTACCAGGAGTGTCCTTCGGATGCCTAACCTGGCACCAGCCTATGCTGGTTATCGAGCCCTAAGATAAAATTAGCTATAGAATCCCAGACCAGAGGGGACAGGGTTAACTAAAATAACAAGAGCTTGTGCAAAAGACATACTTCCCGACACCCAGTTTATATGAACAGTATGACAACTTGCAAGCTAAACAAGATCCACAGGCAGTGTCAACTCACCAAAAAAGACTCAATAATGAAATGCAATGTAGTTTCCAAGCTGACAGGTTACAAAAGATATTTTCTGGATTAAAAAAAAAATGTGACCAAAGGCTTTTTACTCTCTGAAAGAACCTCTTTACCAAATTCACAAGAGGGCATGGGGAGTCTGGGAGTGTCTAACTAAGGCTGTACTATCTAGTACATAAACAAAGGGGGAAACAGGGTGTTGAGGTAGCACAGCATAAAGTGGCATGTAATTGCACCACATTACCAGGGCCATTTTTAAGGCAGGGCAAAAGGGGCAGCTGCCCTGGGCCCTGTCATTGTTGTGGGGCCCAAAGCAGTTGCCTCATACTTGCCAACTATTCTGGTTTAAATTCCCTCGTCCCTTGGGGTTTTAGTCCCATGCTGTGTCCCAATATCTCAGTGTGAAGTGCTGCTACTAATGCTGCCCAGCTCTGGCCTTTCATTGTGTACAGATGACTCACCTGCAGACCCTGTGTTTACATGTAAATGACCGGCATTCATATGTAAAAAGCGGTGGCATTCATATGGAAATAGCGGCGGCTGGCAGCATCGATATGTACATCTTGCCCCCCTGAGGTCATATCCACAGTAATCTCTAGCAGCCAATCAACAAGCAGAAATCATGTCCTGTAACCTCTAGCAACTAATCATTGAGCCGTAATGTGTGCTGTAACCTTTAGCAACCAGTCAGTGAGCGGTAATGATACACTGTAACCTCTGGCAACAAATCACAATCGCTGTCTGATCTGATTCAGTAAACTGATTTTGAGTCTAGCTGCTATTTATTGTATGTGTCAGAGCAGGTGGAGAGCGAAACTGCATGGGGGGGCCCAAGAAAAGTTTTGCCCAGGGTCCAATCAATATTAAAGACAGCCCTGCACATTACCAACCTGATATGCTGGCTAATTACAATAATTATTAGCCTAAGTTCGATCCAAAATACAAAACAGAAAAATTAGCACAAGAGACATATCTTACAGCTAGGAGGATTTGTTCCTTGTGCTGATGCCTCTTTTTTTAGGTGAAATCTTCCTCTGTCCATGTCTCCACCCCACCCTTGCTGTGACAGCTGTCACATGCTGTCATCAAGAAAGCCAGACAATGCCAGAACTTTCTATACCTAGCTGCTTCATTCATAGAAGCCGTACTACAGAGACTATGAATGAAACAGGATCTATGAATGAAGCAGTGGGCCTTTCAATCATAGATTATTGTATGGATCTCTTGATGAGAACCTGTGACAGCCCCATAGCTCTATGAATTACTGCACACCATCAGATTGCAGGAGTTGGCTGCTGGTTTTCCAGCATGCTCGTCTGACAGAAGCCGGCCAAACGGAATGTCAGCAGGTTTTTTGTTAAAGCGCCCGATGTCGCCCGGCATTCGGCCCATGTGTATGGGGCTTAAGGACAGAGTCACAGTGATGTACGTGTAAGCCAAGAAGCTAATGATCTGTTGTTTTGCAAAGCCCTGTGAGGGAAACACATTGATTTTGTTCTCTGAACATACTTTTAATAAAATTGGGCAAGAAAAGCCCTTAAAAAGAAGTAAGCGGGAGGAAAGCTTTTTGGTCTGTCTAAAAATATCACATTTTGGGAGTTAATGTATAGAAAATGTGTTACTTGTTTGATCAATAGTCTACAAGGCTGAGGATTTGGGATTTTCTGGGAACTTTCTATAATTTGAAAAACTAAACATGTTCACCCTAACACCTAAAATTCACATTATTCATTAGATTTTACAGAAGTGCTTCAAATCGTGCCAGTGTAGCATGGATGATTAGCAAAGCTGAATGTTGGGTTGTTTTAAAGGTAACCTGTACCATAAGAAATATATATGTTGCCATTAAATGTACCTGTCAAAACTAGGTCCCCCCCCCCCCACAGGTGTGGCATTTGAACCAAGCAACAGTTTTATAAGCAGCAAAGTGTGAATGAATGGTTAGCGCTTTCAAATCGCCTAAAAAGTGATTTGAAAACACTGCAAAACGGGAGTTTTTAACCATTTTTTGGGGGGGTTAAAAGCACCCCGCTAGCAGACGAAAAACGGTGCTAAAGAGCCGCTTAAACAGCCCTAAAGCGTCGCTAAAATGAGCAGCGCTTTGGCGCTAAGGGCACAGCCGCTCAGGGTGGGAGGGGTCTTAGCGAATTTTATTCAAAAGATGAATATATCCTTTGAAGTTGAAAACTTTAAATAGATGTTAAAATAAGGAAAAGAAAGTTGCACAAGGGGAAGTATATTATAAAGATTGTTGTAGGCTGGTGTTCCGCTTTAAAGTCAGAGAGAGCCAGCAACAAGAATATTTAGAAATGAGTCAGCAATATCAGCCTCCACAATTCTGTTGGCACAGGTTTTCTTTATTAAACAGCAGTAACAACATACTTACTTCTGATGTTTCTGGATAATGGGATTGTAGCTATCACATGCGATTTTAAGGAATTTAGAAAGAGAATGCCATTTTGCATGTTTCTGGTGCTCCAAAATAAGGGGCTCAGTCCTGGGCAATAATAGTTTTATCCTAAAACATCTAAAATTAAGTCCACTGGGTTTTCTTACAGCAGTATTTCTTAGGTGTTAGTGATACAGGGGGTCCCCTAGTTACAAACACTCGACTTACAAACGACGGGAGATAACAGGAACTGAGAGGAAATCTACCCCTAGGAAGGGAAATTCACTCCTGTAAGAGCTATTATGGGGAAAATGTGTCTCCACTGATGCTTTATCACCAAGGCTTGTTTACACAACAACCCAAAATTTTCAAAATCCAACTGTCATAGGGGCAGAAAGTGAGGTGAAATCTTCTGAACAGGGGCACAGACAGCAAAACAAATGTTACAGGGGTGATAACCCTTCCCTGTGCTATCCAAAAAGCTTAAAAATAATTTTTTTTGGCTGGAGCTACACTTAAAAAATGTACCTGTTCCGACTTACAAACAGATTCAACTTAAGAACAAACCTACAGTCCCTAACTTGTTTGTAACCCGGGGACCCCCTGTACACAAATTAGACAAATACCCCTAAAAATCATCATAGGACCTATGAGTACAAAACAAAATCCTGTAAGCCCATACAAGGGCTGCCTAGAAGAAGGAACAGTTACTAGTTTATATAAAAGATGTGCTTGTTAATGTGATACTGAAATATTAAAATAGAATATATATTTAAAATGCCGGTTGCTAGCTTAAAATTTACAAGAATTGTCACAATAATCTCAAAATACAGCTCTAATAAAATTGAGCAAACACTAAAGCTTAGCTATGTACAAAATACAGTGGCATCCAAATTAACAGTATAATTAAATCATTTTAGAACCAGACTAATTAGCCATTGCAAAATATACGCTATGCAGTTATTTGTTAACACATGACAAGCACCATGCAGAAAACGCATACTCTGCTCGACTTTCTAATTAGTGAGTCATGGTGATAAATATTCAAACATTTTAATCATTGCTGACCAAATGCTAAAAACTTTATTATCTGACATGTCATTCACAACCCTGGCAACCGTAGCAAAGGGAAATGACATATTTACTATTTAAATAACACGGTGGCGACCTGTGGTATTTTACTGAATGGATGAACGATAGCTATCTGTGTTAATTTTCTGTAAAAAAAGAGCAGCACAATAAATACAGATCACCAATTTATTTGATACCCATGGAACAATCTAATATTATCGAGCATAGATTTAAAGTGGACTTACGTTGCAGGCAAAGCATTGCATTCACATATCCATCTTCATCTCCTAATGTCACTAGCTCACACAGATAGATGTTCTGGCAATTGCAATGCATGTGGATAGATTAAAATGAATGTTCCTGCTAGTCCTGACCTTTCAGTGCCAGCTGCAAGACAGAGCTGCACACCCTGTGGGATTTTATAGGAGAATAGTAAACACCAATTCCCTCCCTCTCATACTGAAGGAAGAATCCAGGAGAGCTTCAGGTCAATTATAGGAGAACGATGATCACTGTTATTTACATAAGAGTGGGTGTGTCCAGCAGGAATCAGTCCATTCTTTTGAAGCTTACATTTTAGAAACTATTACCTTAAGTAGACTATAGGCTTCAATTGAATTACATGACTCAATCAAAAAGACATCACCAAAAATGCAGTGATGTCAATCATCTGGCTACAATAAAATTGAAATTTGATGCATGTTGTGAGTTGTCGCAATATTTTAGGAGGTTGATGTTCAGGTCTTATTTTGTACAGTTGATGTTCGAAAACAGGGTGTCCCTTTAGATTTGAAATTATAAACCCAATCAATAAAATCTCATATAAGCATTAACATGTTAAAGGCACAGTCCACTGTTTGTAAAAATGTAGTAAATGCACCCACCTTCATAAAATAAAAAATGTGCATTTATAACATTTTTGGCACTGAAGCCTGAGGAGCATTGCAGCTGTGATCAGGGCATTGTGGGTGCAATGCACAGGTTCTGCAACCATTCAGAGAGTCTTCTTAAGGTTGGGATGTGTTCGGTTGACCTGGTCAATGTGGACATTGATGTGCTTGTCAAATCACGCTATCTGTTTTTATTTTGTTAAGTTGTCACAAAATAATGTGCAAGCCTGGTGTGCCCTTTGTTTTTATCTTCTACCATAACAAGGTATGAACTTATGTTAAGGGGCTGGAAGAAGTAAACAATTAAGTACAAGGGTGGTAACGTCACCCCATTTGTGCCAGTGTGCCACAGCTGTGGGTGGCTCCTTTAAATTAGAAAATCTACAGAAACCCCCAAGGTAGGGTTGCCACCTTTTCTTCAAGCCAAACCCGAACCTTTTAGTGGTGCACGGCACTGCGCTTGCTTAACTCGACCCATTCACCTGAATGGGGCTGCGCTATAACTGTGTGCAATGCACATGGCTACAGCAGTGGTATGGGTTTTTAGGGATTTAAAACAGGTGGTGAGGAGGCAACATAACTCTTCTTCACCACCTGTCAAATACCTTCAAAACATGATCCAGTATGGATCACTCTTCAGAGTGCCCTGCGACTCCGTTTACACTTGTGGTTGGAGGAGAGTAAAAACTAGAGGTTATGCTGTGTTTTAACAGCTACCCAACCATTCCCCTTAAACTGAAAAGGCAGCAAAGGGGGGTGGACACTTGCCACAGCCAAAATGTTCTGCATGACAGTGTGGCAAAACATATCTGCACTGTTGGGTTCAGTGAGCAGTATTGCCTGCCAAATGTGGACCATTCAAGTGAATGGGGGCTTCCCGTATCCATGTGCAATGCATTAAATTGCGGGGGGCAATGCTGTAGTGTTTAAACAGGTGGTGAGGAGGTGATATAACACCTCCTCCCTGCCTGTCAAATGCCCTCTGAAGAACAATACAAATGTGGATTGCTCTTCAGAGGGCACCACATGTGTAAACTAGGAGGGGGCAGGCAGAGTGACAGGAGGGAGGGGGCAGGCAGAGTGACAAGGAGGGGAACAAGGAGGGGGCAGAGTGACATGGAGGGGGCAGAGTGACAGGACACTGTAGTATGCTGGCACCGGCCCTGACTCCCAATAATCACATATAACACAGAGGTGATAGCAAAGAATCCTAAGAATTCCCCCCTCTCCCTCCTCAGATCAGTGTTTTTCTTACCTAGCCAAGTATTGTGAATGTAGCTGATTCTGCGGCTGGTCTACTGCATGGTACATTCCTGGTCAGCTGTCTGTCTGATAAACTACACACGCGCTGTCCTCCAATTCAACACTGACACCCGAACACTGACAGGGCACTGCTGGCCAGACTCTTTCTTCTATAGCGATCTCGCCCTCAGTAAAGTTGTCCAGGGTTCGAGTGCCCTCTGTGTGTGCCGGCACCTCTTCTCCTCCTGTAGTCATGTGAGCTGCGCTTCCCAGCAATTACCTTCCACGGCGGATGCTATAGAAGCGGGGGGTTCGGGACTGATTAAATTGTCCAAATGGCTGTATAGGATAACAAACTGTGCCTGAAACACTAGTAATGTTCCTGCCCGGCCCCCAGCTGAACAGATGGAGCTTTGAGCCACAGTGCGGTGTGGATCATGTGTCCGGGTTCCAGGCGGCAGGAGCCCCGGACACGTGATTCAAATCTACTCTAAACCCGTACTGTCCGGCTGAATTCCGGACAGGTGGCAACCCTACCCCAGGGAGAAGCATCCAGGTAAATTGGGGATTGGGGGGGGGGGGGGGTTGGTGGCGTTTTGTTGCAGAGGGGATTAGGGAATGTGACCAGATTTTTTTTGCGTTACACTCAGAACTAAGCCTAATTTTTAATGAACTAATTTGAAATGTATGTATGTATGAATGTAAGTTAGAGACCTTAGAAGGCAGAGACTGATGTGAATGTACAATATATGTTTAAAATGCTGCATAAACTGATGGTGCTATATACAGTAAGTACCTATGATAAATAAACAAAGACAACCGTTTGTTTTGCACAGGTTTTTAGAAAACTAAGCGGTTGATTTACTAAAGGCAAATAGACTGTGCACTTTGCATTGTGCAGTTGCCCTCTGCAGGTGCAGTTGCAAGAGAGCTTAGTAATTGAGGTAAGGCTTCACTGAGCAAAAAATACCCAATCACATGCAAGGAAAATAAAAAAAACAGCATTTTTGCCTGGACAAGATTGGATGATGGAAGTCAGCAGAGCCTCTGCTCATTTATTAAGCTCTGGAGAAATTCCACTTGCAGAGTGCACAGTCTGTTTGCCTTTAATAAATCAACCTCTAAATGTCATCCAGTTAGTGTTTAGATCTGCATAACTTATGCTATGCTACGCTGATCCTTCTTGGTAGTAGGATTTCATTCTGATCTTCCTGCAATAGTCTTGCAAACATCAGACCCCCATCCTACTGCTGTTTTTTAAATTTGTGTCTAAAGTTTAGTAACTAATTTGCAAACTACTCAAATCAGCAGACAGGAAAGAGCTAATCGTAGCAACAAAATACATTTTTAAAAATCTGCTTATAATAGGTGTATAGTAACTCAAATGATCCACTGAGAATCATGCAATCCCTGCATCCTGTTTAAATGAATTCATGATTCTTGGCAGATCATACAAATCTACAATTCATGGGAATTGGAAAACCACAATTCACTATGAAAAATAGTTTATCAACATTTTTTTTTCAACTCTACTGATGTCCATAGAGCAGCAATAAAAGATTTCACCAGCAGGTGGAGATGCAATGTTAGTACATAAATAATTATGATTCATGTGCCCTTTTAAAGTGGTAATCCAGCTTTTTCCCCCCTCATTCTCATTTCTTTTTCTTTAGCCGCTTCCACCTTTCCCTCTCTCTTTGCCTTGTTCCTCCTTTACTACCCTTCCAAACTATTAGTGTACAATCTTTCTTCCCTTTTATTTATCTGCGTGCCAATTTTCTTTATAATACAGGTATAAGATTTATACAGTATGTAAGGATTAATTATATAAAAGACTATACTAGTTCACACTGAAGGTAATTGTTACCATTTTATTCATATTTTGTGTGCATTAAAGCAGAATAATACTCTCCTCCCCTCCAGCCATGTGATGTCTGCACATTCCCTAAGCCAGGGATCTCCAAACTACGGCCCTACAGCTATTGCGAGGCATTGTAAAACTCATTCACAGACATGACTAGGTATGATGGAAATTGTAGTTCCTGAACAACTGGAGGGCCATTTTGGAGATCCCTGCCCTAAGCGAAGCCAACATTGTCTCGCTGGCTTCTTCCAGTTTCAGGATCTTTGGCCATCTTGATTGGCCTGACTGGGTTGATGTAACTTCCAAACATGCTTGAAAGATAATTTATCCCAGCACCCGATAGATGCCGGAACTGTACACTGAGCTACACATGTGCAGCTTAGTGTACAGTTTAAGAAGTTTGCAAAGTAGGTAAGAAGCCTTCATTGTAGAGGAGACATAATATGTCTCTTCGGTGATAAAGAAACCTTCCTTCTGGCAAATTTTCGCGTTTCCCACACCATTTTAAAAATGCACTGGACTTCGATTTGCAGAAGGTGTCATGCAAACACAGGTCACAAACATAGGCAATAAGTCACTAAATGTTAGCTCATATGTATTGCTTATATATACACTACAATGGTGAACCTTTCCTGATATTCCTATTGCCATGCATGAATTTTTCCTGTAAAACTCTAATAAAAATAAATTAAATTTAAAGCGGCGTTCCACCCAAAAATGGTACTTCCGCTTTAAGTGAAGGTGACTCCCTGACATGTCACATTTGGCATGTCACTTTTTTTTAGGGGGTGGGGGAGCGGATACCCTCTTTTTAGGGGCATCCAGCTCCCACTTCCTCCCGGTGCTCTGCGGAGCCAGAAGGAAGTTCACGTCTCCCCACTCCCTCCGTGCAATCTTCTGGGACACGTCACAGGTCCCAGAAGATTGCCCGGCCAAAGCCGGTGCCGAGGAGAGGGAAAGGAGCGAGGCTTCGTTCCCCCGCATTGATGGACCGTGGGACAGGTGAGTGTCTGATTATTAAAAGTCAGCAGCTACACTTTTTGTAGCTGCTGACTTTTATATGGGTGGAACTCTGCTTTAAGTGGTAATCCCCTTTAATAGTACCCTGGTGGTAGTCTCTCTCTTGAGATCACATTTGTGCACACAAATTAGCGGGGTCATGGCTGGTAACAATGATTAACCCTGTCCAGTTGTCTCCACAATGGGAAATTTTCCTCTTAGTGGGACTTTATAAGGCAAGAGTCTTGAAACAATGTATCAAAAAAATATATAATATAATTTTATTTATCAAAAAGTTAAAACTTAACAAGTGATAATAAAAAGAAGATGGATGCCAAAAATTTCAGATGGTGGTAACACAAGGAGTATACATGACTAAGTACAGTGATGCACTTAACCCCACATGAGCTGTTTCAGCGAAAAAGCTGTACAACAAGGCCCGACGCGTTTCGAGGTTTATAAATGTTGGGACCTCTTCTTCAGGGGCTGATGGTGAGGTATGTGCTTATGGTGTTGCTCCTAAGCCAACATCAAGTAGCATCCAGTTTCAAAAGGAAGTGGGGGCGGAATGGTTTGCCGGCAGGGTTCAGATCTAAGAGCCGATGCTGTCACCAAAAAACCAAGCACGTCCACAGCCCAGGACAAGACATAAAGGGTGTCCTACCACTTAACTTATGACACCACAGGTGTCTGATATCATAGGGTATATCTGTCAGCTGTTAGCACATGGAGGGTAGATCACTCCTGTGCAGGATAGAGGAGAGGTATCGCATAAGGCACTGTCTGGTCTATGGTACTGTTGAAACCCCCGGTGGGGCAAAAGAAATCACATGAGGGAGGGATAAAGCGAGGAAGCCTCTGCAGACAGTAGCTTGGGGACTGAGCGGCTGCATGTTCGGTCTGATGCCTGTACCACTCCCACTTCCTCCCAGTGCTCCGCGGAGCCGGAGGGAAGTTCACCTCTCCCCACTCCCTCCGTGCAATCTTCTGGGACACGTCACAGGTCCCAGAAGATTGCCCGGCCAATGCCGGCGCCGAGGAGAGGGAGAGGAGCGAGGCTTCGTTCCCCTGCATCGATGGACCGTGGGACAGGTGAGTGTCCGATTATTAAAAGTCAGCAGCTACACTTTTTGTAGCTGCTGACTTTTATATGGGTGGAACTCTGCTTTAAGTGGTAATCCCCTTTAATAGTACCCTGGTGGTAGTCTCTCTCTTGAGATCACATTTGTGCACACTAATTAGCGGGGTCATGACTGGTAACAATGATTAACCCTGTCCAGTTGTCTCCAGGGAAACAGAAATAAAACAGAGTTTCATTAATAGATATGTACTCCTTTTAATAAGATTGCTTGGCCAGACTGTTCTTTAATTAACTCAAATACCAAGGAAATATCAAAAGGCTACCTCAATTTGTAACAATGTTATTACCCTGACTGCAAAACTGATTAAATATTTTCTGATTTAATGACTTGGACCATCAGGATACACATAAATAGTGTAAAGCAAGTTACAGTCAAAGATACTGGGTGACATGTTCTCATCTGTCCATGTTGCTGGTCATGTTATGGTGGGCATACCCCTGGAGTGGACTTCAGGATCTGGGTTCCATAGGGAAGGACTACGGCCCTGGACCTATATAGCACCCTGTGGCTAACTACTCGCAAGGTTGCTCCAATCCAGATGAACTGATTCTATTGTTGTATTAGAAGACAGCAACGAGCTGATAGAAGAATCTGAAGTAAAATAATAAACTAGTAAGGCCAAGAGTGGACCTCTATCTCCACAGGGGAGAAGAGGTCCATCACCTTAGAACACTAGCAAAAAACGGAGGACTCATTGAGTGAGGCAGGGTTATAGGGGGGTGCCCAGGGGCGTGTCCTCAAAAGATTTGCCAGTGCCCAGTCACCTGAAGGTATCAGCCAAGGGTATCAACCTGTGTTCTGTACTGTACAATTACGATTTTACTATCCTGACCAATTTTTTCAGATTTAATGACCTGGAACATGTATATGGTTGAGGAGTTCCGACTTCACTTTTATTTTGCTTGCTAAATGCTTGCCCAGGGTCAGTGATTTAACCTGGCCATAGATGGATTGAGATTGGGCTGGTTCAGCAGGGATCTAATCATCAACTTCTGTTTAACAGGATTGTTGGAAAACTGTTGTTGATCAGTGGTTGCAGCGCTGATGTCAGCTTTCATATTTGTAAGGAATGCATTGAGAATGCACATATTCTAGCTATTTAAGACTGGGTTCATACTACTGCGAATTGGATATGTTTTTTCCGCATCCAATTTGCATGTCAGGAGACTGTGACTGGTTCTCAATGTAGCCAGTTCACACAGCTCCAGAATGGCTGCGGAGTGAATTGCACAGAAGTCCTGTGCGTCTTCTGGTCCATTTCAGGTCTGAATTCAGCCAAAAATTTAGACTGAAATCGGACCTGAAACCGTAAACAGGGGCGCACCAGACCCCTGCTGTGAGCCGCTCTGCACGGCAGTCTGAACCCAGCCTTAATGAAATAGTGAGAAGAATTAGGTCAGTAAAATAGAAAAATTATATAAAACAAAAAAAAACAAAACTGTTATCAGTCAAAAGATAAGAATCCCACTATGACTGATTTTAATTGATGGGCATCCATATTGATTTTCCCGATTCAAGCTAGTTTAGATTTGTTCATTAATTGCTCCTAATTAGACATTACTCAGAATTCGGAAAGATAAAACTTGGCCAGAATCCTTTCAAATCTATACCATACAACTCAAATTGAGCATACCCATCTGCTCCTATACTATAGATTTGAGGATTATGTAATTCCTACATATCCAGAGGCAGATTGCACCTGAAACAATCAAATAGTTTAGCTTGAAAAATAATTACAATTTTTTTTTACATTATTCAGTTCCTGATGGGACATAGTACATATAGGACTTTATCTTATCTCCTCCTAGTTATCTCTTCCTATGTGCCCTGTAACACTAGCTGTGATAATGGACCGGACCCTTCCCCCTTTGCACACGGCCACCGGACACCACAGCTAGCAAGCAGATGGCTGCTTTGACAAAGAGCACTCCGATGGGGACACCTATATCCACTAACAAGAGGGGACTCTCTACTCTTTGGAAAGATTTCCTCTAACTTCCTGGAATAGAAGTGCTAATATGCATACTTAGGCAGGTCATAGATGGTGCAAATTTCTTTCCTGCAACCATGATTTCCCCATCAACACAGACTGTATTGACAGAGGAATCCCTCCTGCCAAGCAATTATCTGCTCAATTGGTGCCCAGTTGGTGGGGACGGCAGGGGAAGCCGTCCCCACTGCGAGAAGACAGTGATTATTGCTAGAAACTACAGTGCCTTGCAAAAGTATTCACCCCCTTGGCATTTTTCATGTTTTGTTGCCTCACAACCTGGAATTAACATGGATTGTTTGAGGATTTGCATCATTTAATTTACAGAACATGTCCACAACTTTGAAGATGTTTTTTTTTTATTGTGAAGCAAACAACAAATAGGACAAAATAACAGAAAAAGTTAATGTGCATAACTATTCACCCCCCTAAAGTCAATACTTTGTAGAGCCACCTTTTGCAGCTATCACAGCTCCAAGTCACTTTGGATAAGTCTCTATGAGCTTGCCACATCTTACCACTGAGATTTTTGCCCATTCCTCCTTGCAAAACTGCTCCAGCGCCTTAAAGTTGGATGGTTTGTGCTTGTGAACAGCAATCTTTAAGTCTGACCACAGATTTTCTTTTGGATTGAGGTCTGGGCTTTGACTAGGCCATTCCAACACATTTACATGTTTCCCCTTAAACCACTCAAGTGTTGCTTTAGCAGTATGTTTGGGGTCATTGTCCTGTTGGAAGGTGAACCTCCGTCCTAGCCTCAAAATCACACACAGAGTGGTACAGGTTTTGCTCAAGAATATCGCTGCATTTAGCACCATCCATCTTTCCCTCAACTCTGACCAGTTTCCCAGTCTCGACTGCTGAAAAACATCCCCACAGCATGATGCTGCCACCACCATTCTCACTGTGGGGATGGTGTTCTTTGGGTGATGTGATGTGTTGGGTTTGCCATAGACACAGACAGTAAGTGACACGGAGCTCAGAAGTGACTCAGAGGTCAGGGGTCAGTGCTAAGTAAGGCAGAGTTTAGAGGCCAATAATAAGTGAGGCAGAATTCCAGGGTCAGTAGTAACAGTGTTCAGTAGTAATTAATAAAGAGTTCAGAGGTCAGTAGTAATAAATGGTCAGCTTAGCTTTCAGACTAATGCAATGTTGTTCCCGTGGTTTACCATGGGTGCATTGCAGTGTACCTGTGTTTTTTGTGTGGGTTAGCTGCACTTTGCCATAGACTTCTATTATGTCCCACACCTTTGATGCACTTTCTAAAAGTGCAGCAAAACCAAGTTTTTAGGTTTTTGGTTTCGGAAAGAGCACCAAAACCACAGGTTATGATAGTAGTTTATGGTAAAGTGCAGCTAACCCACAAAACCAAGGGTACACTGCATTGCACTCATGGTGCAGAAAAATTGCACTGCATCAGTGTGAAAGCACCCTCCTGGGGGAAGGGAAGACCAAAAGCATATCTTATGGGTACAGGAAGGCTTCCACTTTATTTAACCATGCCCCTTTAAGTCCCTCCCACAGTAACTAAAATTTGACCACACCTACAGTTTGCCATAGCTTTGAGCTTTGGGGTACACACCCTAATGCAATAGGCTGCGCCTACCTATAGTTGTACTAACATTGGATCGTTTGTTCATTCAGCCCGCTGGGTTGAAGGACAAAAAAACTGATAGTGTGTACCAGGCTTTAAGCTGGCCATACACCAGCAGAATTTAGTTGGAATCTTCATACGCATGTTCAGAACAAAGTTTCAGCAGAGCATGCGTTAGTACTTTTATATGGACTCATATGGACACCACATTCACAGTTTATTCATTTATTCATTCATTTTGTTTTTTCAAGAAAAATTTCTATCCTTTGATTTTCCTTCTCACTAGGGTTGAAAACGGTTGTCAATTTGACCCCATTAACTATTAGAAAATCGTACAATGTCACTGAAAACACATTGCTTTAAAAAAAATTCTACTGGTGTATGGCCAGCATTTTACAGAACATGCTTTCTATAGGGGAACTCATCTCTTCTAGCCATCAGGCAGATAAGGAGATCAGAGACTCATCCAAAAAAGCACAACATGTTGTTCTTTTCTGATTCTTATCTGGTGTCTGTTCATAGCAGCCTTGGAAATAAAGATATTTGTACAGTTAATCCATTTCCACCACTCCCCCCTCTTTTTTTTGTAAACGTGGTGAGGGAGTACACAACTGTGTCCAGGACAATGTATAATAGTAGCAATATTCGTTTACGGGAATGTCCACTATGTACTAAAAACTACAAAACCTCTTGTTTTGAAAATACTAGGTCCCTGTCATAGTGATCCACTGGCTTCAGTAGTCTCCAAGACACCTACTTAAAACATACGCAGATTAGGAGCTCTCTGGCTTTAGTGCCTTCTCACACATGAACGCAGTGCGGAAAACCCACGTTCCTTGTGTATTTCCCACACCGCGTTCCAAGCGTACTGGGTGTGCAATCCGCGAGAATAGATTCTTAAAGTGTTTGTTAACCCCAAAAAATAAAAAAATAAATCCTCTTTCCCTAAAGCATGTTATACAGCACAGTGCTTGTGCTGTGTTATTTGGACCCCATAACATCTAAAATACCTGGCTGATCCTGCCAGTTTCTACCCTTCCTTCTCTGCGTTGACTCCGATCCATCAGGGCTGCTGAGCCCTGACACCAGAGTCAGTATGTGCTTCCATCATCTGCAGCATGCTCTCTGTCTCCTCTGTCTGTGTCTCCCTCTGTCCTCTACCCCCTCCTCTCCCCCCCCCTCTGAGTGTCAGCTCCCTGATCCTCCCCTCCTGCTCTAAAAAACAGTTTTCTATTCTATAGTTTCATCTGATATAGAACATTAGGCTCCACAGTGCATCTCATTTATAAAAATATGCGGTATAATAGCTTACTTCAGAGTTCCTGTTCGGCGCTCACGTGACTGCCCGTCGGTCTCCTCCCCTCCTCTTCTCGACTAACGTCAGCAGGGGTTTCCCAGCACCTCGTGATATAAGTGATATGAGTCCCATGTATTTGAACAACTTCATATGAAGATCATGCCAGTGAACAGATCACATCTTGAAGTAAAGAAAACACCACCAACAATAGGGAGGCTTACCGGAACGTTTGAACCCAAAGGAACGTACGTTCGATGGGTCAAACAAGCTTGTGTTGTAAAACAGCCAATGGAAATGCGGAATTCTGTGGGAGTTGCAAAAGGAACCCGCGACCATCCATGAACCGGTGTGTCCCTCAGAAGTAGTACCCCAAATGCGTACGTTCCAGTTGGGTTAAAATGAAAAGAACAAAAAAGGCCACATAGTGTAATTCCGTATATGAACATAAGAAATTTATTAAAAAAGGGATAAACTCACATTTGAGTAGATAAAACAGTGCTGTGCGATAAAAATGGCGGCGGGGGAGTCCTACCCGACGCGTTTCATCTCCTTGGACATTGTCTGGGGGGTCCCCCTACTGCAGCCAACAAGGCATATATAGGCAATGTGACCTCAAAATTAAGAGTCAAGACCCCAGTGTGTTTAGCATGGAAAAGGTATTACTTCTGTTTTTTTGGGCAAGATGGCCGATCGGCGTGCGTTCCACGCCTCACTTTGTGGCCTATGGAATGTTAACCTGGAATTACTTCTAATAAAACGTGCATTCCACCGGCATGTAGGTCATGTGTGTTGATGAATATCATCTCAACATTCAATATCAGGACTAAAAAAAAATATGTACCTAAAGACATAAATAAGGAAAAAAACGAAGAGGTGAGGTGAATAATGAAGAAAAAAGGTGCCGCTCAGGGGCGCGATTGCGCAATGGCACAAGTACGCCAATAGTAAGTGACGTCGTGCGTCTAACCGACAACCATAGCGTGCGCTCCAAGATGCCGTGGTGCGCCAATGTGAGGTGACGCCGTGCGTCTCACCGGCATCATTGACATGCGCTCAAAGATGCCGTAGTGACGTCTTGCCATGCGTCGCACCGACGTCTCAAGCTGACGTTCTCAAAAAAGGGGAGTCACTTCTCATGATAAAGCAGCACTGGATGACAGGACAAAAACGTCATCCAAACATGGTGGTCACCAAAATTGGTATAGAAAAAAGGAAAAACAATATTTAAATGGGTATATCGAGCAATTTGAAAAAACTAGTCCATGATAAAAAACGGAACAACTTTAGACACATATTATATATGTGTTCTATTACACATAGAAAGGTTTGTATTTGACATACTTTTTTACTTATTCACATTAATTTATTTTTTTTAGGATATTCGTTTAGATAACACACCGATCTTTAGATAACACGCCGATCTTTCACAGTTTTTCTGATCTTTCACAGTTGTTCCGTTTTCTATCATGGACTAGTTTTTTCAAATTGCCCGATATATACCCATTTAAATACTGTTTTTCTTTTTTGTTATACCAATTTTGGTGACTGCCATGTTTGGATGATGTTTTTGTCCTGTCATCCAGTGCTGCTTTATCATGAGAAGTGACTCCCCTTTTTTGAGAACGTCAGCTTGAGACATCGGTGCGACGCATGGCAAGAGGTCACTACGGCATCTTTGAGCGCATGTCAATGATGCCGGTGAGACGCACGGCGTCACCTCACATTGGCACACCACGGCATCTTGGAGCGCACGCTATGGACGTTGCTTGGACGCACAACGTCACTACCTATTGGCGTACTTGTGCCATTGCGCAATCGTGCCCCTGAGTGGCACCTTTTTTCTTCATTATTCACCTTACCTCTTCATTTTTTTCCTTATTTATGTCTTTAGATACTATATTTTTTATAGTCCTGATATTGAATGTTGAGATGATATTCATCAACACACACGACGACCTACATGCCGGTGGAATGCACGTTTCATTAGAAGCAATTCCAGGTTAACATTATATAGGCCCCAAAGTGAGGCGTGGAACGCACGCTGATCGGCCATCTTGCCCAACAAACGGAAGTAATACCTTTTCCATACTAAACACTGGGGTCTTAACTCTTAATTTTGAGGTCACATTGCCTATATATACCTTGTTAGCTGAAGTGGGGGGACCCCCCAGACGATGTCCAAGGAGATGAAACGCGTCGGGTAGGACTCCACTGCCGCCATTTTTATTGCACAGCGCTGTTTTATCTACTCAAATGTGAGTTTATCCCTTTTTTAATACATTTCTTATGTTCATATGTGGAATTACACTATGTGGCCTTTTTGTTCTTTTCATTTTAACCCAACTGTCACGTACGCATTTGGGGTACTACTTCTGAGGGACATGCCAGGTTCATGGATAGTCGCGGGTTCTTTTTGCAACTCCCACAGAATTCCGCATTTCCATTGGCTGTTTTACAACACAAGCTTGTTTGACCCATCAAACGTACGTTCCTTTGGGTTCAAACGTTCCGGGAAGCCTCCCTATTGTTGTTGGTGGTGTTTTCTTTACTTCAAGATTTCATCTGTTCACTGGCATGAACTTCATATGAAGTTGTTCAAATACATGGGACGCATATCACTTATTTATGATGGTTCTCTATTTGTATTTTTGATGATGCACCACTAGTTTATATATATATGTATATATATATATATATATATATATATATATATATATATATATATATATATATATATATATATTATATATGTATGTATATATATATATATATATATATATATATATATATATATATATATATATATATATATATATATAAAATTGCAGATGTTTCACTTTTCATATTGCACAAACTTCCTTTCATACTAGCGCTACACTTGTTTGTTTTCTTATTAGTGCATATATCCTATTTGCTGTGTTAGCCGCTCTCCTTTCTGGGTAGCGCAGAATTATTTGTTACACCGTTTCCCAGCACCTCCCCTGTAGATCGGGAGAGGAGACCAGCGGGCAGTCAGCTGAGCGCCAACCGGCGCTTTGAAGTAAGCTATTATACCGCATATTTTTATAAATGACATGCACTGCAAAGCTTTATGTTATAATCAGAGGGAACTGTAAAATTTTTTTTTACCCTAACAAACACTTTAACGACACCAAATGCAGATCACAAACGCAGTGCATTTGCCTGCACTAGATCACATTGTATTGCAGTACCATGCAATCTGGCTGCAGTGTGTTTTTAAAAGAAGTGTATGAACTACTTCTGGTGCGATCCAGTGCAATTGCAGCCAATTTGAATTGGTTGAAAATTGCATCGTCCTGAATTACAAAGGAACACAGACAGCTAAGAATAAAATGCTGGTTATGTACAAAACTCCCCAAAGCACTATTTTTGTCAAAAACGACAGCATTATATAACACTACTATCACTAGAGAAACAGTGAAAATTTCCATAAGAAAAAACCCTTATATTATACTAGGACCTTTTATTGTTAACATTCAAAAGCACATGAACCTTGAATCATTGAGGTGTCTGCCAAATAAGGTATACCTTTCTTTTTATCTGATACAGCAAACTAACATCTGATTGGTGACGTTGGGGCACTGCACCTCCTTTTATTTTTCTCTTCTAGGATCAGCCTATAATAGACTTCGTCAGTAATGCAAAAAATTTAATTATAAAGATGTGTTTAGTTTTTGATAGAATGAATTAAAGAGGAACTTCACCCTCTTACCTGACCTGCTTGGTTATCCTCAATTCACATACTAACGCACCCAGCAAATCCAGTGTTGCTGCTTGCCAGATCCCACGTCATCATCTTTCTCTCTTCAGTCATCGGGATCCAGCTTTCCCTTCCTGGTCCAGGCAGTGCCCCCCTGATAACGTGCGCCAGGTGCACCATCCTCCAGCGCCATGCCCCTCCTACTGTAATGAGCCGCATCCAAGGCTTTCTGGGATATGTGATATGCATAGGAAATATCATTCTCACTTAAGAGAGAATGGAGGCAAAGAGCAGATGAAAAAAGTATTTTTTTCATTTGTTAAGGGGGAGGAATCCATAAGTCAAATTCTACATTTTAGCTTCAAATTTTTACTACTCTCAGTCTCCTTCTTGGGTAAACTACCCTTCACTTTCTGGGGCAACGGAATAAATAGAATCTCTCCAATGGGGAATAAACAAAGAGCAATAAAAGCACATTTATTGGTAGCATGGAGAAGAATAAGAACCTCTGTCAGGTGTGTGTTGCTGTCTGCATCTCCATTGGGGAGATCTCCCTTAATTTCCTCTTGGGTTATCATAGGTTGAAGGAGGAGGATTTATTTGGGCTACAAACCCAATGAGGCAACAACATAGAAAATAAAAATAAAACAGCAACAGCAAAAACATTCACAAAGTAAAACAAATGTATACAATGCACAAAGACAATGTTAGAATCAATGATTTCTGGACTTAACCCTCTGGTTACCGTAATCCTAAATCTAGGGGGATCTTAACCAAAAGTGAAAATCCCTCCAACTGGCCAGTGTGGTACTGAATGTTGGGCCCCAGAGTCCTGCATAAGAGCACTCAAATAAATAATGTACACAGTGTAGGGAGACACAACTCTAGTCCTTGCATACAAGGGTGGCTCCATAGGATGCTGCAAGAGAAAGGAGATCTTAGGCAAGGATTAAAAGAAGAAGAAGCTGCATGCTCAGTAAGTGATTAGCTACTGAAACTGCTTGAATAAATAAGAATTTTTTTTAATAATTACTTTTTATTAAATGAATAAGGATTTATTATCATTTTAAAAAATAATGTAGTCTACCTATTGAAATTTCCTATGTAGATTTGTTATGCATTAGGAAAAGAAAGCAGCAAATGGTTGGCCATAATATACTGTATTGTTTAAGACAATAATGGGTTCCAACATAGAAAAAAAACTGTTTTTAAGCTACAATCGAAAAAAAAATTACATTAAAAATACTGTTCTAAAAAGCTTCCCTTTATCCATTAATGTATTGATTTCCAACCTTAACAAATCATCCAACCCCATTACCAGAACTTATCCGAGCATATACCATAAGGTAAATGATACAATGGAGCAGACAGAAATGAAATGATACATTGATTTTAATAAGAAAAGTAATGCAATCTTTGGATAATAAAATGAGGTATTCAGTATTTTTTTATCAAACATTCGATTTGCTGTATTCAGGGGTAGGGATGAGCTTCGTGTTCGAGTCGAACCCATGTTCGACTCGAACATCGGCTGTTCGACCGTCCGTCGAATTGCGAACGTTATGGGCCGTTCGCGCCAAATTCGTGTGGCGCGTCACGGCCCATAATTCACTGCGGCATCGCAGTGCATTGCTGGCTGATGATTGGCCAAGCATGCACTATGACCCGCATGCTTGGCCAATCACAGCGCCGTCAGTAGAGAGAGCTGTAATTGGCCAAAGCCAGGGTGGCTTTGGCCAATTATGGCTCAGGGGATTTAGTACACGCCCCACACTATATAAGGCCGCCTGCACGGCGGCCCTGTGTAGTGTGTTCCGGTGTGCTGATAGAGAGAGAGACAGACAGTGTCATTTGATTTGAGTTAGCTAGATTAGGCTAGATCTGTTCCTGCTATTTACATTTAGTGCAGTGCGTCCTGCTCACAGTGTTCAGCTAGATCCGTTCCTGCTATTTACATTTAGTGCAGTCAGTGCGTCCTGCTCACAGTGTTCAGCTAGATCCGTTCCTGCTATTTACATTTAGTGCAGTCAGTGCGTCCTGCTCACAGTGTTCAGCTAGATCTGTTCCTGCTATTTACATTTAGTGCAGTCAGTGCGTCCTGCTCACAGTGTTCAGCTAGATCTGTTCCTGCTATTTACATTTAGTGCAGTGCGTCCTGCTCACAGTGTTCAGCTAGATCCGTTCCTGCTATTTACATTTAGTGCAGTGCGTCCTGCTCACAGTGTTCAGCTAGATCCGTTCCTGCTATTTACATTTAGTGCAGTGCGTCCTGCTCACAGTGTTCAGCTAGATCCGTTCCTGCTATTTACATTTAGTGCAGTGCGTCCTGCTCACAGTGTTCAGCTAGATCTGTTCCTGCTATTTACATTTAGTGCAGTGCGTCCTGCTCACAGTGTTCAGCTAGATCTGTTCCTGCTATTTACATTTAGTGCAGTCAGTGCGTCCTGCTCACAGTGTTCAGCTAGATCCGTTCCTGCTATTTACATTTAGTGCAGTGCGTCCTGCTCACAGTGTTCAGCTAGATCTGTTCCTGCTATTTACATTTAGTGCAGTGCGTCCTGCTCACAGTGTTCAGCTAGATCTGTTCCTGCTATTTACATTTAGTGCAGTCAGTGCGTCCTGCTCACAGTGTTCAGCTAGATCCGTTCCTGCTATTTACATTTAGTGCAGTCAGTGCGTCCTGCTCACAGTGTTCAGCTAGATCCGTTCCTGCTATTTACATTTAGTGCAGTGCGTCCTGCTCACAGTGTTCAGCTAGATCTGTTCCTGCTATTTACATTTAGTGCAGTCAGTGCGTCCTGCTCACAGTGTTCAGCTAGATCCGTTCCTGCTATTTACATTTAGTGCAGTGCGTCCTGCTCACAGTGTTCAGCTAGATCTGTTCCTGCTATTTACATTTAGTGCAGTGCGTCCTGCTCACAGTGTTCAGCTAGATCCGTTCCTGTTATCTTCCTACTGACAGGCAGGCTTGTCTGGTTACAGTATATAAAGCTACCTGAAGAAAATTACAGGTGTTCTATCCCAGCTTAGTGCAGCTACAGGCCATTAGTATGTCTGGAAGGCCAAGAAGGAGAGGCAGACAGTCACAAGCCAATAAGAGAGGGCAAGCAGGCTCTGTGTCTAGTGCTGGTCGTGGAGACGGTGCATCCTCATCAGCCCGTGGCCATGGGACACGCTTGGCCTTTTTTTCGGCAGCTGGCCGTGTTGAGCCGCAACATGCAGAAAACTTGGTCGAGTGGATGACCAAGCCGTCCTCATCCTCCTCATCCTCTCTCACCCATGCCCAGGGTGCTTTGTCTGGCAAAGCAGCGGCCTCTTCCCTCAGCTCAATGTCATCAGTGACTCCTTCCCTAGCTCCACCATGTCCTCATGAGGATTCCCTCGAACTGTTTGACCACAGTGTTGGGTACATGCTCCAGGAGGATGCCCAGCGTTTGGAAGGCTCTGATGATGATACTGAGCTCGATGAAGGCAGTAACATGAGCACGGACAGAGGGGGTGCCCAAGAAGGACAGCAATCTGGCAGTCATGCTCCCCCTGCTGCAGCATACTGCCAGGTTTGCTCCAGTGATGAGGAGGGAGGGGATGATGAGGTCACTGACTCAACGTGGGTGCCTGATAGGAGAGAGGAGGAGGAGGAGGAGGCGGCACATCACCAACGAGGCAGGATGCCCTCCAGGGGCCAGCCTAAGGGCAGCACATTGACTGCATCACACCCCAAAGCTCCACATGTGCAGGGCGCTGCAGTCTCTGCGCGTTATTCAAAAAGTTCTTTGGTGTGGGCCTTTTTTGAGACCAGTGCATCAGATCGCACCGCTGCTATTTGCAACATATGTCTCAAGCGTATCTCGCGTGGCCAAAACATCTCCCGCTTGGGTACCACATGCTTGACCAGACATATGTTGACCTGCCATGCAGTTCGTTGGCAAGCATATCTAAAAGACCCACACCAAAGAACAAAGAGGATCTCTCCTTGCTCCTCATCAGCTGAGATTTCCAACCCCACTAGACCTTCAGTCCTCTCTGAGACCTGCAGTGAGAGGAATGAAGGTGTAGAATTAGGTGTGTCACAGCCAAGTACTTGTGGGCAATCTGCTTTTGGTACACCGACGCCAGATTGTACCAGGCAAATTTCCCTGCCCCAGCTGCTGCACCGCCGAAAGAAGTTTGCTCCCAGCCATCCACATGCCCAGCGGTTGAATGCTAGCTTGGCAAAATTGCTAGCACTTCAACTGCTGCCTTTTCAGTTGGTAGACTCTGCCCCCTTCCGTGAGTTTGTGGAATGTGCGGTTCCTCAGTGGCAGGTACCCAAACGCCACTTTTTCTCACGGAAGGCGATTCCAGCTCTCTACCGGCATGTGGAAGGCAATGTCCATGCCTCGCTGGACAGGGCGGTCAGCGGTAAGGTGCATATTACCGCTGACTCATGGTCCAGCAGGCATGGACAGGGACGTTACTTAAGTTTCACGGCGCATTGGGTGACTCTGCTGGCAGCTGGGAAGGATGCAGGACAAGGTGCAGTAGTGTTGGAGGTTGTTCCGCCACCACGCCTCCAAAATGCTGATTGTGACACACCTCTCTCCTCCACCCCCTCCTCTTCTTCTTCCTCCATGGCCTCTTCCTCGGAACCAGCGGTGCTCCGTAGGCGTTCAAGGGGCTACGCAAGTACGCAGGCCAAAAGATTCCATGCGGTGCTTGAGCTGGTGTGCTTGGGGGACAGGAGCCACACTGGGGCAGAGGTTCTGTCAGCTCTGCAGGGGCAGGTTCAGAGGTGGTTGACGCCACGCCAACTTAAGGCAGGAATGGTGGTTTGCGACAATGGCACCAACCTCCTCTCTGCCCTCCGACAGGGACAACTGACCCATGTGCCCTGTTTGGCTCACGTCCTTAACTTGGTGGTGCAGCGGTTCTTGGGCAGGTACCCGGGCTTACAGGATGTCCTGAGGCAGGCCAGGAAAGTCTGTGTGCATTTCCGCCGGTCATATAATGCCAGTGCTCGGCTGACGGACCTCCAAAAGGAGTTTAACCTGCCCAAGAACCGCCTAATCTGTGACATGCCCACCAGGTGGAACTCGACATTGGCCATGCTGCAGCGGCTGCACACGCAGCAGAGGGCCATCAATGAGTACCTGTGCGACTATGGCACCAGGACAGGGTCAGGGGACCTTGGTTTTTTTTCCCCACACCAGTGGGCCATGATCAGGGATGCATGCACTGTCCTGTCACCATTCGAGGAGGCCACGAGGATGGTGAGCACTGACAGTGCATGCATCAGTGACACTGTCCCCCTTGTCCACCTGTTGGAGCACACGCTGCGTGGAATAATGGACAGGGCACTTGAGGCAGAACAGAGGCAGGAAGAGGAGGACTTCCTTAGCTCTCAAGGCCCCCTTTATCCAGACAGTGTTCCTGCGTGCCCGCCGATCACACAGGAAGAGGAGGAGGAGGAGGAGGAGGAGGAAGATTGTGTCAGTATGGAGGTGGAGCCTGGCACTCAGCATCAGCAGTCTTTAAGGGATCAGTCCCAAGGAACACATGGACTTGTACGTGGCTGGGAGGAGGTGGCTGCGGACGTTGTTGTCCTTAGTGACCCAGAGGACTCCGGACCGAATGCCTCAGCAAACCTACGCTGCATGGCCTCCCTGATCCTGCAAAGCCTGCGTAAGGATCCTCGTATTCGTGGTATCAAGGAGAAGGACCAATACTGGCTGGCAACCCTCCTTGATCCACGTTACAAGAGTAAGGTTGCGGACCTTATCTTGCCATCGCAGAGGGAGCAGAGGATGAAACATCTTCGGGAGGCCTTGCAGAAAGGTCTGTGCAACGCGTTCCCAGAGACTGGGAGGTTACAAACTCCTGTTTCTGGACAACGTGTTGCTGAGGCTTCGGTCAGTCAAAGAAGGAGCGGTGGAGAAGGTGGCCGTCTGACCGATGCGTTCAGACAATTTTTTGGTCCGCAGCCCCAAGGTATGATCGGTTCCAGCAACCATCGCCAGCGTCTGTTTTACATGGTGCAGGAATACCTAGGGGCAAGATCAGACTTGGACACCTTTCCCACCGAAAATCCTCTGGGTTACTGGGTCTTGAGGATGGATCACTGGCCAGAGCTTGCACAGTATGCAATTGAGCTACTGGCCTGTCCTGCATCCAGCGTTCTTTCGGAACGCACATTCAGTGCTGCTGGAGGCGTGGTAACCGATCACAGGGTGCGTCTGTCCACTGACTCGGTCGATCGGCTGACCTTCATAAAAATGAATCAGTCTTGGATCACCACCAGCTACCAAGCACCTGATGCTGATGTAACTGAATAATTTTTTTCAGATCCCTTCAAAGACTGCCTATGCTGATGCTGAGTGACTATCCCTGAGTAATTATCCTCTTCCTCCTCAATCATCACGCTGATAGCTTGTAAGAACATTTTTGGTTCTGGGCGCCACCACCAGTGCCTAAGGCACAATTTTTCAGCCCCTGTATAACAGGGGCGTGTAATTACAATTTTTGATGTAATACTTTGCAGCAGGGCTCGTTCCTGCATTCCAACTAGAGTGTCTGTGAGGGGTTGCAGTGTTGTGGCACCAGCACCAGTGCCTAAGGCCCAATTTTTCTGCCCCTGTCTAACAGGGGCGTGTAATTACAATTTTTGATGCAATACTTTGCAGCAGGGCTCGTTCCTGCGTTCCAACTAGAGTGTCTGTGAGGGGTTGCAGTGTTGTGGCACCAGCACCAGTGCCTAAGGCCCAATTTTTCTGCCCCTGTCTAACAGGGGCGTGTAATTACAATTTTTGATGCAATACTTTGCAGCAGGGCTCGTTCCTGCATTCCAACTAGAGTGTCTGTGAGGGGTTGCAGTGTTGTGGCACCAGCACCAGTGCCTAAGGCCCAATTTTTCTGCCCCTGTCTAACAGGGGCGTGTAATTACAATTTTTGATGCAATACTTTGCAGCAGGGCTCGTTCCTGCGTTCCAACTAGAGTGTCTGTGAGGGGTTGCAGTGTTGTGGCACCAGCACCAGTGCCTAAGGCCCAATTTTTCTGCCCCTGTCTAACAGGGGCGTGTAATTACAATTTTTGATGCAATACTTTGCAGCAGGGCTCGTTCCTGCGTTCCAACTAGAGTGTCTGTGAGGGGTTGCAGTGTTGTGGCACCAGCACCAGTGCCTAAGGCCCAATTTTTCTGCCCCTGTCTAACAGGGGCGTGTAATTACAATTTTTGATGCAATACTTTGCAGCAGGTCTCGTTCCTGCGTTCCAACTAGAGTGTCTGTGAGGGGTTGCAGTGTTGTGGCACCAGCACCAGTGCCTAAGGCCTAATTTTTCAGCTCCTGTTCAACAGGGGCATGTAATTACAATTCTTGATCTAATATTTCACAGCAGGGCCCTGTGAGGGCTTACAGTGTTTTGGCCACAGCAACACCTAAGGCCCAAATTTCTGCTGAGTATATAGGGCAGGACCCTACTTTCAAACATCTAACTTACAAACGACTCCTACTTGCAAACGGAAGGAGACAACAGGAAGTGAGATGAAATCTACCCCTAGGAAGGGAAATTCTCTCATGTAAGAGTTAATATGGGAAAACAATTTCTCCTTTCCACTGATGCTTTCCAATCCTTGTTCCACAAAAAAACCCAAATTTTCAAAAAACATTTTTCATTGGGACAAAAAAGTGAGGTGAAATCTTCTGAAGAGGAGGAAAGACGCAAAACAAATGTCACAGGGGTGATAACCCTTCCCTATGTTTTCCAAAAAGCTTAGAAAAGATTTTTTGGCTGGAGCTAAACACGTTAAAAATTTTCAAAATTACAAACAGATTCTACTTAACAACAAACCTACAGTCCCTGTCTTGTTTGCACCGCCTGTATACTGCTGTTCAGAGTATATAGGGACCTTTCCTTATTTTAATTTGGGTGCGGGGTTCCCCTTAATATCCATACAAGACCCAAAGGGCCTGGTAATGGACTGGGGGGTACCCATGCCGTTTGTCTCACTGATTTTCATCCATATTGCCAGGACCCGACATGACATTAAACCCGCAAGCAGTTTTAAATGAGATTTTTTCCTTTAAAAATGACATTTGGTGCAGGGACTGTTCTAAACATGGGAAACACGCGTCACTTTACAGGCATACTATAGACACCCCCCAGGTACGATATTTAAAGGAATATTTCACTTTTTTTTTTTTTACTTTAAGCATCATTAAAATCACTGCTCCCGAAAAAACGGCCGTTTTTAAAAGTTTTTTTTGCATTGATACATGTCCCCTGGGGTAGGACCCGGGTCCCCACACCCTTTTTAGGACAATACCATGCAAATTAGCCTTTAAAATGAGCACTTTTGATTTCGAACGTTCGAGTCCCATAGACGTCAATGGGGTTCTAACGTTCGTGCGAACTTGCGGTCCGTTCGCGGGTTCTGGTGCGAACCGAACCGGGGGGTGTTCGGCTCATCCCTATTCAGGGGCGGACTGATAACTCATGGAGCCCCCAGGCAATAGGAGATTATGGGGCCCCCAGGCAATCAGAGATTATGGGGCCACACAGTATACACACACACAGTATACAATCACACAGTATACACATACATGTACACACAGTATACACAGACAGAAGTAAAAAAAACACAGATTTATACATACTGTCCCTGGTTTTACTGAGGCTGGCAACCCTGATGGGGCCCCCTAGTAGCCCAGGGCCCTCGGGCAGTGCCCGAGTGACTCAATGGTCAGTCCGCCCCTGGCTGTATTGCTAATTTATCTACACTATTTTCTACATTTTTTATTGTATTCCCTGTCAGGGAGTTTGCCAACATTGTTGCACAGTAACTGCCCATTTTATGCTATAGTTTGTTGGTTTACTAAATTAACAAAGTCGTTGCATGTAAATTCAGAGGTAAGGTCAATGTAAGCCAATGTAAAGTAAATCTGGAGGCCTAAAGAAGAAATCCTAGCAAAGTATATTTTTTACATAGTTACATTTGTCCAGCTTAAACCAATGTAACTACAGTATCTCACAAAAGTGAGTACCCTCCTCACATTTTTGTAAATATTTTATTATATCTTTTTCATGTGACAACACTGAAGAAATTACACTTTGCCACAATGTAAAGTAGTGATTGTACAGCTTGTATAACAGTGTAAATTTGCTGTCCCCTCAAAATATCTCAGCACACAGCCATTAATGTCTAAACCACTGGCAACAAAAGTGAGTACATCAGCAGCATATTATAAAATAGGTCAAGGAATTACTACTAGAAAGGTAGTATGTTTTACTGCTTGAATTAATTGCTTGCATCCACAGCTATTATGCCGCGTACACACGGTCGGACTTTTCGGCTACAAAAGCCCGACGGACGCCGACGGACTAAAGCTGGCTGACAATCCGATCATGTGTGGGCTTCCCCGGACTTTCAGCAGACTTTTCCAGCCTCAAATCTGACGGACTTTAGATTTGAAACATGCTTCAAATCTTTACGTCGTAGGAAGTGAAGGGAAATCTCCCAATGGGCCACAGGTGGCAAAAAAAAGCTGACAGGAGTTTTAACCCTCCCTTACTCTAAAATGAAGAAGAAAAGTTTTTTACCTTTAAGATAAAGGTAGTGTGTTTGTGAATACACGTGAATAGCAGGATACCAAAGTCAGAATATTCTCCCAATAGAACAACTTCCAAACGCTGTACTCTTTGCTGCCATGCTAATATTCCCCACTACACACACCAGAGAGACATAGTTGGTTTTTACACTGTTACTGTCTTTAACTGCATAGCGTGGTACATCAATAAGGCCCCGCTGACACCTGAGCGATTTTCTGTTTGAAGCTTGTAACTCTAAAGCGTTCAAAAGCCAAATTCCATTCATTTCAACGCCTCACATCTGAGTGTTCTGTCGCCTGAAACAAAGGAAAAAAAATTGCTCAGGTGTGAACAGGGCCTTTTAAACCGCTTTAAAAATACTTGTAAAAAAACTTTGGGGCGTGGCTTGGCAGCAAATGTAGCCAAACGCACGGCTTGTGAACTCATTCTATTATCCTGCTAACCGACTGCTATTACCCGTTCTCAGGGATATACTACCCTGCGGTGCCTGCTGAACATTTGGGCTGCAGACTGCTGTGTTCCCTGCCCGTCAGAGGGATGTCCAGACGAGGCTTTTCCACTCGCTTGGCACCGGACCAAGCGGACCAAGATGGCAGCTTGCCACATAGAATGACGAGGGAGTAATACATGGAGGTGGCTCAGAAGCTGTTCTCCAAGTCGGCTGCATGGGACTCCTCTGTGATGCCTGATGATATGCCATATGATCACAGCGGCTCTCAATCCGACGCTAATGATACATTGCCACTGGAAGATCCGACGGCGCAGATACTTCCATGGGATACTGTGAGTACCTTCCCTGTCATCCAAACCCTGCGCATGGCCATAACCCCAGACCCTGCTGGGCCAGAACCCACGCCGCGTGACATCTTCTCTGCAGTTACCTCATGTCACTCCTTCATTGCAGCCCTGGCTTCAGAAGTTAAGAGGGTTAAAACAGAAATGACATCCCTCCGCCAAGATATGCAAAAACTGCGGGATTGCACATCAGCCATTGAAGGGCACATCAGTACCCTGGAAGAAGATTGGTCCCCTATGCAAAGAGAATCACATGCTCAACAACTGCTGGTGGCTAAACACTCAGCACGGCTCGATGATTTAGAAAAAAAGACTCTGCAGGAACAATATTAGAGCCATAGGTATCCCTGAAAATATGGAGGGGAAGAATCCAGTGCAATTTATAGAACAGTGGCTGTTAACTAAATTTGGGAGGAAGCCATTCTCACTGATGTTTGCAGCGGAGCGGACACACCGTGTCCCCACTAGGCCCTTGCCCCCAGGCAATCCTCCTAGAGCTTTCCTGTTTAAAATGCTTAATTACAAGGATCGTGATGTCATTCTCTCCAAGGCTAGATCAGTGGGGGATGCTCTTGTGATGGAGGATCTCGTTGTTCCCAGATTTCTCGGCGGAGGTACAAAAAACAAAGGGCCCAGTTAAATGAAGTGAAAAAAAAGCTTCGTTCTCTGGAATTACAGTATGCCATGCGCTACCCAGCTCGCCTGCAAGTGGTAGCCAAAGATGAAGTCCATTTTTTCGAAAATCCTACGATGGCGATGTAGTGGCTGGACAGGGAGGAACGTTCCCTGCGAGATGAGTTGGTCAGACGCCGGAGAGCAACCTGATTACTGCCAACTACTCCTTCTGCATACTAGTACCTGTCTGCTATCAAGGGTTTTGTCGGTTTTGTTCAAGTCACTTCACAAACAACTGTGCCTATGGATGAGGCACATGCCATGTTACCTGATGGCTCCTTTGTGCCGGCTATTAAACTTAGCCCCCTGATTGTTAGTCCCTCGTGGACATTATACACTGACTATTGGAAAAAGTTGGACCCTGTTGGTTCCTGGGTTCTCTGCTTACTTATTTCTTTTTTCTGCAGAAATGACTCATACGGTTGCGGACTGTCCTTTGCCTCACGGGACTATGTATGCCTCTATTTGCCCACCTCCCTATGTTGCTCCTTGAAGCTTACTCAGTCCTCTACTAAATTGGACTCTCTGTTATTTGACATTATATTTTCTTGTTCTAAGGCTATATGGCTAAGCATAATGTGATCACAAGCTGAAATGTACAGGGTTTTGGAGATAGAATGAAGCAGTTGGCTGTATCTCACATGGTTAAATGCCTGGGCTCCTCTCTGGTGTGTTTAAAGGAGACCCATATGTCTCCTGACCAGGCAACCCATTCTCTATGTGTGTGTTTGCCACCCAGTTCCACTCTGTCTTCTCCTCCTACTCCAGAGGGGTTAGTGTATTAGTTTGTCCGAATGTTCCTTTCGCATGCTCAACCTCACTCATTGACCCGTATGGTTGTTAGATTTTTTTACTGTGTAACCTGGATGGTCTTGTCTGCATTATAGCGAACATTTATGTTCCTCCTCCTTTTTCCATAGAGGTCATTAGCTTCTGGCTAATTTCCTAGCATATCACCCTAGAATTCCTGACTTATCGTAGGGGATTTTAATAACTATTTGGATGCAGACCTTGACAAGGTCTCTACTAATGCCTCACAACAACGATCTAGGAGAGATCCTACTTCCTTTGCTTGGCTTCTGTTGGAACTGGGCTTAAAGGATGTATGGAGATCCAAACACTGCATATTAAATGTTATTCATGCCATTCGGCCACACATGGCGGACTTTCCAGGATCGATCTTGTCCTGGGCAATGATGAAGTGCTCCCCTTAGTGTCCTCTTCACGCTATGAGGCGAGAACTGTCTTTGACCATTCTCCCCTGTGTGTCCAGATTCTCACATCTGGTATTGTATAGAGTGTTTATTGGAAAATTAACCCATTCTGGTTGACACTATTTCCTGACCCTTATCCCACTGGTAACATCCTTACCACGTTTATTCACCTGAACAAATCGTCGACTAGTCTTGGAATTTTCTGGGACGCGCTGAAGGCCTTTTTACATGGCCAATTTATCAAAACAATTGTTGCTATTCAGACCAAGACCAGATCCTGGGAACAATCTGTGCTGCAGAAGTCTGCATTTGTTGACTCCCCTTCTGAACACACTGAAAGAGCTTGGCATGAGGCTCAACATATAGCTAAACGTATGGTTCTAACAAAGGCTGCAAATAAAAGGTTCTTTCTTCAGCAGAGATTTTTCGAGGTGGGAGAAAACACAGGCCATATGCTGGCTATGATGGCGAGGTCACAAAGAGGATCCTCCTATATTAGAGACAGTTTTTATCCCCTTGGGAGACTACTCCCACTCTGGTATTCTTTCCATGTTTTGGTATTTCTATGCTGATGTGTACTCCCCAACCATAGATCAAATTAAGTCTTTCCTTTATAGTAGCCAGATCCCCCAACTCCCTGCCTCGGACAGAGAACTATTGAATGCTCCTCTCACTGAGATACTAGTACCGCATTTTCGGGAGGTCTTTTTGGATGCCCTAGAGCGAGGAAGCCTACCTCCATCTATGAATGAAGCCATTATTATTTCACTTTTAAAGCCAGATAAAGACGCTCACTCCCCAGATTCCTATAGGCCCATCTCATTATTGATGACAGACTCGAAATTATTGGCCAGGGTCTTGGCCACCAGATTAGCTAAAGTCATTGACAAACTTGTGCACAAAGATCAATCTGGGTTCATTCCCTCCAGGTCCACAGCTTTAAACATCAGACGATTATTTTTTAACCTTCAGTTACCTATTGATAATCCGGGTCACAGAGCCATTCTTTCCTTAGATGCGGCCAAAACCTTTGACAGCGTCAAGTGGCCGTATCAGCGGGCAGTGCTGAGGTGCTTTGGCTGTCACCCCTGCTGTTCGCATTAGTCCTGTTACCATCGGCAGCTACCATACGGTCCTCCCCACTTATTACAGGCTTTAAAAGGGAAGGCGGAGCGGAAAGGATTTCCCTATATGCTGATGACACCCTTCTTTATGTAGGGGACACAGACACATCCCTCACCCACGCAATGTCAGTGATACAGAACTTTGGTTCCTTATCGGGATTCTCCATCAACTGGAGCAAGTTGGTTCTTCTACCTTTAGATGATCTGATGGCTCCGTTACTGGTTGGTGCACAATCCCTTAGTTTAGTTTCCTCATTCAAATATCTGGGCATGCAGGTATCTGCCAACCCCTCTAAATATCTAGAGGAAAATCTACTCCCTTTCTTCAAGAGACTCCAAATGACCTGTAATACTTGGTTTAAGCTGCCACTGTCTGTGATTGGTAGGATAAACCTAATTAAAATGGTTTGGTGTCCTCAACTGCTTTATGTCCTGAACAATTCCCCGCAGTGGATACCCCGCAGATGGTTTACTCGCATTGACACCTTATTCAGGTCCTTGCTTTGGAAAAAAAAGTGGCTAGGATTCGTCTTTCTACACTGCAATACAGCAAGGATCAGGGTGGGACAGCAGTACCTAATCCTAAGCTTTATTTTTACGCCTCTCAGCTACAACATCTGGATGGCTGCGGGCTGCCAAACGACTCCGACCCAATCTGTAACTTATTGCAGTCCAGAACATCAGCCGCATCAATCTTAGCAGGTTTGGAGGCTGGACTACCCATTCTGCCGAAGACGGCACCCACCTTAATTTTCTTGAGGAAACTTTGGGCTGTAGTTAAAAATAGTTTGTGATTTTCAGGATTTCTTAGCGAAACCCTACTCTGGCGCAATCCAACTTTAGCAGAAGTATATAAACTTGAAGGCTTTCAAATGTGGGAATAAGCTGGCATTTGCAACAGCTCTCAATTGTATAACCAGAACATACTAAAATCCTTTGCAGACCTTCAGGCAGAATACAACCTACCTAGACAGCAATTTTATAGGTACCTTCAATTGAGATATGCTCTCCAGGCCCAGGGTCGTATAACTACACTTCTATTATCGAGTCACCCCTTACTGAGGGATATTTTTTATGGACAGGAGAAAAAAGGCTTGATCTCTCATGTCTATTCAACCCTACTGTCATCTATACAGGACCCGGCAACTTTACCATGTAGGAGGGGATGGACACAAGACCTGGGGGAAATAAGTGGAGAAACCTGGGAGCTGTGCTTATAATCCACGCCGGCTAAATCGGTCTCTCAGTCGCATAGGTTATCTCATCTATTTTTATTGCATAGGGCATATTGAACACCCATCCAGTTGCATTGTTGGGGAAGGATGGACTCCTCTCTATGTCCCAAATGGAGTAGGGAGGAAGGTTTCCCAATCCATTTAATCTGGCGCTGTTCCAAATTACACCGCTATTGGGGCAAAATAACCGAGGCCATCTCCACAGTTTATCAGGTTAGGGTCCCGTTGGACCCGTCAATCTGCATCCTAGGAGCTGTAGATGAAGAAATATATACACCACCATCAACATAGCAGTGCTCAGACTACTATACAGTGGGGACGGAAAGTATTCAGACCAGTCATCCTGTCCTTGCAGCTAAAAAAACACCCTCACAGCATGATGCTGCCACCACCATGATTCACTGTTGGGACTGTATTGGACAGGTGATTAGCAGTGCCTGGTTTTCTCCACACATACCGCTTAGAATTAAGGCCAAAAAGTTCTATCTTGGTCTCATCAGACCAGAGAATCTTATTTCTCACCATCTTGGAGTCATTCAGGTGTTTTTTTTAGCAAACTCCATGCAGACTTTCATGTGTCTTGCACGGAGGAGAGGCTTCCGTCGGGCCACTCTGCCATAAAGCCCCGACTAGTGGAGGGCTGCAGTGATGGTTGACTTTCTACAACTTTCTCCCATCTCCCGACTGCATCTCTGGAGCTCAGCCACAGTGATCTTTTGGGTTCTTCTTTACCTCTCTCACCAAGGCTCTCATCTCTGGAGCTCAGCCACAGTGATCTTTTGGGTTCTTCTTTACCTCTCTCCCCCGATAGCTCAGTTTGGCCAGATGGCCAGCTTTAGGAAGGGTTCTGGTCATCCCAAATGTCTTCCATTTAAGCATTATGGAGGTCACTGTGCTTCTAGGAACCTTAAGTGCAGCAGAAATTTTTTTGTAACCTTGGCCAGATCTGTGCCTTGCCACAATTCTGTCTCTGAGCTCTTCAGGCAGTTCCTTTGACCTCATGATTCTCATTTGCTCTGACATGCACTGTGAGCTGTAAGGTCTTATATAGACAGGTGTGTGGCTTTCCTAATCAAGTCCAATCAGTATAATCAAACACAGCTGGACTCAAATGAAGGTGTAGCACCATCTCAAGGATGATCAGAAGAAATGGACAGCACCTGAGCTAAATATATGAGTGTCACAGTAAAGGGTCTGAATCAGGGGCGGACTGACCATTCGGTCATTCGGACGCCGACCGAGGGCCCGTGGCCAGTAGGGGGCCCGTGAGTCTCTTATCGGGTGCTGTGGCTGTGTGTAGATAGAAGAGAGAGAATCGCTCTCTATTCTCTCATTGGCTCCAGAGAAGCTGAATTTGTGGCGCCAAATCTGAGTCCTGAGCAGGAGAAGAGCTAGCTGGAGGAAGGATGGGAAATGTCAGCGCTGACAATTAGCGCACATTGGACACTGAACTGAGCGGAGTGAGTGAGCGAGGGAGGGAGGGAGAGAATGTCGACCCAGGAGCCTGGACATTGTCACTGCTCATATAAGACACTCCTCGGGTCAACGGACAAGTGAGGAGCGGGTAACGAGCATGCAGAGGAATGTCCAGAAAGGAGAAACTCGATCTCTTCCATGCTTGTGTGTGTCAGGCAGCACCGAGCCTCCCTCTCCCCTCCCCTCCCCTTCTGGGGGAGAGCAGGGCAAGCACGACAACACAGTAGCAATCATTGCTACCCATAAAGTAGTCACCGGAGCTCCTCCAAGGCAGATAACAGGACGGATGGCAGACTGCATTCTTCTCCTGTGAGTCACGATTGTTCTGCCTTCCACACTGTATAATTCTGTGCTTTAAACTTGTCCTGTACCTCAGCAGGACAAGTCTGGTGAAAGTAAAATTCTTCAATATGTTAAGAATATACTTCGGTCATTTTCGAACATGCAGGCGCAGCGACATAATGGCACCAGGCGGCACTATTTTTAAATGTAAGGCAGCAGTGGCACTTTGTGAGGTCTCAGCAATGACGTACACCTCTCATCACAGCCTGGTAAGATCCCTCCGCAGCCTCTGACCCCTGTACCATGACCGCAGCATATGTGTGTGTGTATATATATATATATATATATATATATATATATATATATATATATATATATATATATATGTATATATGTATGTGTGTGTATATTGTATACATGCATATGACTTTCTTTACTTCGCTGCTATGGGCTCTAGCCCCAGGATCTCGGTCTTCCCTACTAACAGAATGGCAATTTGACTTGTTTATGTCGGCAGACCACCATTCTGCCTCTGTTGGAAACGATCATCGGGGCCCGGTGGACATCGGGTCCGCCAGACCCGCTGATTAGCTCTCGGTGTGTCACAGCGGCAGCAGGTCAAACAGCACGCAGACCCACAAGTGCAGAATCAAGTACCTGTACGTGATTCTGCTGACAGGAGACGCAGCCCCGCAGTAAATGTACGTGGTTAATGTGAGTTTATTTTTCTTTATTTTCTTAACTCTTTAAACATTTATTTTGAACATACAGTAGAGAAATTCTGTGACCAATGCATGTAATGTAGCAGTGCAATATATACGTGGGGCTTTGTGAGGGTGAGGCTTGTGGGTGGGTGGGGACAAAGGGGGCCCCATGATCCCCTATTGCCCGGGGGCCCCATGAGTTGTCAGTCCGCCCCTGGTCTGAATACTTAGGACCATGTGATATTTCAGTTTTTCTTTTTTAATAAATTTGCAAAAAATGTCAACAATTCTGTGTTTTTCTGTCAATATGAGGTGCTGTGTGTACATTAATGAGGAAAAAAATGAACTTAAATTATTTTAGCAAATGGCTGCAATATAAAAAAGAGTGAAAATTTTAAGGGGGTCTGAATACTTTCCGTCCCCACTGTATATAGCACGTAAGCTGGTGGCTAGATTCTGGCTCTCCCCATGTGCTCCCACTGGGAAACAATGGGTAGAACAGGTTAACTACCTTCTAGTTAGGGAACAGTTAACAGATCAGCATAGAAATGCAAATTGTAAATTCCATTTTATTTGGCAAGCCTAATTGGAAACTCCAGGGTTGGCGCTTTCGCAGCTGGTCTTGCACCGATTGCTACAAGTGTAAAGAGTATGCACGTTTGAAAAAGAGGATAATACTGATTCCTAGAGTTGGAAATGGGACAGGTCCAAATGTTCTTGTTATCTAACTATTTAACTATAATCTTTACCCATAATCCCTGTTTATAGGGGATAAGTACCCTCAGGAGTAGATAGGGTGAAGGCGACCATGTTTATGATCTGGCCCGTTGGCCATATGTTATTCTATGTTGGGTTGACCCCCACCTACCTAACATGGATGTTTGCTACTGTTTTTGTTTAATTATTTTATTAGGGTTTTTTTTCTCTTTAAGCGTTTCCGGATTCCAATAAACCATCTAGTGCCCTTTGTTAAATTTATAATCCTGAACCGACTAGGTATTAGGTCATGGGTTTCATGACGTCATAATTTAAACACCGGAATGTATTCTCCTTCCCTACATGGTTTGTTGTTGAATTTCATGTTGTGCTGCTAATACGTTATTTTGGTCTTTTTTTTCTTAACCACTTCAGCCCCGGACCATTTTGCTGCCAAATGACCGGGCCACTTTTTGCGATTCGGCACTGCGTCGCTTTAACTGACAATTGCGCGGTCGTGCGATGTGGCTCCCAAACAAAATTGATATCCTTTTTTCCCACAAATAGAGCTTTCTTTTGGTGGTATTTGATCACCTCTGCGGTTTTTATTTTTTGCGCTATAAACAAAAATAGAGCAACAATTTAAAAAAAAGCAATATTTTGTACTTTTTGCTATAATAAATATCCCCTTTTTTTTAAAAAAAAAAAGCTATTTTTTTCTCAGTTTAGGCTGATACGTATTCTTCTACATATTTTTGGTAAAAAAAAAAAATCGCAATAAGCGTATATTGATTGGTTTGGGCAAAAGTTATAGCGTCTACAAAATAGGGGGTAGTTTTATGGCATTTTTATTATTACTTTTTTTTTTACTAGTTATGGCAGCAATTCGCGATTTTTATCATGTCTGCAAAATCATGGCGGACACATCGGGAGTGGGGAAGGGGTTAAGTGTGTCCTAGGTAGTGATTCTAACTGTTAGGGGGCATGGCTTACTGTGACACGTCACTGATCGCTGCTCCCCATGAGAGGGAGCAGATGATCAGTGTTGTGTCACTAGGCAGAACAGGGAGATGCCTTGTTTACAAAGGCCATTCTGGCGCTCTGAGACCCGATCGCGGGACACCGGCGGACATCGAGTCCGTGGGTCCCGTGGGCAGGGTCACGGAGACCGCGGCGCATGCTTGGGGGCAGGTTCAAAGCAACGTATATATATGTTGCTTTGCTACCCATGCCATTCTGCCGATGTAAATGTGCATGAGGCAGTCGGCAAACGGGTAATGCATACCCGCTGTTATTTCTATTGTAACCTGTGATGTATGGCAATTGGCACAATAAAAACTTTCCCTGATTTAAAAAAAAAATACTTGTAAAAAGCTGCAAAAACTATTTTAAACAAATGCCGAAAAACACCAGTAAATTGCTACACTCGGGTGTGAATGGAGCCTAACAGTCAATTGTTCCAAAATATGGTTCTGAAGATATGGTGCATTTCCAAAAGTATGGTAACATTCTGAAAGTTTTTTCAGTGAGATAAAGTTAGTCCCAGTTCTGGATGCTACTGGAGGGGTGCTATAGTACTCACTACACTGTAAGAAACTTGTCTGTTGTCATTGCCTATTCGCTCATTCACTAGGGATCCACTGCATCCCAGTTTACTGCATGAAGGGGAAATGTCCGCTTGCATTACATGACCACTACATGTTGTACTTCCAGCTATCCAGATTCTCTTTCTTCTTCTGACCCTACTTACTATTATAATCCCAGCCAATCCAGCTAATTCCAGCTAATCCCCTCCACCTGATGATGCCAGGAGCCTATTGCTACAAAGGGTGATCTGAACTATAGGGTTGCACCCCTCTGCAGGATATTTCTCAAAAGTATTAGTAGAATAAAAATAAGATCCATCTATCATGTATGAACTGTGTTAGATAAAAAACGGTATTCAACAATATACACAGTTTAAAATGGTTGCTGAAGCTTTATTCGTGACAGGCTTTCCTGTCATCTATACTCAGGGCCACTGATTAGGCAGTACAGCCAGCCCTCCTGTACTGGGCCCAGGCCTCATCAGTTCAAAAGGTGGGCCCAGGCACCTGCTGAGCAGAAGGGCCAGCAGTACTGGCTTATTGCTGACACTTGTGACTCTTGTGTAGTGCTGCCGGCTTTTACTTTTCTTTTCTCTCTCTGGCTGCGCTGCAGGATCAGTTCTAGTATCTGTGCCCCCTTCCCCCTGCTGTCTGGGACCCCTATGTGCCCCTTTCCCCCTCAGTGCTTCCGTTTTCCCTCCTCTCCTCTCCCACCGGCAGCTGCTGAGAGCACACAGGCAAGATATTTCAGGATAGTGGGGGGCTCACTATCCTGATTGAAAACACACCACCCTAAATGAACGCAGTGAGCGATCTGTACCAATATAATATTGCCCCCGTACCACTATTCACTTTAATAGGTCTTGTTCAATGGCGGTATAACTTCTACCATGGCTGCAAAGCATAGCATTGTGGGCGTTGCATTTTAGCAAAAATATAAATTTGATATTTTTCCAAGAGGAGGCCCTGTCAGGTAGGCTGTATGGGGCCCCGTGATTTCTATCAGCAGCCCTGTCTATACTTACTATAGTTAGTGAACTTTGTATATAATAATGACATTTTGGTAACAAAAAATGTTCTAGTACGTTTTCATTTGTGAGCTGGTGAAGGCATGATTTCTGAATTCACTAAGGATCCTTTACTGGACTTAATAGAAAAATATTGAGCTGAGAATTGCAAACTGCTATTTACAATTACAGATATTTTTTTCCTAGGTCCGATAACCTAATCCCAGCACAGTTTAGAGATCCAGCAGTCAATAGGGTTTAAAAGTTGTCCAGAATAGTTACACTTCACTGCTGTGTTGACTTTGTGATTGATCCGTTGAACACAGGTTCATGACAGGAAAAGGCAACTGGGTCACTTGCCATCATTCATTTCTCAGCTTAACATTGAACTAGGCATAGTGCACAATGAGTACCAATCAGATGCTGAACTTTATACTCTTTACTGTCAGCAATGTCTTGTCATATGAAAGCCTTTTTCCTTATTTCAAAACTGTATACATATATTCATCAACTAATGAAAGGGTCAGTACAATTAAAACCAAAATGTGAGCTTTGGTTGCGTGAAAGAACTACCCAATGTTTCTTTGGGATTTTACCAGGTCTATACAGCAGTTACAACAGGAGTTAGTAGGCAGCAGCAGAGCCAAGATCAGTAGAGCTGTTTTACCATTTGAGTGATGAAGAGATGTAGAAAGACAGAAATAACACTTGGGTTGAATGGCATTTGACAAAATGACATGTATTGTCATATAAATTGGCTTATACATACATCAACATCTATGGGCATTTAAAAATAAAATTATAGAAAAATAGAGTGAAAAAGTGAGTTTGCAAAATAAAAACAAAGCAAGTAGCTGCTATTGTCTACTTACAGAAAAAAAAAAAAAAACAACAACTTGAATTAGACGTGGTAAAAAGAGAAAAAAAAAACTTGTCATAGAAATAGCCAAAATGTAATTAAAGCAATCATGTGCCCATTCCAATCACAGACAACCAATGGAAGTAAGTAGGCTTGATTTTCATACAAACCAAGCTCCTTATCTTCAAAGAATAGATAGCTCTGCATTTAAAACCTTCATAGGTTTTATTTGTTTCACCATTAACCAGTGAGGAGGCACATCACATTATACATTAGTGAGAAGAACAGAAAGGAATGGACTACCCAGTGATCATTAGAGATGTGGACTTTTCCCCAAATACAAAGCACCTTAAAACTTCCTGATGAAATCCAGATGTTCCCTGCATTAGAATAGGTTTTATACTCAACTCTTCAAAGGCTTGTGTCTCTTACGTTATCATTATAGCAGTGCAGCCTCCTTGAGATTTGTGACAGACTCACCCGGGACAGAGAATTTTGGAGGGGACTAAATGCTAGCCTCTTGCCTACCGACTATGGGCCCTGGCATTTGCGGGAGCTACAAGCATTTAGGAAGATATTCTGGTATGTAATGCAAAAGGACATTATTAAGGAGGCCATGATGGTCTCTGCCCTTTGGGGTGTGGCTGAAGTCCAATGTTTTATTGTGTCTGTCTGCCTTGGATATTATGGGATGTGTATGTAGATTAGCTGTGAGATTGGTGGGGGAAAATTCCTCCAACAGCTCTCACTGCTGATTGGACAGTCTACCCCGCCCCAAATTCAAAGGTAGGGGGGATTGTCCAGAGTATTACATGTGTTTTTAATAAACAGTCCATGTTCAGCAACCGAACGAGTATTGTCTTGTTTTCTGGTTGTTAGCGGTTGGAATATCTGATATCTATATTCAGACTGGGAGGATGCGGTATATGACGAAAGCACTCAAGCAGAGTGTGAGACGTTTTGTTACAGGATTCTTCAGCATTCAACACTTCTAGTAGTGTCTGATGCCTGCATCTCCCTGACGCACACCATGGCTACATCCTCTGACCACTACATCCCTTTGCATATAAAAAATGTGTCTTTTGTTGAAATAAAAAAGATGAAACTCCAATTATTCACACACAGTGATCAGTGTGTGGAGAGTTTGCACCGCTGGTAACCCAGGCCTACAATCTAGGAGAGCTTATTTACCACTGTAGGCAAGAGAGAAAGAAAGGAGTCCTTAGAAACTCTTACAAGTGCACTTACACTTTTCACCCTCTGGGTCCTCTTTTCACCCAGGCTCTGTGAAAAAAAGCCTGCGTCACTTTCCATCTTCAGTGACTTTTGGTTTCACAGTGAATTAACACACAAGCGCAGTTTATACTGACAGCATGGCTCAATGGATTGCGGGTGTACCTCATCATCATGAAAGAAATGCCATTATTTTTACTTTAGTTAGGTCTAGATTAGGCTGTCCACATCATAATGATGCAGCACATCCATAAGGCAATGCACCAAGTCACCATTATAAGTTTTACTTGCCTATCATTCAATTCCTTTAAGATGTAAGGGGGGCAGCTGTTCATACCATGTGTAGAAAGTGAACCAGTAAGGGAGCCTAAGGATCCCAAGGATCTTTCTACCAGTAAACAGGCAAACCCACAGCAAATTTTCAGTTCGCAGCAAAAATCTGCTTATTCTCTATTTATTCAGTTTGCCTTTGTCTATTCAAATTAAATTTAATATTATCACTGTACAGTCAAATATTTAACAATTCAATGGCCCAGTGATGCTGAGCTGTACTAATATGACTGCTCCTCTTTCAGACCGTCAGAGAAAACTACACTTCTTCTGGAAGTAATATCATTCATATAAATCTTTTAGCTGTACAACATTAATACATGGTGCTTCCATGCTTCGGTATGTGCACTGTTCTAATAGGAAAGCCCAGCACTAGGTCTTCAAGTCACATCTAGATGGAACCACCTCTGCATGGTGAGGTGCAGGGGGTGTATCTCATCTGTTATTCATTCAGCAGCAACTGATATAACCTGTGAACCTGCTATTATGTCTGTAGTTACATCTCAACAGTAAACAGCAATCTGAAATCCTGAATTAATAAATTTGCAGTTGCTATCTGCTAGCTGCAACATGGTAGATATTATAAGGCCATTTTCACACGGGGATCAGCTCACAGATCTCCTTTTGACCAGAGCGGACAGATGACATATCTGTGTCTGCTCAGTTACTGAAGAGTAGACTCAGACAGAGCCCACTGTGCTCTATGGGCAGCTGGGAGTAAATGGACTCCACTGTCCATGTACACCCGACTACCCTCTAATCTGCTCCGCCTAAATGGAAGAGGATGGATTCCCCTTTGTTTTTGTTTTTTAGCAGACAGGATCGGACCCGGAGGCAGGCATTCCTCCATTTACAAGTCCATTTACACTTCCCTGATCATAGGAATGCATGGACCATCCGACAGGTCCACCTCAAAAACCGAAAGGTGGACCTGATCGGATCGCCCGTGTGAAAGGGACCTTGTATGCAATATTTTATATTTACCACACAAACAAAAATTAAAAAAAAAACGTAACATTTGATATAAATAATGAATAGACAAGATAAAACACTATCAATCCCCTTTAACAAAAACTTCAGGTGCCAAACAATCAGGAATGTGTCAAAGGAAAGCATAGAATTCACATTAGCTTCAAAACACCTTAGACATCAGAGTAAAGATTGTTCTGACACTGTCTATACACATGGGAGGGAAACCTTAATATTCCTGCCACAGTAAATCCTCTTTAATGCAAGAGACTCCAATAAATTAGGGAACATCATTTTAGCCAAATCAAATGGCCCTCATTAACGAGATTAATTTGATTTAGGGATTCATGTCCAGCCTGTATAGGAACATATTAAAGTATATTTAGTTAGGGAATGTAATTGTTTCTTTTTTTTTCTGTAACACAGCAGACCTCCTGGCAGATTTTTCATTGTGGAGATGGGGTCTTTAGATTAGGAATTCATTTACAGGCCCTGCTGGTCTGCAGTTTAATGACTTAATCAGGTTTGCTACGAGGTTCTGAGCTGGGAGGCATATAGTAATTCAGGTCATTGGCAGAACAGCTGATAGGCTGTTCTACAAAGATCCATCAGCTGAATGCAAACTCTTCAACTTTGTGCAGGGATACAAAAATCCAAACAAGTCACTGTCAAGAAGAAGTTAATGTAATAATATATGTAACGAAGCAATGGGTCCTATGGAGGAACTCTGCTAAATTTATAATCGTATCTGTTTAAAAAGCAAACACCTGAATTAAATAAAAAAATCATGGTTATACAATTACCCTATTGCAGTGCTCCTCAACCCTGTCCTCAAGTACCCCGAACAGGTCATATTTGCAGGTTTTCCTTTATCTTGCACAGGTGCTTTAAACCAGAGTCAATGGCTTGGTATTTTGGACAGCTTTTTTATCTAAGAGAAATTCCCAAAACATGGCCTGTTGGGGGTACTTAAGGGAAATGGTTGAAAACCACTGCCCTATTGCATTGTGATACAAATATTTTACTGCAGTTACATCAATGCACAGATATACGTTTGTTATAAGTAGTAAGAATGCACCTGAACAATAGCATACCACAAGTGCAAGATACTCTGCGTTGCCACAAAATATTGTAATTTTTGTATCCACTATTAAAAGGTTGATTAAAAGTTCATTCAAAATGAATGGGTAAATTGTAAACAATACAATACAGCACTATTGGGTAAAATGCCTTAAACCAACTATTCTTAACAAGGATTCCTTAAGTGGTTACTGAGGGTGGGCTCCTTGCGCTATGGCAGTTTGACCTCCCGTCTGCATTGTTCAGGTCCAACGCTACTCCGCAGAGTCTGCATCATGACAACAATGATCTTTTTAGTTGTTTGCAAAAGTGGCATCCTGATCACCACCGTAATGACCATTCTTCCTACTGACCCCCACAGAATGAACTTTAGCGGGGTTTCCCTGAAATCTGAAATTGATTTAAAGCTTCTTCTAAGGTAAAGAGGCTGAAAAAGCTGCCATAATCACACAAAACCCAGCACACATCAAACACCATAAATACCATTAATGTTCCCAAAAATAAATTAGACACCAGTGACAAAACAAAAACATCAGTTTTCATGAAATGCATCAAAGTACATTAACTGCTATAAAATCAATACGTGAAAACGATTTGTGCCACAAAAGTGGTCCAATGTTCACACAACCATGAACTGCATCCACAAAATCTGTTGCTCTGTGTCCATTATTTCCAGTGATCCCTAATATGGAAACAGACAAGCATTTTTATTGGTCCCTTATGCATTAAGCAGATAAAACAGTGGATCGACAGTAAGGCTGATCCTGTTCCTTCTCCTTATTCCAGCCAGAAACTTCACATCACTTGAGAATTCAATGGAAAAAGATCCAGGCAGAGTAATTTCCTTAATTAAAATCACTAAAACCGAATACCCGAAAAACTTACAAGATCCAAATGCTCAGTCCGATACCAAGGAACAAAACAGCAGATTACTTGATTGAAATGGGCTGAAGGATGAATTACTTCATAGAACATGCAGCTAGATAGGTTAGTGGTGGCTTGTTTTAAATCTCTTTTACTGCCTGTTAAAATACATGTAAACCCTAACAATGAACATCTCCTATTTGCTATCTTTTAGTCTGTTAAATATACAGTTAAAAGTGTTTTGTTATATTTGTTGAATAAATGCAGGCGTGGTACGTGATGGCGGAGTGAGAGGGTGCCAGAGGGTGCGAGTGAGACACCAGCTGAAGCTGCACTCGGATCAATCTATTAGTGCCTATCAAAAGCCTATCAAAGCCCCAAAGCCTAATACCTAATGGCTGTTGTGGAGCGCTAATGCCTGACACCTGATGTCTGGTTCCTAGCACGCTGGTTCCTAGCACGCTGGCAAGTGCTTCCTGCTTTCCGGTGCTGTGTGTGGCTCTGTATGACGGAGACTGCTGAGACCGAGACTGCTATTAGTCACCCGTCTGTGATTACCTAACACTCTGTCCCGTTCTATCACTCCACTGTGTCCTGCTGTATTTCGTTGTGCTGCATTCAATCGGAGCACAGAGTTGAGCTCACCTGTCTTCCGTGTGGTACTTTGGGGAGAGATGCCAAGAGGCTCTAGAGGACCTGGACGAGCAGCAAGGAGAGTAGCTAGCACGGGACCCACTATCCGAAGCGCGCTCCTTACCGGCTTCTATCCCCTATGAGTGCCGGGGAGTCTTGAGCTCCGAGGTTCCGCGATATCCGAGACATCCGAGCCGCCGAGTGTTGGGCTGATGTCAGTGCCTGTGAGTTCGTTGAGCGGAGATACCCCGAAGATACCCAAAGATACCCGAAGTTAGACACCTACGATTTCACCTGGGAACACCACTGCTGCTATACAAGCCACAGCTGCTACAACTGCTGAAGAGACTGCTAGCCGTCAAGCTCCGGTGATTCACCCAGGTGAGCGGGCAGAGGGGTTCATACAGGACTCACAAAGCGAGTGCATACTGGACAATCAGGACACTCAGGGCATAGGGGGTGATAGCATTGATAATATCATTAATATTATCTTCAACGCCAATAACTTTAATAACATCATGCAGAGCGCATTAGGAAATGCAGAGAGGCAGCAATCATATGCGGGACAGACAGGACAAATAGGTAATGGGTCTGCTGGGTCCGTTGACCGAGATAATCAGTTTATACACCAGCCCATACGGCATGCACCAGGACCTGTATTAGAAAAAGCTTTTGGTCTAACTGAGTCAGCGGGAATAGCTGGGTTAACGGCTTTACCAGGCGATTTAGAAACAAAATCCTGTTTATCGACATTATCTACCAAAGCAGATATGGACCGTATGACTGTTATTCTGCAATAGGTGCTTATAGAAGAGTTTAAGGAGGTTAAAGATTCATTATATAGCCTAACAACCAGGGTAGACACTGTCGAACAAAACCAGATTTCAGCAGAACGAAAGATAGCTACCCTGGAGGCTAAGTTAATCGCACAATCACAATCCTTTCATACTATGCGACTTCAACGGGACAATTTAGAAAACCGGAGCAGGAGAAACAATTTAATATTACTGGGTATTCCAGAAGCCATGACAGCGAAAGAGTTACACCCTACTGTAATAGCTATACTGAACAAGATTCTGGGAAGAGATCCGATAGCTGACATTGAGTTGGACTGAGTCCATCGGATACAGGGTATGACCCCTCTGATGGACAGAAGGCCTAGGGATAGCCTTTGTAGGGTTCCTTTTTATACCATTAAAGAGGAGATTATCCATAAGGCATGGGCAATGGGTACTGTCAAATTTAATATAGCAACAATACAGATCTTGCCAGATTTGTCAAGATATACTTTACAGATGCATTGCACTATGAAGCCTCTTCTAGGCAAGTTGCGTGAAGAAGGCGCTACATACAGATGGGGCTTTCCATTTTCCCTATATATTATGAAAGGCCAACAGTCGTTTGTATTACGTCCTCCCGCCCAAATACCTGAAATGTTTTCCAAATTGGATCTTTCACCCATTCTGCTCTCGGATTGGACTGTTATAGAGTGAACGACTGCAATTTAACATATAAGTTATCTCTATTATTTAGAAAAATTGGGAAGGGAGGAGGGGAGAGAGGAAAGGAAGGAGGGAATGGAGAGGGAAAAGGGGGTGGCGTTCCTAATACATTAGGACGGACTGGGATATGTTGAGAGGAGAGGTTTTTTTTTTCAAGTTAGTATAGTATGGGTATAGTATAGTACAGGTGCTAAGAGGAGCCAGAGGTATTACTTGGTGTCACCTGGAGTGGAATTAGATATAGCAAATAGTAATTAGATATAGTTATTGCCAGAATTTTTTTCTTTTTTTTTTTGTGTTCTTGAGGGTATCCAGGGGTGGTGGGGGGAGAGCTGTTCGGCCTTAGATGGCTGTTTTGGTATCTCCCCTCGCCTCCCCCTGTCCTACGGTCTCCCCCCCGCCCCTGCTGTCTACCCCTTGTCAAACTGTTGCCCATCCTGTATATGCTCATCCATGCCCCCCTTCTCTTCATATCCTCTTTATAATTCCTATCATTTTTTATTCTTTTTTTTTAATATTTTTTTTTTTCCTTGTAAGGGGAAGGTGGGGGGAATTAAAGGGGGCTTATCTTAATAATACTAAAATGTTTTTAATAATACTAAAATGTTTTTTTTCCGTCTAGGTTAATACTGATAAATCATGTCAAAGATGCTCTGGAGGAGAATATTACGGGATTTGGGTGTGTGTGTGTGTGTGTGTGGGGGGGGGGGCGGAGGGGAGAATTATCTGACCGGGGCCATGAGCAAGGAAATAAAGCTGTTATGTGCCTATAGATTTAAACAGATTCAATATGATTGTGTTCTTATAATATAATATAGATATCAATAGAGGATGTAAATGGTCTATAAGGACTGAATACTCTAGGATTGGATATGGATGTGTACATGTATATGTATGCGTATGTGTATATATGTATATGTAAAGGACAGACACTATCTCACCCTCTTTTCCCCTCTTTTATTTATTTATTTATTTTATTTTCTCTCTTTTCCTCTCTCTCCAATATTTATTTGATATCTATTCTAAGTTGTGGCCATCAGGAGGATAGGATTAGATATGTTATATGTGTTATCAGATCCAAGCGACCCCCTTCTTCAGTGTAGCGTCCCTAGCCCCCCCTACATAGGTTTTTTGCCTCCCAGTGCTCTCCCTTTCTAGATAAATCTGGAAAGGGACCGCAGGGGAGGACCGGCTCAATAAGAGCCCCTTCAGCTAACTGCTGCGTAATATATATATATATATATATATATATATATATATATATTTTTTTTTTTTTTTTTTGTCTGGTCCTGTGTTTGTTTTTCTCTCCCTTCCCCCGCCTGTCTGCGTGCCTGCTCCGTTGGCGCACAGGTAAAAGATCCCAGTTCTTAGTATGACAAATATACGCTGTCTAACTTTAAAGGTTAATGGATTGAACATACCAGAGAAGCGTACAACGGTTCTCTGTGAACTCTGGCGTCTGTGTACACAAGTTGCATTTATACAAGAAACACATTTTCAATTGGGGAAGATACCGAAATGTAAGGATGAACGGTATCCACAGGTGTTCCACAATACAAATCCCGACTCTAAGACGAGGGGGGTGAGTATCCTACTTTCTGGGATGCTCCCATGGTCATTTGTCAATCAGATGAGCGATCCGGAAGGACGGTATCTTTTTCTTAAGGTCGACTTAGCCGGCCGTCGAGTTACTTTAGTTTCTATTTACTTACCAAATCAAGCTCAGCTGAGCTGTTTGAATGGAATTCTTAATACTTTACAAGGTTTTATGGAAGGTGGATTGATACTGGGTGGAGATCTTAATGTGGCTCTTGAACCATTACTAGATGTTTCTAAATTCGTTTCACATCTGTCATATCAATATCTTAGACGGATTAAAAAAAGCCCTCCAAACTGTGCAATGGGTAGACGTTTGGAGAGTCCAACATCCAGCTGAGCGTGATTACACTTTTTATTCGATGCCACACGATAGTTCTCGAATTGACTACGTACTGATATCTCAATTTTTATTACCAGCAGTAGTAAAATCGTCAATTGGAATACAAATGGTGTCGGACCATGCTTCAGCGTTTATAGATCTTCAGTTGGTTAAGTTGGTTAAGGCGGTTAAGGAGGTTAATAGACCATGGTCATGGAAACTCAATGAATCATTGATACAGGAAGGCCAATTGCGAAATTACCCCTCTAGGGAATTTACTAGAATCTTTAACGAAAATGATACAGACGAAATTTCCCCATTTACAATATGGGAAACGCATAAATACGTTATGCGGGACATACTTATTAAAAAGGCGACTGACGGGAAAAACAGCCAAGCAGCGTTTCAAGCCCAATTAAACCTGGTAGCAGATTTAGAAACGAAGCATAAAAAATCACTGTCACAGTCTGTAGCAGTAGAACTCAGGTTAGAGAGAGAAAATTTTTTTCTTTGATGAGACAAGAGACTAATATACAGATACTGAAGGCCAGGACTACGTATTATGAACAAGGGAATAAATCAGGCAAATTGCTAGCACATTCACTTAGGGAAATATCTCGGAGGAACCATGTCCCACATATCGATTCTGATAGTGGGAATCGTAGTTTTAAATCTAGTGAACTTGCAGCGGTCTTTCGAGAATATTATCTGTCGCTCTACAATCTGCAGACTAATACCTCGTTTGACCAGACACTCACAAAGCAACAAACAATTTGAGATTATCTTTCCTCTTCACAATTACCGCCAATTTCTGAAGATGTGTCGGAACTATTAAACGTGCCGATATCAATCGACGAATACATGAGGGCGATAATATTCTTAAACCTCATAAAGCCCTCGGCCCCAATGGGTATACGGTAGTATACTATAAGGCATTTGCTTCTATTCTAGGCACTAGATTTATAAGAGCATTTAATTCTCTGTTAGAAGATCGGCCTATACCGAGAGATACTCTTAGGGCACACATTACAGTTATTCCTAAGGAGGGTAAGGATCATGCCCAATGTAAGAATTATAGACCTATTTCTTTATTAAATGTTGATTTAAAAAAATTTACATAGATACTAGTCTCAAGGCTACAACCTCTCCTTCAGAATGTAATCCACTCTGATCAGGTAGGCTTTATGCCTACGAAAGAGGCAAAGGATCACACTACTAAAGCCTTAGATATTATCTATTTGGCTCATTCTCACAAAATACCACTGTGTTTATTATCCTCTGATGCAGAAAAGGCCTTTGACAGGGTGGATTGGATATTTCTGAAGGAGACGTTGACCCATATTGGCGTAGGTAAGGCATTTAGTAAATGGATAGAGGCCATATACTCTGCTCCATCTGCGACGGTAAGAATTAATGAGGTGACCTCTCCATATTTTAATATGAGCAATGGTACAAGACAGGGGTGTCACCTATCCCCATTGATTTTTATACTAGCCCTCAAACCATTTCTGCGACATGTTCGACGAAGTACGGATATTCAAGGTTGCTTGATCAATAACTCGGAGCATAAAATTGCGACTTTCGCTGATGATATACTGTTTTTTATTACATCACCAGAAACCACATTACCAAATTTATTAAATGAGTTTGATCGTTACACCAAACTGTTGAATTTTAAAATTAACGTTCAAAAATCAGAAATACTGAATATTATGTTGCCAAGTACACGAGTTCATGATCTTCAATCATCATTCTCTTTTCCTTGGGCATCTTCATCCTTGACATATTTAGGAGTCAAATTGACTTCATCAGTAGATAAAGTTTTTCAAGCAAATTTCCCACCACTATTACGGAAACTTTCCGCTGATTTGGAAAGATGGAATAAAGGTCCCTATACGTGGATGGGCAGGAATGCGATCCTTAAAATGAATATCTTACCAAGATTATTGTATCTCTTTCAGACCCTGCCAATAGCTATTCCAGAACCGTTCCTGAAATCATTACGCAGTACTTTCATTAGATTTATTTGGGCAAAAAACATCCCCGTCTATCATTCCATTATTTGGCTATGCCAAAAACCCAGGGAGGTATGGCTCTCCTGGATCCGATAAGATACTAAAAAGCAGTACACCTCGCTAGCTTGGTGCAGAGATGAGGGACATAAAGCCTGGGTAGCGATCGAACAGTCATGTACGGAGATCCCACTCCAATGCCTTCCATGGCAACGGCCAAGAACATTGGGAACTTTAAGATATCACCCTCTAAAAGGGCAACCATAAGAGTAATTCAACAAAGCAATCTATTTTGGATGGGGAAATCACTCAGCTCCATCCAGTTTTGGGAAATCCGTCATTCCCAACAGGATATACAGATAGCCATTCTAAACAAGCTATGAGGTGTGGTAAAACCCGATTAGGTGACTTCCTTGAAGGATCGAGGATGAAAACCTCGTTGGAAATACAGCTGATGTTTAATCCGCCACTGGATCTGTGGCGGATGCAACAGCTTACCCACTTTCTTACTTCTCTTATTTGGGGGGAAAGATCGGATCGCTTAAATACACCACTGGAAAACCTATGTTTGGTAGAAAAACCTTCCGCTCATGGGGTATGCGAGTTATATAAAATACTAATAGATCCTCCTGTGGACTCTGTTCCTAGATTCCTTGAGAAATGGGAGAGACCTAGATACCACATTCTCTAAAGGGCAACGGAGTCATATTTTACATTTTGCCCATTATTCTTCAACAGCTAGTAACTATCGAGAGCTACAATATAAAATTCTTACAAGATGGTTCAAAGTGCCATCATTAAAACACAAAATCTATCTGGAAAAGATGAATATCTGTTGGCACTGTGGAGAGTTAGAGGGTGATATGATACATATTTTCTGGTCATGCCAGAATTTATTGGATTTTTTGGTTTAAAGTACATGACATCGTAAAACAGTTAACAGAGTATGATTTGGGATCTAACCCAGCTAGATATCTCCTTCATCTTTCAGATCTGTCAAAACGTAAGTACCAAAACTCGTTGGTCACTCACCTTTTGAACGTGGCAAAGGCCTATATTCCGGCCTTATGGAAGCGGGAGATACCCCCCTCTATCCTGTTGTGGTTTAAAAAAATAGCCAATATATATGCTATGGAAAAAGGTATCACAATTATGTAAGGTAAAGGGGAAAAATTGAATCTAAAATGGAAATCATGGTCCCTTTTTGTATGTACCAGGGAATGTGGCTGTGCGCTATTGTGGTGGGGGGGGGGGGGGGGGGGGGCTGGTGGGGTGGGTGGAGAGAGAATTAGATTTTTTTTCTCCCCTTCTCTTCTCTCTCTATATTACCTGCCTTGGCAAACTATATAGATGTATGGGTGAGATGTGAAGGTGGGAAAATATCTATGAACGGTAGAGTAGATAGATTAGAGAGTGGGGGGGTGGGGGGGATAACCCTCTTGTTTTTTCTTGTTTTTTTTTTTTCCGTTTGTTTTTGTTTTAGATAACAGTCTTATATATATCAGATGAAAAAAGAATTGATTTATGTTAAGATGTATTCTTTGATACGCATGCAACAAAAAATGTTTTTGTTTATATGTATAATAATTGTTGGAAAAAAAATATATAGAATTTATTAAAAAAAAAAAAAAAAAAAAGAATTAATGCAAAAACAATACTTGTTGACATGGCAGACTGCTCGCCCCCCTCCCAGAACACAGGGATCAGCGCTCGCAGCCATTATGTGCAAGCGCTGATCGGATGCTGGTTTTCCAGAATGGCCGTTCAATAAAAGCTGGTCATTAGACCGGCTTCTGTCAGACAGGCTGTACACATGGCCCGAATGTCGGCTGGTTTCAGTTGAACCGGCTGATAGTCGGCCCGTGTATACCAGCCTTTATGAGCCATGTGCAGTTCTGGTAGATCAGTCGTTTTTTTTTCTGCGCTTGCAGGATCTTTAGGAAGGATTCCCAGTGTTGCATTGTCCTAACATGCACTATTCAGGTTAATGCGTTGTAGTGCCGTTCATTCTTAATAGCATTACAACATACCATATCAATGCACCTGTCGTGCATTTTAGTGCATTAGGCAGCCCATTCTAATTAATGCCTAAACTGCCTCAGCGCAAAGTGCATTAACATGTCATCGCATTGTAATTTTGGCCTAACACTCTTTGAGAATATGTAATATTTTAATATCTATAGTCTGGGAACAGGTGCACTTTAAAGTGGACCTTGCACTAAAAAGCAAGGTTCACTTTTTCAATCATGGCTGGTTCCTACAGTGGTATCTAAAGCTTTATTGAGTAAAACAAATGAATGTTACCAATTAGAATTCATCTTTTATCGAGGAGCTTTAGGAGCAGTATAAATATTATTAATTTACTTAAAAGGACCAGACTAGGAATATGGGATCCAGGCAATAGACATTCCTGGCAGTACAGCTGTGTATATTGCTCAGTAATGTGATCTATAAATGTATACTCTGTTTTGCCCTTAGGACATATCAAGCACACTGAAGTCTATTCATATATTTCACCACCCACCATGGTATAAGAGGATTTCTATGTTTTTAAAAATGCAAATGTATTTAAAATCATGCAAAGGTTTCAAACATCTGATAACTACTGTTTCTGCAGGCTGTATTGCCCTAATCATATCTTCATACATATCTAATTACACTAAAGAAGACTCTCCAGCAAGGAGAAGACTCTCCAGCAAGAACACTATTACTTCATCACAGTCACTGTATATTGGGTAGCACTCTCACCTAGCAGTAAAAAGGGTCACTGGTTCGAATCCCAACCACGACACTACCAGCCTGGAGTTTGCATGTTCTCCCTGTGCCTGCGTGGGTTTCCTCCCACACTCTAAAGACATGCTGGTAGGTTGCTTCTGAAGAAGGTGGCTTCTGTCTAAATTGGCCCTAGTACATAAATGTGAGTTAGGGACCCTAAATTGGCCCTAGTATATGAATGTGAGTTAGGGACCAATGTGAATGTACAATGTATATGTAAAGCGCTGTGTAGATTGACGGCGCTATACAAGTACCTTAAATAATAATATATGCTTACATCTGTTCAACAATGAAATCATTTAGCAGCGCCGCATTAAAGAAGAGTACTATTTAATATTGGATGAATTACATTTTTACTCTATTGAAGAGCTATCAGTGCCACTGGTATCCAACAATTCAGGTTTGTGTCATAGACCAGGTTCCCCACTGGACACAGTGGTTCCTTCCACTGGCTGCTAAGTCAATACTGTGCCCTGCAGTGATGTAGTAGCTGGCAGTAGGGACTACAGTGCCCTGCTTGTCATTTTATCATGTTTTTCAATATTTGCATAAAAGCATTATTTTTATGCAAAAAAAAAAAAAAGCCATGACACTGGTTGAAAAGTGTGCAAACCCCAGCCCTACCTGCACAGTTGTTGGCTGCCCATGTGCAGCTGATTAATCCAGATAATTCTGTCTTTGCTAAAAGAGGAGCTACTGCATACATGTACGGTATATTGGTTCATTTTACATATAGTGTACACATTATTTCAAAGCTTAGATTTCACATTTCAAACCATCCGAATACACATTTTTAAAGATCATTCATTCAATGATGATAAGTTCTCATCTGCAAAAGTTTAATGTCATCCTGGTTCCATCAAAACATCTTAACTAAATGTCAAGGTAATGGGGGAAGGTTCTCGGTGCAGCTGACATGTCTCTCCTACTGAAACCAGAAGCATCCATTTTCATAAGCTGTAATTGCAGCAGTGAAGCCTCAAACATACATAGAATGGCTGGTTCCTTCAGTTTGATGTACAGGAAGAGGTAGCCCTAGAGATGTAGCTTATGTATTAGTACATACAGTAGATAAAGTATTCTATGAAACTACAACTAGTGCCCAAGCTGTGTCCTGTGCACATATTGAAAGCTATGCCTACAGAGAACAGTTGTGTGAGGTGAACAGTTGTGTGAGGTAGGTAATTTTAAAGGATCCCTGTCATGAGAGAATTGTGTAGGCTGCCATTGCTCACCACTGACTTTAGGAATGATATTTCCCAGGCTGCAATGTTAATGCTTTGGCATCAAAATTTTCAAAGTCACTAACTGCATCCTAAAAGAAGGCCAACAATGGTCATTCCTTTCTTTCCCTCATGACAGTATGTCCCAGTGTCATATAACTCGGAAGCCTGAGAATGTTTTGTGGCTGAAAGGAAGTACTGCAAGGGACAGCTCCAGAGTAAAGGTGAGCATCGCAGCAAGAGTTGAAGATAAATGGAAGAGCTCTGGACAGCCGGACATTGATAGAAATTTCTTATGCCTTTATTTGTAAAACCGGGATCACAAAATATACAGGACACCAAAAGCAGAGTGGTACAGAACAACACTGACGCATTTTACACTTATACCAAGTGCTTACTCATCGCAGCAAGAGTTGCTAATTTTTTGACCTAGGGAAACTAAATTTTAAAAAAAGCCTGCAGTTAGGCTTTAAATACCAAGCTGAATGTTCAGAATACAGTGATTTTCAGGTGGTTCTGCAGGCCCTTGTGAGATTTTCCAACATTGCCATTGAACATCAAACTATGCGCACGTGAGGCCTTGGCTGGTGCACGCATGGGGAGGACCCGACTGGGTCGCGACGTCGCACGCCATTTCGCCAGCAGCGAGGGCGTTCCGACTGGGGTGTATATATGTAGGATACTTGTGGGGTGTAGTTAGGACAGATCCATTCATGGGGACACACAGGAGGGGACCCATACCTGGGAACATGCTGCACTGGTGAGTGACTACCTTCGAGCTGTTAGCAGTGGGACCGTTTTGGACCTCTTAAAGTTATTAACATGCTTTTCATATGCCCTTTACAGCACTACATGAGGATTTGGCCCATCTGCTTACCTTATCTGCTATACCTCAACTATGAGAGACAAAATGTGGAAACAAATCCAGACAATCATATTGCCTGATTTTTGAAAGAATTTATTTGCAAATTATGGTGGAAAATAAGTATTTTGTCAATATCAAAAGTTCATCTCAATACTTTGTAATATATCCTTTGTTGGCAATGACAGAGGTCAAACGTGTTCTGTAAGTCTTCACAAGGTTGTCACACACTGTTGCTGGTATGTTGGCCCATTCCTCCATGCAGATCTCCTCTAGAGCAGTGATGTTTTGGGGCTGTCGCTGGGCAACACGGACTTTCAACTCCCTCCAAAGGTTTCCAAAGGTTTTCTATGGGGTTGAGATCTGGAGACTGGCTAGGCCACTCCAGGACCTTAAAATACTTCTTACAAAGCCACTCCTTCGTTGCCCTGGCAGTGTGTTTGGGATCATTGTCATGCTGAAAGACCCAGCCACGTTTCAACTTCAATGCCCTTGCTGATGGGAGGAGGTTTGCACTCAAAATCTCACGATACATGGCCCCATTTATTTTTTCATGTACAGGGATCAGTCGTCCTGTGCATTTTGCAGAGAAACAGCCCCAAAGCATGATGTTGCCACCCCCATGCTTTACAGTAGGTATGGTGTTCTTTGGTTACTCAGCACTCTCTCTCCTCCAAACACGACGAGTTGTGTTTCTACCAAACAGTTCTACTTTGGTTTCATCTGACCATATGACATTCTCCCAATCATCTTCTGGATCATCCAAATGCTCTATAGCAAACCTCAGACGGGCCCGGACATGTACTGGCTTAAGCAGGGGGACACATCTGGCACTGCAGGATCTGAGTCCCTGGTGGAGTAGTGTGTTACTGATGGTAGCGTTGTTACGTTGATCCCAGCTCTCTGCAGGTTATTCACTAGGTCCCCCCGTGTGGTTCTGGGATTTTTGCTCACCGTTCTTGTGATCATTTTGACCCCACAGGGTGAGATCTTGCGTGGAGCCCCAGATCGAGGGAGATTATCAGTGGTCTTGTATGTCTTCCATTTTCTAATTATTGCTCCCACAGTTGATTTCTTCACACCAAGCTGCTTGCCTATTGCAGATTCAGTCTTCCCAGCCTGGTGCAGGTCTACAATTTTGTTTCTGGTGTCCTTCGACAGCTCTTTGGTCTTCACCATAATGGAGTTTTGGAGCGTGACTGTTTGAGGTTGTGGACAGGTGTCTTTTATACCGATAACAAGTTCAAACAGGTGCCATTAATACAGGTAATGAGTGGAGGACAGAGGAGTCTCTTAAAGAAAAAGTTACAGGTCTGTGAGAGCCAGAAATCTTGCTTGTTTGTAGGTGACCAAATACTTATTTTCCACCATAATTTGCAAATAAGTTCTTTCAAAAATCAGACAATGTGATTGTCTGGATTTGTTTACACATTTTGTCTCTCATAGTTGAGGTATACCTATGATGACAATTACAGGCCTCTCTCATCTTTTTAAGTGGGAGAACTTGCACAATTGGTGGCTGACTAAATACTTTTTTGCCCCACTGTATATATGTGTGTGGTCTTTTTCAGTAATGTAACATTTGAAAAAATCTTTTGGCCTGCATAACCATACATTTTAGTCACTGTGTTCTTTTTTTGCATTTCTACTAGACCTATTTAGCTCCAGAAGAATTGCTTTTTAAGCACGAAACTAGTCGAGCAAGCCTCTTGAACCTTTGCAAAGCAGAACCAATATTTTTTAAACTGGCCTTATTAACCCCTGATCTAACCATTGATCTACTATTCTACCCCTTTCAGGTTATTGTATGTGTGATCCTATTGGGGTATCTGGGTCTCTTTCTGGCCTGCCAGAGTTCAGCTGGACTCTGGGCTGCTGTTTGGCCACTGAGACACTTTTTAGTCACCTTCAAAGACTTACATGTTTTTAATTGTATTCAGTATTTTTCATTAATAAAAATTGTTAACCTTTTTAAAGTATGCCTATAAAGTCCATTTTTTTCTATTCGTGAATGGTTCAGACTATCAAACAATGTAGTCTTCATTAAGATATATTTGGTAATTCTGCATTGTTGGCTAAACAAGGTCTTGGTTAAATTATAGACCTATTACTTTTAGCACTGATCCGATTTGAAAATAATTTATTATTCTATGATTGTTTACTCCAGCTGTAGGTGATGTCCAGTTTTACAGCACTGCAATAATGAGATAACTCCATTGCCTGTACTGTCCTTTGAAAAACTTTTATTATGTATGCTTGTGAATGTAAACAATACATGCTTCTGGCTAAGAACTCTATTAATGTAATTCACTGGTTCTCCATCTTAGGATATAACCTATTAATACTGTTTTGACCTAGATGATTGCTTATATAACATACTATAAGAAAATTCAGATAAGTGCCACTGATTATTACAATACATTTGAATATGTTCTCTTACGTCATTCAGCAGGAATTGCATGATAATCTGAGGAAGATTACTTCTATATTGGATATCTGCTTCTGGTCTTTTTCAAGCATTCCTGTTCTGAGCCTACATTATTTTCTTGGTTTTGTGTCCTTTGGAGCTCGTACCTGTGCCTTGTTTGAATTATGAAAAATACTGGGGGTAGGAGGCTGAAAAAATATTTTTCAATCCACTTTTTTGTCTGGCATGCAGTTGCATTAATCTCAATGTGTAGAAAAACCACAATCTACACGTACAATGAAACATGCATTTTCCATTTGGAGTTACTTGTTGCATTTTTGGTCTATAAGAATGTACCGTGATTCATTAAAACCAATCATGCATTTTTCATGCACTTTTGAATGCACTTCTGAGTATATGATATTTTAAAGTAAGAAAATATATTTTCTATGTTTTACTTGTGTCAGATGTTGCACAGGTCTCATATAATGACCTAGTCATGTATGTATTGGGTTTAAATGCCAGTCTGATAATGGTTATGGGGTGTGTTTAGCAAGTCTCGTAAACTAGAATGTATCCTAACTTTAAGCTACCAATTATACACTTAAAGCAGCTTCAAACCAGAGATTTACTCTGCAATACATTTTAATAACGCCCCATTCGACAAAACATGTCGGGGAGGAGCCACTAGTGCTGGTGTCATGCTGCTGTACAATCCCAGGTCAGCAGCGGCTTTTCATGTAAGAGATTTGCCGTTTTACCCATGCGTATAGGCTACTACTGATTCACATTAAATACTACACTATTAGAGAACTTTCTTGGCTCCTGGCAAGCTTTATTTATCCCAGCTTTACTCCATCGAGAAGTACCTTTTAATGCAGTTATTGGGCGAAGCTCTCTGTTTGACTTAAAATCACAAGCCTGTTGTAATGGCAGCCATCAGTTCCTGTGAGTGTGGATTTCACAGGGAGGTGGTGGCTGACCTCTGAACACTTTCTGAGAAGGATTATTTTTCCCATGTGAAGGTGTCAGATCTTCTCTTCATCACCTTTGCACATTTCATCTTTGGGTTGGGACTTTTTTTTTTACATTTTTTTCTGCCATGGGATGTCCTGAATTATTCAACCCACTTTCCCTAAACCAGGTATCCAGGACCTGCCCCAGGGTGTCGCTGGACAGTGAAAGGAGAAGCAGCACAGTGATAAGCTCATCTCTCGGTCACTCTGCTTTATCTTCCTATCAGCATCTTTCTTGCCAGAACATGAACTGATTAGCTCATTGTGTTACTTATTCCTCTCATATTCTAACTCTGGTGTACAGGGTCTCCCAGAGGTGATACCAGGTCAAATGTAGGTACTTACACTGCTTCCATTCAAATATATTCAATAATAGGGGTGCGCATCTTCACTGGCCTCACGATTTGATTAGTTTACGATTATCCGGTCCACGATTCACGATGCATCACGATTACTGCGCATGGTTTTCATCCAAAAAATTCAAGTAGTCAGAAGAACTCCATTTTTTTAATTTTACCTGTTCTTAAAAAAACACAACACTCCCTGCATGTAGCAAAGCGTAAAAACAGCAGACAACTTAAAGAGGAGCTCCAGACTGCCCCAAAATGACTACAGAAGATGGTCAGAGATTGCAGGCATGGTACAGGAGATGATCAGAGACTGCAGACATAGTACAGGAGATGATCAGAGACTGCAGACATAGTACAGGAGATGGTCAGAGACTGCAGACATAGTACAGGAGATGATCAGAGACTGCAGACATAGTACAGGAGATGGTCAGAGGCTGCAGACATAGTACAGGAGATGGTCAGAGACTGCAGACATGGTACAGGAGATGGTCAGAGACTGCAGACATGGTACAGGAGATGGTCAGAGACTGCAGAGATGGTACAGGAGATGGTCAGAGACTGCAGACATGGTACAAGAGATGGTCAGAGACTGCAGACATGGTACAAGAGATGGTCAGAGACTGCAGACATGTTACAAGAGATGGTCAGAGACTACAGACATGATACAGGAGATGATCAGAGACTACAGACATGATACAGGAGATGATCAGAGACTGCAGACCTGCTGGACGTGGTAAGGGAGGTGCCAGACTGTCCTATCCAAGATGACCAATACCCCGCCCCCCCTCACCACTAACCTGTCACCATATAATACTATTACCATAGCGCTCCCCTGCCCAGTGTCAGCACGGACCAATTCCCATCCTTCTCGACCAGCATCCACACAGTCCTCTGCTCTCCACCGCCCCCCCCCCACCTCTACACAGTGAGCATGCAGATAGGGCAATAAAACAAAAAAAAATGGTGTGCAGTGCTTTGTGGTGATAATAAATGCACAAAAGAGTCTTAAGTAGTGAATAAATATAGTCCGGAAATATATAATCTGTGATCTGATTAAAAGAAATCTTTTGTGTATTCAAAGTAATTCCAGTGCTGAGTGTGCTCTGCTGTGTTCAAATCATTCACCAGAAATCAGGAATGATTTGAACACAGCAGAGCACACTCAGCACTGGAATTACTTTGAATACACAGAAGATTTCTTTCAATCAGATCACAGATTTATATATATATATATATATATATATATATATATATATATATATATATATATATATATATATATATATATATATATATATATATATATATATATATATATATATATATATATATTTAAGGACTATATTTGTTCACTACTTAATAACACTCTTTTGTACATTTGTCACTGCAAAGCACTGCACACCATTTTTGGTTTTATTGCCCTATCTGCATTCTGCATACAGTCTGGCACCTTCCTTACCATGTCAGTCTTTAGTTCTCAGTGTCCTCCCCGTGGCCCCCTCACCTGGCTCTACCGCTCTTCTGCTCTTCTGGCTCTCCACCAGCTCTGCCTCATCCTCCTCCATCACCGCTCTGAAACCTTCCGGGACCAAAAGCACTGATGGCTCCACTCTCCTTCTTGGAGCTCCGTGCTCCAGAAGCCAACCGCGGAAACCACTCTTATCAGCAGCAGGGACAGCTCCAGCCACCACAAGCTGTGGCCCTGGCGCTCCATGTTTCCAATGTGCACACAGCGTGGCTCCTCACTTCCGCATTCCACCACCATGACGCTGCCTGGGATCACTTTCTATTGGCTGGTGAGGAGGTGGGACGATGAGGGGAGAGAGAAGGGGATTGATGGAAGGCCTCCTCTCCTCGCAACACAGGGGGGTGACGTCAGTGGGAGGCAGATCAAAAGGGCGCGGAAACTTTGGCTTTCAGCTCCACTCGGAGGCAGGGAGAGACGAGTGCCTGTCACTGTCACTGCTATTGCTGTCACAAGGGATGTTTACATTCCTTTTGACAGCAATAAAAGTGATCAAAATTGAAATTGTGTAAAAATAAATAAATTATATATATATATATCACAGCAAACAAAATCGTAAGTAATAATGCGCCAACCAAGACAAAGAAAAAGCTGCCAACACAACAATCAGACAAATTGTGGTACGAATATGGTGTGGATAAGTGTGGCGCTCAAAAATGATATTATAAATGTACGTTAGTGAGCAAAGTCAAGCAGAATATCCTCTGAAAGACGATATGCACAATAAAGTGTATTAATGAAACTTAATCATAAGTGGAAGTGACAGCAATAAAAACTAAAGTGATTGGATAGGTATACACAAGTGGGACATATATAAGCTGTTAGCTGACACTAGCAGGAAAAAAGGTGAATAGGATATAAGGAGATCCTACAGCTACTACACATCCCAATGATGGGAAGGAGTAGTAAAATAAATAAGAGTGAAGCACAAAATTGATATCAAATTTCTAAGACATCATTCAACTATATTACCCCAAAATGTGTTATCAAAACAGATGGTGAGAAAATGAAACTGAAAATATTGAAGTTGTGGGCTGGGAACATATGGACTGGTGCTAGAACGTCAGACATAGACTCATAAATTACTGATATAACTAAAAAGTCCAGAAATTAAAGGGTGTAAATCTGGAAGAAAAGGCTGCAGAGATCAACAACAACCGACAATGGCAATAGGAGTCCCTTAAATCTGGGAATGGCATCCACAAGATGGGGTTTCCAGCTTGTATGTGAAAGGGATAGGTAAAGGTGCCCTTACCAGCAGTGGTGGACTCCCAGGCAGCGGCTTGGGAGTCAAACAGGCTTGTAATGGAGCAGGGGAAACGGCTCTTTGTCCCCAATGACCAAAGTTGATAGGAGAATTAAGGCACTCACCAACCGACACTTAGTGGTCCCACTGACTCTCGGCTCCGATGGTGCAGGTGAAGGGCTCCTCACCACAGATTGAACTCCGTGAAGTGGGCAAAAAAACTTCAAGGGAAAAGAGATCAAAAAGGGAGGCTCCCCATAGTGTGAATCAGCTTATCCAAAAGCTTTTATTTAAAATAAAGTGGTAAAACATACACTCTGGCTCATAAGGATAGGATATACCCCTGTTGATGTCCTATCGGACGAAACGCGTTGGGTTCGCTATGCCTGTCTTGCCACCATTTGATCTAAGCGCTTTTTAAACTGTTTTATACCTGACTCTTACTTATGAGCCAGAGTGTATGTTTTACCACTTTATTTTAAATAAAAGCTTTCGGATAAGCTGATTCACACTATGGGGAGCCTCCCTTTTTGATCTCTTTTCCCTTGAAGTCTATGTCTGACGTTCTAGCACCAGTCCATATGTTCCCAGCCCACAACTTCAATATTTTCAGTTTCTTTTTCTCACCATCTGTTTTGATAACACATTTTGGGGTAATATAGTTGAATGATGTCTTAGAAATTTGATATCAATTTTGTGCTTCACTCTTATTTATTTTACTACTCCTTCCCATCATTGGGATGTGTAGTAGCTGTAGGATCTCCTTATATTCTATTCACCTTTTTTCCTGCTAGTGTCAGCTAACAGCTTATATATGTCCCACTTGTGTATACCTATCCAATCACTTTCGTTTTTATTGCTGTCACTTCCACTTATGATTAAGTTTCATTAATACACTTTATTGTGCATATCGTCTTTCAGAGGATATTCTGCTTGACTTTGCTCACTAACGTACATTTATAATATCATTTTTGAGCGCCACACTTATCCACACCATATATATATATATATATATATATATATATAAATTTAAACGCCCGTGTCCCCCCCCCGTGCTCGCGCGCAGTGACAAATGCACACATCGGTCCCGTACGCACATGTAGACAGTGATCACACCACACGTGAGGTATCACTGCGAATGTCAGCGCGAGAGCAATAATAATAGCACCAGACCCCCTGTGTAAATGTAAACTGGTAACCTGCAAAGGCTTTTAAAGCCTCACCTATGGATAATTTAAAGTATTGTAGTTTGTCGCCATCCCATGAGCGTGCACAATTTTAAAAGCATGACATGTTTGTTATCTATTTACTCGGGGTAACATCATCTTTTATATTTTACCAAAAAAGAACAGTAATATATTGTGTTTGTGTTCACTAAAATGAAGTAATTTGTATTCTTTCCAAAAAAATTGCGTTTGAAAAACCACTCCTCAAATACCTTGTGACAAAAAAAATTGCAAGACCCACCATTGTATTCTCTAGGGCCTTTGCTTAAAAAACATAATGTTTGGGGGTTCTAAGTAATTTTATAGGAAAAAAAAAAAAAAGATACATTTTATATGGAGGAGAGAAGTGTCACAATAAGCTTGGGAAGCAAGTGGTTAAAGTACAGAATTATGCACACATTTAAAGGCACTGATTCGGTTAAAGGCACTTGAGGCAACTGAGGCTTAAAACATCTTATCAGAATGTATTTTACAACAGACTGCACTTATGTTTCCGTTCCAGCCTGTGCCGCCTGTTTATCGGCAGCTGCAGTCAGCGTTACTTGCCATCGTCACTAGGTAACTAAGAGGTGACAGGACTTTGTCTTTGCTTTATTTATGGACATAGCAGATTAATGACACAAGAAAAACAATATCCCTTGTCTACAGAAACTGACTGACATATGTTTGTAATGTAGGTGACACAACAATGGAAATTAGATGACTCCTTTCTTTGCATTCATTTCTATTCATCAGGGCTGGGAAATTAAGGGCAACTGTCTTGGCAAAAAACCTTGGCATAAATTACTCAAGATCAAACATCTCACAAACTGCTGTAAATGCATTTCATTGATTTAACTTCATAGTGAATTATTTTGATTATAACTGATTAATTTGTGCCTTCTATAGCACTTCTAGTTAAGTCAAATCCAGTTTCCTCATAATACCACACACTTGACCCAAACACATCAAAGCAGCATCACAGTCACTGAAACCATTACTATCATATCCTAGAGACTAGGAAGAGAATGTAACAAAATTCTTAGCCAACAACTTTTGTAGTGGTACGTCCGCAGGAGCCGCTTGGATATTCGTTTACCTGGGCCTCCCGCTGATGAATCCACAGCCAGGGTATTTCCACACAGCCAGATGCATACACTCTTCCGCTCATTCTCTTCAATGACCAGTCTAGGGAATTAGTTTTTTTGGAGAACTTGGATAGGAGAAGGGAATTAGTAGAATACTCCAAATTAACTATTCGCAGGCGAGGATAACTCTCTCAATAGAACTGTGTAGCAGACTATCTGTAGGACCATACAGCGCCCGTATGGAATGAACAAGTCCCTTTGTAGCTGAAGGAACTCGGTGAACTTTGTAGCTGAAGGAAATTAGTGAACTTTGCCCGTGCAAGAGACTAGCCAGTGTCCTCTTTAGCTCACATCCAGCAGCTGACTTCTAGCACTCAGAGGGGGATCTAACCTCACAAGTCCCCAGGATCCCCTGTGCGGGGGTCTGTACTCACAAGGCTCCTGAAGCACTCACGGGTAGTACCAGACAGGATCCACAGACATTCATCCTCAGTCAGCTCTCACAAGAACAATGGATTGCAGCTTCAAAGTTTCAGGTCCTCAGGTCGACCACCTGAGGCCGCATGGCAGCCTGCGCCCCCTCCTCACCTGGACCTCTCTCTCTGCAGAAGAACCCCAAGCCCATGTGGTTTTCGGATATAAATACAGTTACCCAGTATGCCTTGGGGCACATCCCCTCCTTCATCTGCCAGGGTTTCACCCACTGTCCAATATACTCCATTGGATCAGTTTGAACTTGCAAGACAGCATGAGCAGCACCAGAGCACACTGAGCAGACCTCACTAATCAACCACAGCTCTCTGTTAAGCAGACAGCACCTAAATGTGTCTCCCTGTTAAGCAGAGAAACCAAAAACGATATACACTCACTCTAGCACCTACCTAGAAGGGAGTTACACTTCTATAAGAACAATACCATCATATAAAATGCACATTGATAACAATCAACATAAGCAGAGAGCACATGAAGTTATCAGCTCACAACAGAACCAACAGGATTTTTTTCTGCACTTATCAAGCTCCCACTGTCCGTTGGATCACTGGTGATTCCACTGGAAGTTCGGCCTCCCCCACTTCCTGCCAGCAGAATTCTGGGACATTATCACAGGTCCCTAGCTGGCTGCAAGACCATTTTACACAGCATGGCACAGATCTTGCATGCACAGTGGGAAGCCAGCTGTGAAGCCACATGGAGTCCCAGCTGAAATCCACCTTTAACATGCCAGCGCCAGGGACCCCAAGAGCGGAGAAGAACTTGCCCAGGTGAAGATGGTGTTGGACCCCTGGACAGGTAAACGTCTTTTTATTAACCACTTCAGCGCCGGAAGAATTTACCCCCTTCCTGACCAGAGCACTTTTTTCAATACGGCACTGCGTCACTTTAACTGACAATTGTGCGGTTCTGCTACGTTGCACCCAAACAAAATTGACGTCCTTTTTTCCCCACAAATAGATCTTTCTTTTGGTGGTATTTGATCACCTCTGCGGTTTTTATTTTTTGCGCTAGAAACAAAAAAAGCGACAATTCTGAAAAAAAAAAGCAATATTTTTTACTTTTTGCTATAATAAATATCCCCAAAAATATATTAATAAAATGAATTTCTTTCTCAGTTTAGGCCGATATGTATTCTTCTATATATTTTTGGTAAAAAAAAAAAAAATCGCAATAAGCGTATATTGATTGGTTTGCGTAAAAGTTATAGTGTCTACAAAATAGGTGATAGATTTATGGCATTTTTATTATTAATTTTTTTTTTATTAGTAATGGCGGCGATCTGCGATTTTTATCGTGACTACAAAATTGCAGCGGACACATCAGACACTTTTGACACTATTCTGGGACCAGTGACATTTATACAGCGATCAGTGCTATAAAAATGCACTGATTACTGTGTAAATGACACTGGCAGGGAAGGAGTTAAACACTAGGGGCGATCAAGGGGTTAAGTGTGTCCTAGGGAGTGATTCTAACTGTGGGGGGATGGGCTCACTACAAGATTACAGAGATCACTGCTCCCGATGACAGGGAGCAGTAGATCCCTGTCATGTTGCTAGGCAGAACAGGGAAATGCCTTGTTTACATAGGCATCTCCCCATTCTGCCTCTCCGTGTCACGATCGGTGGACATCGAGCCCGTGGGTACGCTCACGGAGTACATGGCGGGCGAGTCTTAAAGGGGACGTACAAGTACGCCCATTTGCCCAGCCGTGCCATTGTGCCGATGTACATCATCATGCGCTGGTCAGGAAGCAGTTAAAAGACAGGATTTGTAGCTGTTTACTTTTTTTTTTTAAAGGCTGAGGAACATCTAAGTTTTTTTTTCTTCAGGTAGCTGCTCCGACATCTCAAGCCTTGTCCAAGCGAGCATGGCGTCACCTCATCCCAAGGAGTGTGGAGCCAGCTGTGAGTTATAAGGTAGTCAGGGCCAGCTTCCAAATCCTAGATGGCAGCACTGGAAGTCTGAAGGCCTAAGAAGAATCGGCTATGGGGAAGACAGCGCTGGACTTCTTGGGCTGGTAAGTCTCTGTTTCTTAAAATTCAACAGCTACAGTATTTGCAGCTGCTGATTTTTAGTTTTCACAACCCGAGTGAAGTTTCTCTTTAATGAATTAAAAAAGAGCAAATACTAAAAGGTCTTTGTGAGGTTTTACATATTCTCAAAGCCCTCCTTCACACCAGTGCAATTTGTCATGTGATTTGACAGTTCCAAATTGCACGACAAGTCGCATCCCATCCCAACCGTTCAAATCGCCACAACTCATGTCGCAGCGACTTTGAAAAAGGTTCCTGCACTACTTTTTTCCGATTTCATTGTGACTTGCATAGAATTTTGTTAAATGAAGTCTCAAACCACAATGAAATCTGAGATGCACGTCACACTTTCAAATTCCCCTGAAGTAGAGCGATTTCAAAGCCGCACTGGTGTGAAGTAGGGCTAAAGGATGAGTAAATCCTTTGTTTTTGGTATCATAGTGTATGTAATATCAACTAAATGCACCCAGAAAGATCCAGAATTTAATTTATTACGGTATACAATACAGAACTAGCTTTCTAAAAAAAAAAGAACAGATTTAAAAGTTATTGTCATCACCATCAAAAATCCACAGTTAAAAACAAAGCCACACAACTATACATCCATATCCACTGGTTTATAGCACACAGCAGTCAAAGTTTCTTGGGTCCATATTAACACCTATTACTAAGACCAGACTGATTATTACTGTACTACATCCCAAGCTTTGCTCTGTAGAAGCTTTGATTACTATAACTTGCAATAACAAAGGTCACCGAGCCAAAAAATCTGCATTAAAACTGGATTCAAACGTTCTACAATTTAAAGTGGTTGTAAAGCTCTGATGCCGCGTACACACGGTCGGACTTTTCGTCTACAAAAGTCAGACAGCCTGTCCGACAGACTTCCGGCAGACTTTCGGCGGACTTTCGACGGACTTGCGGCGGACTTTCTAACGAACAGACTTGCCTACACACGATCACACAAAAGTCCGTCGAATTCTTACGTGATGACGTACACCGGACTAAAATAAGGAAGTTCATAGCCAGTAGCCAATAGGTGCCCTAGCGTGGCTTTTTGTCCGTCGGACTAGCACACAGACGAGCGGATTTCGGGGTCCGTCGTAGTTACGAAGTAAAGATTTGAAGCATGTTTCAAATCTAAAGTACGTCGGATTTGAGGCTAAAAAAGTATGTTGAAAGTCCGGAGAAGCCCACACACGATCGGATTACCAGCCAGCTTTAGTCCGTCAGCGTCCGTTGGAATTTTGTAGACGAAAAGTCCGACCGTGTGTACGCGGCATAAGTGTCATTTCTCTCTGGTGCTCCTCGTTCCTCTGTTATCAGCATTAGCCACTACTGACAAGTTCTCCGACACATTAGATAACATGAGCTAAAAATTTGTATTGGGTAGGGTGCTTAGAGGTAGGAGAGATTCCTCCAATCAGCTCTCACACAGTGTAAGTGCAGTCTCCCCACCCACCCCTATGTACTGCTGGCAGATTAAGAAAGATTTTTAACACAATCTTCACTTTTGAAATGGTGTAGAAAGGGGAAGACAGCAGATATACAAGTAAAACTTATGTAGGGAGATTTGTTGCATCTCTGTGTATCATCTGAGGCTATTTACTTCACTGGGTATATGTGAGGCTTTACAACCACTTTAAGGTCATATCTCTGTTAGCAAACATCAGATATGGATGCAAAAATGTCTACTGGGACATAAAGTAATCAAATACTTCAAATACTGCCTTTCTTTTTGTATAGTGAGGAAACCCATTTTTTATTTGGATTTGTAATAGAAGTGATGGCAAATAAATAATATTTTAAGAAGACAATGAAAAATAAACCCAGATATAAGATATATATAACGTGAAGCTGAATGCATTCTGGAGCTCTTTTTTAATATCCTGTTCCCAAGATCTAGAGTTAATCATTCTATATGACAACACACATTTCTCACTAACAGACCAAGAAGTAGCATTCTATTTTATTCAGTTACCTTGTTTTGACAAATAATCAGTTTACCAAACATGTAACACTTAAAGAAAAGAATTTACCAGAAAGCTCCACTGAACCTTCTCTGGAGATACTGAAGAGACATCAGCTTTTATGGATCGAGTTTTCTCCTCTAGGAGATGGATCTGATTGTATGCTCGGTGTTGCACAGATGGTGGCAGGCACTGGAGATCATTTCGGAACTGACAAGAAAATTAAATAATAACAATTATTATTATTATTAGTAAGGAGAATCTAGCTGTATAAGCCATTAATCATAACAAGTGCAATTTAAAGAAATGTGTTATTCCATGTGAATAATATGATTCCAGTGTATACCAACACTGGGTTTCCTGTCTTTGGTGTTTACAACTCAAAAAGTCTAACCTGACATTTCAACCATATCTGAGGGAAACTGTTTAGAAATCACCAAGAAAAACAGCATGTGAACCATAAGCCTTTATTGATTGATTAAGTACAAAGCCATTTAGTGCATTATGTGTCACTTTTTGCAGTCATGCACTGCTATAAAAGTTGAAGCATAGATCTTGGCAGTCATATGCCCTGTACACACGGTCCGACATTGATCGGACATTCCGACAACAAAATCCATGGATTTTTTCCGACGGATGTTGGCTCAAACTTGTCTTGCATACACACGGTCACACAAAGTTGTCGGAAAATCCGATCGTTCTAAACGTGGTGACGTAATACACGTACGTCGGGACTATAAACGGGGCAGTAGCCAATAGCTTTCGTCTCTTAATTTGTTCTGAGCATGCGTGGCACTTTGTGCGTCGGATTTGTATACACACAATCGGAATTTCCGACAACGGATTTTGTTGTCGGAAAATTTTATAGCAAGCTCTCAAACTTTGTGTGTCGGAAATTCCAATGGAAAATGTGTGATGGAGCCCACACACGGTCGGAATTTCCGACAACAAGGTCCTATCACACATTTTCCGTCGGAAAATCCGACCGCGTGTACGGGGCATAACTGTTATGCCCTGTACACACGGTCGGACTTTGTTCGGACATTCCGACAACAAAATCCTAGGATTTTTTCCGACGGATGTTGGCTCAAACTTGTCTTGCATACACACGGTCACACAAAGTTGTCGGAAAATCCGATCGTTCTGAACGCGGTGACGTAAAACACGTACGTCGGGACTATAAACGGGGCAGTGGCCAATAGCTTTGATCCCTTTATTTATTCTGAGCATGCGTGGCACTTTGTCCGTTGGATTTGTGTACACACGATCGGAATTTCCGACAACGGATTTTGTTGTCCGAAAATTTTATATCCTGCTCTCAAACTTTGTGGGTCGGAAAATCCGATGGAAAATGTGTGATGGAGCCTACACACGGTCGGAATTTCCGACAACAAGGTCCTATCACACATTTTCCGTCGGAAAATCCGACCGTGTGTACGGGGCATTAGCCCTGGTGGTTCAACTTAAGCATGTTGTATTGTGTAACAGATGAACCAGCAACCGTTCCTTGAAAATGTGCATTGCAAACACCTCACTTATGCTCCAAGCTATGCTTTACACAAAATAAGTGATGGTTGTTCCGTTATGGATTCAACGTACACCCCACAGGTGTTCTACCAGATTGAAAACTGGGGATTGTGCAGCACCAATATTATAAGCACTCTGTGGCATTCAAATAATGAATTTCTTATGCATGAAGCAAATACTCATGGGACTTTTAAAGAGTCACGCCAAAAACAAGTAACAGTTTTCAAATATGGGTATAAAAAGTTTTTACATCTTTAATATTCACATTCCATATAAGAACATTAAACAGACAGTGGATTACATTTAAAAAGATATACCGGTATGTGTTAATATAGGATATAATACACTGCATTTGGCAGAAGTGTATGATGTAAACCAGACACTAATAAATTCCTTTCTCGACGTGTTTCATGAACACAATTCACTTACATAGTTAGTAAGGTTGAATAAAGACCAGTTCATCCAGTTCAACCTGAGTTGGACTTCAATTTGTCTTCAGGAGACAAATCGATTTCAGGCTGATAAGCAACATAAATCAAACAAAATCAACTAATCAATCAAAAAGTAGGATTAAAGTCATCTCTCACAAGGGGATAGGTGCCATGGATTGGCACCACTGGGACAGTCTCGCCCTGGGAGCTGTGGATGGGACCAGCCACCAAATGGAGGGCGCACCAAGGGATAATGGAGAGGCCAGTAGATACAATGACAAAGGACTATGACCTGCTCAAAGTGCTATTTTGTCATAGACCCAATAAATGGATGTGCGGCCGTCTGTGACCCAAACCACTATGTAAAGAGCCACTCTTTGCATGGTGGTTTGGGTCACAGAGGGCCATATTTTTGTTTCATTTTGTGGGGTAAGAATCCCTAACAAATGTGTTTATTGCAGATTCTGACCGTTAGATTATCTACTCTGTGTGGTTATAGAAAGTGGAAGTGAAAAAAAAAACCTCATTAGGGACACAGATAGAAAAAATTACAGAGGATCGGACTCTTCCACACTATATTCTAAACTATAACAAACAATAAAAAATAGTTTAGACTGAAGTTACAGCATATACAGGAGGAACTAAATGTTCTCAGTCAAGTATTTTTAGGTGCTTCAGCTTGAGATAATTTTTTTTAAGATCCAAATTTCATCCTTCTCTACTCACTTATACTATTTATTAAGCGCTCAATTCCTATTGAATAAAGATTTTGTAGGAGGTTCATTATTATGTCCTTATCATTTATTTAAAATATTTATAATATTCAGTTTACGGTAGTAATAACTAGAGATCACAACCAGTTATGTGCATTTCTAAAGGGAAATGTATGTTAATTTTGGTATGGGTGTATTTTTAACGCCAGTTTCAATTAGAAGAGAACAAGCATCAAGAGACTAATGTCTGCTGGAATGGACATTACAGTAATTAATTGTTTCAGTAAAGTTTATGATTCTTCACCTCTGATTCAGACTGCATAATAAAATGGTGAACACAAAAGGTGAAAAGTGATAAAAGTACAACTATTGCTACACATCAAGTAACAAAATAAACAAACATACCATATCTGAAGCTATAGCCATCTAGAATTAATATGATGAGGCTAATGCGACAGGCTTTGACAACCTATGGCCTACATGCCCAGGCTGGCTTGTAATGCCTTTCTCACTGGCACCTGGAGTTCTGCTGTCAGAGGCTACAATTGACAGCTCACTAGGCTATCAAACTAAGCTTATAAAGCCTGGCATGCCCAGAGCCCACTCACCTCCCTGACGTTACTGACAGTGTAGGCCCAACAAGGGCTGAAGATGTCGGTTCATTGAAGGTTTGTGGAGGGTGTGTGTAAGAATCTTTGCTGCCTACAGTCTTCCCCCTCTTGTTGAAATCACTGCAGCAGTTATGTTAACACCTGCATTTTTGAAGATACAGGGTTTGGGCCTGATCTGAGTTCTAAAGATGCAGGGTTTGGGGCAGATCTGAGTTCTGAAGTTGTAGCAATAGGGGTGGATCTGAGGTTTAACGGTGCAGGAATTGGGGTGGATCTGAGGTCTGAATGAGCAATAATTGGGGCAGATCTAAGGTCTGGTAATGCAAGGTTTGTGTCTGATCTCAGGTCTAAAGGTGCATGCATTGGGGCAGGTCTAAAGCCTGAAGGTGCAAGCATTAGGGTTGATCTGAGGTCTGAAGGGTTAATTGTAGGGAAGAAACTCTACAAACATTAGTATATTGCCAATAAATGGATACTAATGCCCTGTACACACAGTCGGACTTTCCAATGGAAAATGTGCGATCGGAGCTTGTTGTCGGAAATTCCGATCGTGTGTAGGCTCCATCAGACTTTTTCCATCGGAATTTCCGACACACAAAGTTTGAGAGCTGGATCTAAAATTTTCCGACAACGAAATCCGTTCGTGTAAATTCCGATCGTGTGTACACAATTCCGACGCACAAAGTGCCACGCATGCTCAGAATCAAGCAGAAGAGCAGCACTGGCTATTGAACTTCATTTTTCTTGGCTCGTCGTACGTGTTGTACGTCACCACATTCTTGACGTTCGGAATTTCCGACCAACTTTGTGTGACCGTGTGTATGCAAGACAAGTTTGAGCCAACATCCGTCAGAAAAAATCAGATGGATTTTGTTGTCGAAATGTTCGATCGTGTTTACAGGGCATAAGGTGTCATGCGAGATACAGGGCAAATGTTTTCCTACAAACTAGTTCTCACCACAAATGCCTAGACTGAATCCAAACCCAGCTCTTAATTATGATTTTTTTTTTATTAAGGTTTAATTGCTTTGTTCACTGATTTGTTTGTTTTGTCACATTATTGATGTAAAACCACCTGGCACGTTATATTGGCATTTGTGTAAGGGCACTGGCTTTTTCAATGTTAGGGTGATTTGTAATATCAATGGTGCAATTATAGTCTTTACATTTATTACTGATGTACATATGGACTGTGTAAGCTAGAAAGGAGACCAAAGTCATATTGAGTCACAGATATTAAGTTTTCCAGAAAAAAAACTTCCTCAACATTAACAGCCCAGTACACCAGGCAATCCTAGACAGGCCTCCTTCATCCTGGAAGCCCCTTCCTTCTGTCTCACTCATAACTACTTCCAATTCGAAGGGGACTTCTTCCTCCAAGTAAACTGGACAGCTATGGGTGCCAACTTTTGCCCGTCTTATGCCAGTCATACAATGGGCCTTTGGGAATCATCCCACATTTGACATAGCAATCTGTTCGTTTCCAACACCATGTTCTATGGAAGGTACATCGACGATGTCATTATCATCTGGGATTGTAGTCTATCCAGTGTTCAAGATTTAGTCTCCCACTGCAATTCCAATAACATGGCTCTTTCCTTCACCTCCATCACAGATAAAGACAGTCTAGCCTTCCTTGATCTAGAACTATATCATGTAGGCAATCAAATAAACGCTCAAAACTATACCAAACCAACAGCAGGCAACTCGTTACTTCATTATAACAGTCGCCACTCACGTGGCTTAATATCCCTAAAAGTCAATTTTGTCTACTGAAAAGCAATTGCACTCGAGGTTCTGACTATCAAAAGCATAGTACAATCCTTAAGGCCAAATTTCATGAAAAAGGTTTCCCAACAGACATTGTTGAAGCAGCATCCTCCTACCACAGTGATAATGTTCACGTTCCCCACCGTATTGCCCAAACAGAGACTAACAGTATTAGTTTCATCACCCAGTTACAGGCAGATGGAACATATTATTAAAAAACATTGGCCCCTATTGCAACAGGACTAGCATCTCCTTCCAGTTCTGACCGATAAACCTCGGTTTGTATATAAAAAAGCTTCTAACATCAAAAGCAAAGTGGCACCAAGTGAATTAACCACTTCAGCCCTGGAAGAATTTACCCCCTTTCTGACCAGAGTGTTTCTTGCGATTCGGCACTGCGTCACTTTAACTGACAATTGCGCGGTCGTGTGACGTTGTACCCAAACAAAATTGGCGTCCTTTTTTTCCCACAAATAGAGCTTTCTTTTGGTGGTATTTGATTGCCTCTGCGGTTTTTATTTTTAGCGCTATAAACAAAAAAAAGAGCGACAATTTTGAAAAAAACACAATATTTTGCACTTTTTGCTATAATAAATATCCCCATGTTATTTTAAAAAAAGCTATTTTTTTCTCAGTTTAGGCCGATATGTATTCTTCTACATATTTTTGGTAAAAAAAAAAAATCGCTGTAAGTATATTGATTGGTTTGCGCAAAAGTTATAGCATCTACAAAATAGGGGAAAGATTTATAGCATTTTTATTATATTTTTTTTTTACTAGTAATGGCGGCGATCTGCGATTTTTATCGTGACTGCGACATTATGGTGGACACATCGGACAATAATTTACACATTTTTGGAACCATTGGCATTAATACAGCGATCAGTGCGATTAAAAATGCATTGATTACTGTAAAAATGTCACTAGCAGTGAAGGGGTTAACACTAGGGGGCGGTGAAGGGGTTAACTGTGTTCCCTGCAAGGTAATTCTAACTGAAGGGGGAGGGGACTAACTACAGGAAGTGACAGATTGTGGTTCCTAGCTAATAGGAACACACGATCTGTCACTCCTGTCAGAATAGAACAGGGAAGTGTGTGTTTACACACACTCGTCCCTGTTCTGTGTCTCCTGCTCACGATCGCTCGTGGCCGGCAGTCATAGTGACCGTCGGCCACAAGCATCGGCACCCCCGCTGTGCAGCGGGTGGGCGCCTGCTATCCGGACCCCTCGAACCAACGTACATCTATGTGGTTTCACGCAGGGGAGCCAACCTGCCGCAGTATAACTGCGGCGGCTGGTCCGGAAGCAGTTAAAGCGTGAACCTCCACCGCCGGTAGCTTTATTCCCACTTTCCTGGCTGTTCCAGTGTCGCAAACCCCTCTGCAAGACTTGTCACTCGTCCAACATGGACAAAAATAATTTAAGGTAAATAGGAAAATCTATTCCATTAAAGAATGTTATACATGTTCATCTGAATATGTGCTTTACTGCCTCATATGTCCCTGTGGCCTCTTTTATGTGGGACGTACAATTAGAACTCCACGTAAACGTTTTGGTGAGCATTGTCGCTTCATCACAGAGGGCATCGACCAACAAAGTGTGCCTAGACACTTTGTCACATCATCAAAAGTCTACGGCGTGGGTCATTGAGGCCATGCCCAGAGATCTCCCTCTGGCAGAACGGTTCAAAAAAATGTTGCCATAGGGAGACATACTGGATTTATTCCCTTGATGTTTTATCACCTGTTGGGATCAATGAGGAACTGGATACAAACACGTTATCATAATTAATAATTGCTATTAATTTTTATAATACCACCCCTTATTTGTAAATTGTATATTGCATTTTTATCCCTCCCCCGTTTCCGGTGCTAATGTGCTTCACATGCATATAAAACCAAAAATTCATGTTTCTAATAATATTATTAGCACAAAGTTTCCTACTGGTAATAGAACATGGCCCCTTTGTTTATGTGATGTCTTATGTTCAGACACCATCATTATATGTTGTTTTTACCATATTGTTCCCTTTATTCCCTCTCCTTCTTGTGCTCCACCGCTGGTTTTGATTGTTTTTAATATGCTTTTTAGTTTTTTCAGCCAGCTCTTGGTAGTAATTTACTGTTTAAAATGTCCCTTTTCACTTCACTGATGTTCCGCCCCTTACCACGCCTCCTGTCACGCCCCCTGTCATGCCCACTTTCCCTATATCTGCGTTCCAGCAGAGACTTATCTCCATTGGCATACAGAAGGAGCCTATCAGATGCTCTGAAACACGTCCCGCAATATAAATGTCGGCCCATGCGTTCCACGCTCGTTTCGGGCGCACTCCGGTGACCTCATTGACGAGTCCAGCATTCCATGCTGGTACACCCCAACACAGCTATTCCTCCTGGCTTTTGATCAAGCCGTTCCTTCTGTGTTTTTAACCCTTTGGTGAATTAAAAGTCTAAATGCTGCTGCACTTAGAGGCGCTGTCTTTTTTATCCTGTTTACTTCAGAGTGGTTGCGCTCCTCTTGAAGTGCTGCCTCAGTGCCTTATACACACGATCATCTGCCAGAATTAAAATTTCCCTTTGAGGATACTCTCTCTGGTCAGATACGGCTATCCAGAAGCGCCCTTCTTTTCTCTTATCCTGTCAATAGGGAACATATCAGAGGCTGAGTTTTTGATATTTTCATCATGAGGAGGATCGGAAAAGGCCTTAATATTGCAATTTATAGTGACACATTATTCCTCAAAAAATGATCCATACACATCCATTACCTACTGGCCCTGCAATCTATTGCAATCATGAAAACAATTCTTACTGTTATTTTCTGTCTCCTGGTAAAGTCCTCTGTGAGCTCCCGATCCTCCCCTTTTCCCTCTTCAGTTTGTTTACAATGAGCAGTGAACATTAGTTGTGGTCATGTGCACTGCTCCATATACAATACAAACTCCATATTTCATAGTCTATAGTCCATCTCAGAAGCCAACAAGAGAGGGTGACTATATTACGAGATACAGTGGGACAATGGAGAACAAACGTAGGCACCCTCTAACAGGAAGTCATGTCATGGCAGCAATAAAAGGGGTTTTAAAATTTGGAGGAGGCTAAGAGAAGGTACTTTTAATTTTAGTTAAGAATACACACTTGAGTAGAATTTTTTATGTAAACCAGAGTTTAGCGTCATTTTACATGAGAAGAGAGTAGAAAAGGGGGATATTTGGGACTTTGAATGAGGCGCATGTTGAACATACGACTCCATCCCTAAATCTATAACAAAAGAGGGGTTTTTTTTTGGGACTTTGAGTGAGGCATGTGCGGCATAGAATAATAATGTTCAAAACAAGACGTTTATTTTCTTGGATGATGAATACATATCAAGTTATAATGTGCATTGTTATATAACCATAGACATAGCATGTTACAAAAAAATAAATTTTACCTGAGAAAAAAAAAACACTGCTGGTGTTCAAAGTTTGCACGAAAACAAATGACAGATTTCAAATAATAATCACTTCTGCTCCATTTGGTCAAGAAGAGATTTCCCATTGTGTTCTGCCTGCTAAGTGTGAAACACATTGCTAAGCTTCCCAGATATGTGAGATTATAACAGTGCAGACAGTTATGGGGAGCAGTAAACCAAATCAAAATTCCTCTTTTTGCCTGTTTGCCTATTCTACCTTCTTGCTGGTTGTCATAGCTCATTGCGGACTATTCTGCTTTGCATGTAGGTATTAAGAGAGAGTACATTTTGGGTTGTGACCCAAAAAGACAAAATTTAGGTGCCGCTCGGGTAGAAAGGTAAAGTCCAACTAGACCGCTGTGAGTGCAGGCAGGGACAGGGAGCTTGTCCTAGTCCCCTATGGATCTTTTCCTTTGTACATTTTGGGTTGCCTTTGTTTTTTCATTTACACTTCTGGTTGTATTACTTTGGCTGCTTTCAAAGTGTAGATTCACACCAAGAATCGCACAGGACTGCACTCCACATTCCTTTGCGATTCCTGTGCAATGCAAATCGCACTGCATCACACCAAAAGTAATGCATGTACTACATTTAAAAGCACACAGCAACTGGATCACGTGGTACTACTGTACCACGTGATCCTGTGTAGGCAAACCCATTGCGTTTTTGTGATTTGCATTTGGGGTATCGATAGGAATCTATTGACGCCTGCAGCTAGTCGCACACCCAGTGTGTTTGAAATGTGGTGCTGGAAGCGCCCACGGAACACTGGTTTCTCGCACTACATTCCGATGTGAACCGGCACTAAAAGTAATTATTAGCTACTGCTATTGTCCTTCACATGGTGGCAATAGACTGATAATAAATGATCAATTTATTTTCCAATCGATCTCTCCCAATAGTAATAATCATTCCATGTATACAGCACGTTTAAACAATAAGGAACACACAGGGAAATGGATTTTGATCGATAGTTGGAAGATACAATCACAAGTTATCGATCACATCTTTGTTTTCACCTTGCTATCTCATTATCCGATCTACCAAAATATAATTGCATTTATGACCAAAGCAGGTCAGTGCTGCCAATTTACGTAAAACAGTCAATATGTTTTCACCCTTGTCAATCAACTGATAATATCAAAGTTTGCATGGCCACCATAAGCATACTGGTTGTTTCTGGCATTAAAAACTGACCCAGAAATATGCAGAATTGGAAATTCAAAGCAAAGTCAGATCTTCTGATCTACATTCCCTTCCAGGTCAGTGATTCATAAAGTATAAAAGCCATTGGATCAGCATAACTGCAAGGTAAGTTGCCTTTGGTTAGCAATGGCAGCTTCCGTATTCCTTCAGTACAGGTTTCCTTATGCCGCGTACACACGACCGGACTTTACGGCATACTTTGCCCGGCGGACTTTGACGGACTTTACAACGGACTTTCCGAGTGAACGGACTTGCCTACACACGATCAACCAAAGTCCGACGGATTCGTACGTGATGACGTACGACCGGACTAAAACAAGGAAGTTCATAGCCAATAGCTGCCCTAGCGTCGGTTTTTGTCCGTCGGACTAGCATACAGACGAGCAGACTTTTCAACCGGACTAGAGTCCGTCGGATAGATTTGAAACATGTTTCAAATCTAAGTCCGTCAAACTTTTGAGAAAACAAAGTCCGTTGGAGCCCACACACTAGCGAATTGTCCGATGAAATCCAGTACACCGGACCAAGCATGCCGCAAAGTCCGATCGTGTGTACGCGACATTAAAAGTAAATTTGTGATACTAGTTAAAGTGGTTATTAAGCCACTCTGACTTCATTATACTATCCGCTCTGTCTCCTAATCCTGTTTGCCCCCGTGTGTGAGATTTCTAAAAAAAAATGCAGATCATACCTATTTTAATAGCTCAGATCGGTGCTCGCGTGAGCGGCCACCTCTCTCCATCTGACAGCTGCAGCAGGAGGGGCCCAGAATCCCCCACTGATGTCAGCCAGGAGGAGAGGAGGAGAGGAGCAGAGAGCTGACCGGTCACGTGAGCGCTGAGCAAGACTCTGGAATCAGGAATAATCTGCATTTTTCTTATAAATCACACACACAGGGGCACACAGGATTAGGAGACAGAGCAGATAGTATTAAAATGTAGATGTTATTTCTGCAGCAGGAGGGGGGGGGCGGCATTGTCATTAGCTGACAGGTAGGGAGGGGGGAGAGCAGACAGGAGAGAACGGATGATGGGGCACATAAACTGACCACAGTGTCAGGGCTCAGCAGCCACGATAAACTGTGGTCAGTTTACAGGGGGAAGGCAGAACCAGGCAGGATCAGGCAGGTATTTCAGGTGATAGAATGGGGCCGAATTACATAGCACAAGCGCTGTATAACATGCTTTAAAGGGACAGGATGCATTTTTTTGGGGGTAACAAACACTTTAAAGTTATACAAGCAATCTAAAGTGACACTTACCACTGAACAACAAACATCACCACTTGCTGTCCACTCCATAGCAGATTTACTGCTACAGGGTGACTCTTCTGTGTGGAATCACGTATATATACATGATTCTGCACTTCTGCCTAGGAGGCGTGCGTGCGCCGCTGGCTGCCTGCTTCTGCTGTGATTATTTAAAACAGTAGCCGATCTGCGGGTGCCGGGCACTGGATGTCTGCCGGCACCCGCAGATTGTGTGTAAAACAAACATAACAGGGGTCTTCTTACATAAACAGGGAACAAAATCCATCTCTTCCTCTAGTAAAAGCAGCACACACATGTCACGAAAATACTGGCTAGGCACACAGTTAACCCTTTAATCACCCTAGATGTTTAACCCCCTTCCCAGCCAGTGTCATTCGTATAGTGACAGTGCATATTTTTAGCATTGATGACCGGATTAGTGTCACTGGTTCCCACAAAGTGTCAAAAGTGTTATCTAGTGTCCAATTGTCTGCCACAATATCGCAGTCCCAGTATATTTCACTGATCGCCACCATTGCTAGTATTAAAAAAAAAAAATCCCTAAATATATACCATAGTTTGTAAACAATATAACGTTCACGTAATTCAATATACGCTCATTGGGATTTTTTTTTACCAAAAACATGTAGCAGAATACATATTGGCCTAAACTTTTTGAAGAAATTTGATGTTTTAAATTTTTAATTGGATGCGTTATAGTAGAAAGTAAAAAACATTGTTTTTTTTTTAATTGTCGGTATTTATTTGTTTATAGCACTTTGATCTTTTGGTGATCAAATACCCCCAAAAGAAAGCTCTATTTGTGGGGAAAAAGGACATAAATTGTATTGGGTACAGCGTCACACAACTGCGCAATTGTCAGTTAAAGTAGCGCAGTGCTGTATCACAAAAAATGGTCTGGTCATGAAGAGAGGTAAATCTTCCAAAAGTCAAGTGGTTAAAAAATGGCAGATCATGCCTTCAGTATTGCAAAAATATAGGGATACAGATTTGCCAGGACAGTGTCCCAAGCTGTAGGTAACCCGCACAAAAATCGTGCGCACACTGCACGGCAATGTGAAAGTGCCCTATAATGTGGGCCATGGGTAGGGGTGACAGAGTCCTGGGGACTGGGCTGAATGCGCTGGCATGTAGGGAATAGCCACAACCCTTCCTGCATTACCACATGAGAGGCTGGAATGGCATACCCATAATTAGGCAAATAAGCGCTGCTCAAACTGTTGACGCTATTTAAATCCTGTATAATAATAATAATAAGACTTTTAAAAAAAATCAGTATCTGCATATGAACGTCAGGACTTCTATATACATCTGATCACTTAGTACAAGTAGTGGTGCTTTGACACCTAATAGGGCGTACACACGGTCGGACTTTGTTCGGACATTCCGACAACAAAATCCTAGGATTTTTTCAGACGGATGTTGGCTCAAACTTGTTTTGTCTACACACGGTCGCACAAAGTTGTCGGAAAATCCGATCGTTCTAAACGCGGTGACGTAAAACACGTACGTCGGGACTATAAACAGGGCAGTGGCCAATAGCTTTCATCTCTTTATTTATTCTGAGCATGCGTGGCACTTTGTCCGTCGGATTTGTGTACACACGATCGGAATTTCCGACAACGGATTTTGTTGTCGGAAAATTTTATCTCCTGCTCTCCAACTTTGTATGTCGGAAAATCCGATGGAAAATGTCCGATGGAGCCCACACACGGTCGGAATTTCTGACAACACGCTCCGATCGGACATTTTCCTTCGGAAAATCCGACCGTGTGTACGGGGCATAAGGGTGCTTGCTGTTCAACAGTAACTTTAGCTTGTGTGTATTATATTGACCCTAGGTTAAGTCCAGCTAAACTATTTTAATAACTTATTCATTATACTTATGATTTTTTTCCCTAAATTTTATGTGTGTACTGTATGTTTTATTGTCTATAAATGAACAGCAAAGAGACACAAATGGCAAATAATTCAGCGCGGGCAGTATGGGTAGTGTTAGTTGGCAGTTTTCCGGGACTAAGGATATATTTGAATGCAGGGAATTATAGCCAGTGCTCCAGTGGGGAGGGTGAATTAGGAGGGGTTGTAGTTTCTGAGACAAGACCCGAGCTTTGCAAACTAATGCCACCAACCTTATTACCCTTTATACTACCAACCTTATATATAACATGCAGCACAAACTACGAAAGACCATACCTAACATGATCAGCTGTTTTGTGTAATAAAATTATTTAATTTTTGCTTTCGCATCTATACCTCTTCATCTTAGAGTCTCATTTCACACGCTAAGTTTATTGTTGCATCAAATTAAAGAGGATGGGACCCCAACATCATAGGGAACACAGGAGAACTCAAAGTGCAATAAATCTGTAGTCAGAACCCCTGGAAGATCTAAGTAGCTGCCCTGTGATTAAACTCCTCAACATTTACCTAGAACTTAAATATCTTTTTTAGTCGGCCTGACGCTTTAAGAGCACAGGTTATATTTATCCAGTTACCAATAAATATATTATGAATAACAGCTCTTTGCTGCAGTGTGTATTGAGATGTATAGTGCTGCTTTATTCTGTCATAGGCCTCTGCACTGGATCTTTTACTTATTCATAACCATGAATGCAGACCTACTTGGCTGCTAATGTTGTGTGATCACAAGTGTAACTAAATATACCATAGTGAACTACTGCCAAGGCACACAAAACATTAGATCTTTTAAACACACAAAACGTTTTTTCTGTGGAAATTGGCTGACTGGACAATATTTTTGAATAATTTCCAGGGACAGGTAGCTCAACTTATAATTCAAACTGTATCATACACAATGACAGAAATCTATAATGAGTGTCATAGAAGCTCTTTAGAATTCCATTTGGCCTCCACACCAAAACTGTCAGAGCTTGAGCCAGATTCATGTATCGCTCACAAATATGTACATGAAAACGTTGAAGGCCAAAGCTAAGGTCAGACACTTCTTCCTCAGAGCACTCCCTCTCTGGCCACTGCACCTATCTCATAGACAAGCGCATAGCCTAGGAGTCTAGTAGTGGGGTTGGCGGAGCCTGGTGGGGAATTGGGAGACTAGTTCAACATTAGGTCCACCTTCTTTTTGAATGAAAGCTTCTCAGCACATACATGCCACACTCAGAGCACTGACATACCTCTGTATATAAACTCATTGCTGGTCTTAATTGCCAGCAGATTCCTAATCTGTGAATTGGCAGTAGTTAATCAATTTTTCGCAGACAAAGTGAATGGTTCTTAACCACCTCTGCTGCGAGCCAATTCTGACATTTTTCTCATACATGTAAAAATTTGATTTGTTTTTTTTCCTAGAAAATGACTTATGCCGCGTACACACGGTCGGTCTTTTCAGCTACAAAAGTCCAACGGACGCTGACGGACTAAAGCTGGCTGGAAATCCGATCGTGTGTGGGCTTCTCCGGACTTTCAACTGACTTTTTCAGCCTCAAATCCGACGGACTTTAGATTTGAAACATGCTTCAAATCTTTCCGTCAAACTCGAGTCCGGTCGAAAAATCTGCTCGTCTGTATGCTAGTCTGACGGACAAAAACCCACGCTAGGGCAGCTATTGGCTACTGGCTATGAACTTCCTTATTTTAGTCCGGTGTACGTCATCACGTAAGAATTCGACGGACTTTTGTGTGATCGTGTGTAGGCAAGTCTGTTCGTTAGAAAGTCCGCCGCAAGTCCGTCGAAAGTCCGCCAAAAGTCCGTCGAAAGTCTGTCGGACAGGCTGTCGGACTTTTGTAGCTGAAAAGTCCGACCGTGTGTACGCCCCATTAGAACAGCCAAACAATATATATTCTTTTTTAAGCAGAGGCCCTGGAGAAAAAAATGATTGTTGTCGCACAATATTTGCGCAGCAATTTATCAAAAAAAATACAATTTAATGATTTTAGTGCATACAAACACAATATAATACCGAATTTTTGGTAAAATATAAAAGATGATGTTATGCCGAGTAAAGAGAAATCTAACATGTCACACTTTAAAATTGAAATTGGAATAAGTTGCCCACACATAATGCAGGTTATAACATATCTGCATTTTTTTAACTGCAGAGCACCACAACACAGAAATGGTTCACAATGTTGAAGCAGTCTTTTGGATCCAGCACTAGTAGTCTATTTCTCTGTGCTGGGATTTCAGTCTCAAAAAGAATAAAAAAGGCATCCCCACTACATGTTCATATCCTTATTCTTTACCTCATTTCCTGTTTCAGTGAGAAGTAGTTGTCAGGACAGGAAATGAGGGAAAATCTTGAACAGGGATGCAGACAAAAAAAACAAACAAAAAAAAACCGTAATGATGTCTCTAGTGTACCCCCATTCTACTAAAACAAGACCGTTTCTATTGCTGTTTTGCCCCTCTTAGGAGAAATGTGCGTTTACTTTCTGTCTTAGTGACAATCCTGTCACTGAGATGGAAAGTAGGAAATGTCATCCACATGGGAACACAGAGAGCAATAGTAACCAAAGAATGGATACTTCACTCTACTGAAAACTAAAGGAAGACATAACCTATAACTAAACCCTGAAACTTAGCCAGGTGGTCAGAGGACAGGATGTGATAGGAAAATCTCTCCAGGGGACAGGGACAGCTTTTTTAAGAGTAGGACAAGGTTGGTACCACTGTCGGTTTTGATTGCTGTCTGTGTATTTTAGCCAGAGAGATCCTGTAAGGAGTGCTTGCATATTTTTTGCCCCTTTCCTCCCACTTTAGGGTGTAACTGATTGGAGGGGTTTTACCACCGGTCAAGAGAAAAGGCACCAGTTGTTGATAGTGGGAGGCCATATTGCAGAGGCTGTTGACAAGGTCACACGTTTTTGATGGCAAGTACCACCACTTGGTCCACCATGTGATCCCTCAACAGAGTTCCCGATCCTAGAGGGAACATAGGGCCAGGACAGTGTTCTGCTAGGGAATTCCTGTGTTATGTGATGCCAATGGAGATTTTGTGTGGAAAGAATAATTATATATTACCATATGCATCAATTAGCCTAGAAGGAATCTACTTATAAAAGTGTATGGCCTGGACTTTGGATCAAAATGGTATGTGATGGTACTTTTGAAGTTCAACAAAAGTTCCTCCGCAACAAAGGAGATCCGCGTGCCATGGGAAACCTGTGCAGGTGGGCTATTAAGTGATTGCAGCTGGAGGATGGAAGTAGGCCAGAGTTGTAGTGTTGGAATGCCACTAAAATTAGCTAGGTGACCACACTCATGGAGGATGATGTTCCTCTTACCTCTACTGGCACGATATGAAGACATGTCATTCCACTATCACTTTATTTAAAGTGTATGTAAAACCGTCACATACACCCAGTGAAGCGAACAACCTCAGATGATACACAGAGATGAAAAAAAATCTCCCTACATACCTTTTTACATGTATATCTGCTGTCTTCAGCTTTTTAGATACTTTGGAAAGTGCACATCGTGTTAGAAATTTTTCTTCCTGTTTCAGCAGTGGGAGGGGAGCCTTGGCATACATTGTGTGTTAGCTGATTGGAGGAAGAGGACAAACTCCCTCTCCACATAGGCAGAGAAATGCAGAAACATGCAGAGCTTTGCTGTGAATAGACAAGCTCTCTGTTTATCTGTCTCTAAGTTCCCACCATGACACAAGTTTCCAGCTGCTTTTATCTTCTGTGTCAGAGAGCTTGTCAGAAGTTATCATACGGATAACAGAGGAACAGAGCAGCAGAAAGACACGGGAGATTTCATGAATGGGGTTTATATCCACATTAAGGCCCTCTAGGCTCCACAGAGAAGGGCCTTACAACCCTTATTCCCTTCATTTCTTGTCCCAAGCTGAGCAGTCTCAAAGTGACAGCAAGTGGTTGGAAATATCCCCAATAGAGTCACATTCAGCAAAAGAACCCAATAAAAGTTGTAACCCTTCTCCGCTCAGAAAAAAATGTTTTGGCTGCAATTCGACTTTGACAAAGAATTGTGTGTCAGCACTGTGGGCGTAGCGGAAAACGCCACAACCAAGAAAGTGCAGATTTTGCAATCCAGTATTTGGATAGAAAAGGCTGAAGTCATTCAGCTACAGATGTGGCAAACAAAGATTTATTCATTTTTATACATTGTATTCTTAAAAATGTAATGAAAATTCTATTGAAGCCATCTCTTATTTCTTTCAAAAAGAAACATACTACTTTATCTCTAATAACAAACCAGTAATTTTCTCTGATGAAGAGCTTGTATCTTGTCTATCTTGAAATGCAGATAATAGTGCACATCACTTCTGATGATCTATTTAACTTGCCCTCAGGCAATTATGACAATGCTGCATAAAGCCTGTTCTCATAGAAAACGTCAGATGCAGCCTGCAAGAATCATATTTCACATTGCAAGTTAACAAAAGGTCAAAAAGCTTGATTCTTTGTTACTGTTGACTTGATCTGAAAGCTGAACTGCCATTTAAATATTTATGGGCTGGTGTGGTGAGAGCAGCATGCATTCTACCATTGGACTCTGTATGGACTATATTCTCGTCCTTAATAGACAGCAGACAGAAGCTCTAACAGGCATGTTTTAATATTTCTTCACACACTCTGGACACATTCTTGAGAAATCTGGGTCTCCTGATAGAAAGGCCTACTGCTAAATTTAAGTTGGCCATACACTGAGCAGTTCTTAATGGACTGGACGAAACTCAATCAGTGAGTGGCCCTGTCTGCACCACTCTGCCCGACATTCTTCAGCTGAAACATTGAAAATTGTTGGTCAAACAGTTCCTACATTCAATCAGATACAGGCACTGTTCAGGTATTCTGTTAGCCGATGCTACCGGCTGTCAGAATACATAAGCCGCAGCAGGACAGAGCGTAGATGGAGGACAAAGAACTGCCTGTATTGTTCAAAACTGCCAATCAGTTTGAAAAGTTCCTCCCCCACTGTCGGGACTGGATCTCTGAGTAAACAATATAGTCAGCCGTATAAGGCAAGGAGGGCTGCCAGTGGCACAGCACAACCATCAACACTTTAGCTGTCAGTAACACATTCTCACATATAATACATCAGGGGTAGGCAACCTCGGCACTCCAGCTGTGGTGAAACTACAAATCCCATCATGCCTCTGCCTCTAGGAGTCATGCCTGTGATTGTCAGGGTCTTGCAATGTCTCATGGGACTTGTAGTTTCACCACAGCTGGAGGGCCAAGGTTGCCTACCCCTGTAATACATGGTTCCAAACTATCAAGGTGGCTACCGTTGCAAACCTACCTACCTCATTGTTGCCATCTCTGTACAGCTGCAACTCTGTCAGTGGAATGATGTTCCATGTGCACACCACTCATTCACCCTGGTCTGTACATGTAACTGCTATCAGAGTAGGGTGACAGTTTGTCTATCCTTTTGGTTGTTGGGTATAGCGATCCAGATTGGGCAAAATGTCTCTCCAACCTCAAACTCAGTATGCTTTATAAGGCTAGGACTTCTCTTTTTAAGGCCAATGATACACTTTAAAATGGAAGTACACTGCATCTGAGCACCAAAAGCTGATTTTTTTTTAAGATTCAAAGCAAACTCCCCCATCCATCCGCATCTCTATTCTTTATTTTGCTGAAAAATCACTTTGAAAAACACCTCCTAGCATTAACACCGTAGCCATCTTAGGGCAGATGATTCATGTAGCATTTACTTCCTGGAATCCATATGCCCTTAGCTCAGGCATGCAGACGGGAGGGTGTGCTTAGCTGAGAAAACCCTTCCTCCCCTCCTGAAGACTCCTGGGATGCATAACATCATTTGCCTAGGTCTGGAAGCCAGGAAGTAACTGAAGAAATGTAAAAAAAAAAAAGTTTAAAACAAGTAAATATGATACACTTTCCTATTTCTATTTATTAATGTTAGCAGCATAAAGATTACAAATGGTCAATGTTGATTAAAATAGTGAAGTTACACTTTAAGATTCCACTATCCACACTAAACAGTGTGGATAGAGGGATATCCCCTGCTGACTATTGTATTCTGAAAGTCACTGCTCCCCTAGCTGTCAGAATACTTGAACAGTGACCACATTTGATTGGTTGCATTCACTGTTCGGCCAAGTATTTTCTACCTGGCTTCTTTGATTTTCAGATCAAATTTTTCAAGCCGGTTGGTACCGACAGGACTACCCATGGGTGGAATTCCTGCTGAAATGGCCAAAATTTGAGCTGAACTGGCCAAAATCGGCCCTGAAAAGGTGAACGGGGATGCACCGGACCCCTGCTGGGATCCGCATGTGGCGATAGTGTGAACCCAGCCTTAAAACACTTGAACCCGAAGATTCATCTGCAAATGTTTGCTGAATGTCAAATTCACTGCTTTATAACGAAGCCCCTAAATGTGCATGCATGGGTAAATGCATCATTTGAAAAGAAACATATACGTTAAGTTACTGCATACACATACTGTAGGTGTATGGCTGGATACATTCTACTACACCCCAAAAAAATTTTTGTAGGTGTTGATAAATGTTTAATGCAAGCTTTGGCACATTACAATGCACACATCTGCAGCAAATGCAATGATTTGCATTAAAGCAGAGAAAAATTAATCCGTATGTTACAAAGCAGTGTTTTAGAACACGTCATACACGATTCCAGCCTCAGTCATGAAAAATGTTAACTTAAAATTACTCAGGGGACTCAGTTCTTCCAGCTGGGTAGTTCTAAGTGTCTTGCTAGCATTTAACTTGTGATGTTGGCTGCCCTGCCAATGAAATCACTATAATTGGCGGAATTTGTGCGTTCTGAATGGCCACGGTTTTGAGACTTTATAAGTGCAAGCTTGTGCATTTACTGGTTCATACATTGCCCTCCCTCTGATGACACTTACAAATACTGGATGGTGTGATGGAAAGTGCAACACGGACGCTCTTTTGATAACCAGGTACATTCCAATTCAGAAACCTTAGGAAAAGACATCTAAATCTGCCTGTGTTACTGTCATGGTTATGCAATAGAGTTTGTCGATCAGCATACCTGTCTCCATGTGTTCATCTCTAGAGACCAGCTGCCCCTCACCTGACTGCTTTTGTAACCTCTCCTATAAGCATGGCCCCACCCCAGGCCCTATCAGGGAACCCTATATTAACCTGTGCACTGCAAGCCAGCAGTGCTGATCAACCATTGTGTGTTAGCCTTTATGTGTACTTGCTGTGTTTCCTACGTCTGATTCCTGTTACCGACTTTGGCCTGTTCTTAACTATTCCTGTCTGCTCGTGACCCTGACCTTTGGCGTGTTCCCGACCATCCCTGTTTGCCTGTGACCCTGAACCTTGGCGTGTACTCTGTTGTCCTTATCTGCTTGTGGCCCCGACCTTGGCTTGTCCCTTACTTCCTTGTTGTTCCAGCCTGCTGCTCTTCTCCTGTAGTCTACTGTGAGCGTGAGCTGTGAGACCCTGGGGGGCCACGACCTGGAGCCCTGAGCCCACCTAGTTGTGTAACATTAGCAAATTAATATTCAATAATGTCTTCCTGCTTCTCCTCCTAGCCAATCAGGAAGCGGGTTCTGAGACCCGATTGGCCAGGGAGTCTTAGGACTCCCAGCCAATCGGGTCTCAGGATCCACTTCCTGTTCGGCCAGGAGGAGAAGCAACTCCTGTACGGTCATGAGGAGAATTAATGGCCCCTCGGCAAGCTGGAGAGAGGAGCAGCATCGGCTTCCTAAGGTAAGCACACTGATCGCCGCCTTCCATTCCGCCTCCTGCAAGGGGGAGGGGAGGGGGGTGGTGGTAGTGCAAGTGAGGGGGGCAGGTTTGTTTGCCGCCCCCCCAAAATATTGAGCACCAGCCGCCACTGGCACTAAGTAGCTTTTTTTACTTTAACTGGACTGCAGTACTTGCTAGACAGCATTAGAAGCTTAATTTAGTGTAATTGTGGCCTGGAATTATTCTTTAAAAAGAACTCCATTTTTTAAATCTGCTGGGTTACAAACAGTTAAATCCGAGGAGGTACTGTATATGCCATCGCCTCAATCACTGCCTGTTATTTACAATTTACACTTTCTTTTCAATTGTTTTTTATTGAATAGTTGCAAGTTACATAGGTACATTCATTAAATCATCATGCATATTATATAGATAAATCAACAAATGCTTTTAAGCATCTTTAGTCAATTAAGATACAATCAGAGAGATTATCAACTATAACTCTGTTCCCCAGATCGGGGGTGGTTCTTTTATTAAAACTGAAGGTTTACAGAAAGCAAAGTGGTTAACAAAACGAAGAAAACAGAACAAAACATAACACAGACACCATATAATGCCAAGACTTAAGAATTTCAAGAGACTAGATCCTGTTGTGGTCTTCAAATTACCGTATTTATTGGCATATAACACGCATTTTTTCCCCTTAACCACTTGACGACCGCCTCACGCCGATGTACGTCGGCAAAGTGGCACGGACAGGCAAAATCACGTACAGTGTACGTGATTTGCCTTCCGCGGGTGGGGGGTCCGATCGGACCCCCCCCCGGTGCCCGAGGCGGTCGTCCTTTGTGCCCCGGCGATCGGTGGTGAGGGGGAGACCATCCGTTCGTGGCCCCCCCCTCGTGATCGCCGCCGGCCAATCGAATCATTCCTTTGCTGCTGTATGCTAAACAGCAGCAAAGGAAATGATGTCATCTCCCCTCGGGTCGGTAATTTCCGTTCCGGCCCGAGGAGAGAAGACATCAATGTGAGTGCACCAACACACACACACACAGTAGAACATGCCAGGCACACAAAACACCCCGATCCCCCCCCCGATCGCCCCCCGATCCCCCCCCAATCACCCCCCCCCCCTGTCACAAACTGACACCAGCAGTTTTTTTTTGTTTTTTTTTCTGATTACTGCATTGGTGTCAGTTTGTGACAGTTAGTGTTGGGACAGTGAGTATTACCCCCCTTTAGGTCTAGGGTACCCCCCTAACCCCCCTAATAAAGTTTTAACCCCTTGATCACCCCCTGTCACCAGTGTCACTAAGCGATCATTTTTCTGATCGCTGTATTAGTGTCGCTGGTGACGCTAGTTAGGGACATAAATATTTAGGTTCGCCGTCAGCGTTTTATAGCGTCAGGGACCCCCATATACTACCGAATAAATGTTTTAACCCCTTGATTGCCCCCTAGTTAACCCTTTCACCACTGATCACCGTATAACCGTTACGGTTGACGCTGGTTAGTTTGTTTATTTTTTATAGTGTCAGGGCACCCGCCGTTTATTACCGAATAAAGGTTTAGCCCCCTGATCGCCCGGCGGTGATATGCGTCGCCCCAGGCAGCATCAGATTAGCGCCAGTACCGCTAACACCCACGCACGCAGCATACGCCTCCCTTAGTGGTATAGTATCTGAACGGATCAATATCTGATCCGATCAGATCTATACTAGTGTCCCCAGCAGTTTAGGGTTCCCAAAAACGCAGTGTTAGCGGAATCAGCCCAGATACCTGCTAGCACCTGCGTTTTGCCCCTCCGCCCGGCCCAGCCCACCCAAGTGCAGTATCGATCGATCACTGACACTTACAAAACACTAAATGCATAACTGCAGCGTTCGTAGAGTCAGGCCTGATCCCTGCGATCGCTAACAGTTTTTTTGGTAGTATTTTGGTGAACTGGCAAGCACCAGCCCCAGGCAGCGTCAGGTTAGCGCCAGTACCGCTAACACCCACACACGCACCGTACACCACCCTTAGTGGTATAGTATCTGAACGGATCAATATCTGATCCGATCAGATCTATACTAGCATCCCCAGCAGTTTAGGGTTCTCACAAACGCAGTGTTAGTGGGATCAGCCCAGATACCTGCTAGCACCTGCGTTTTGCCCCTCCGCCCGGCCCAGCCTAGCCCACCCAAGTGCAGTATCGATCGATCACTGTCACTTACAAAAGACTAAAACGCATAACTGCAGCGTTCGCAGAGTCAGGCCTGATCCCTGCGATCGCTAACAGATTTTTTGGTAGCGTTTTGGTGAACTGGCAAGCGCCAGCGGCCTAGTACACCCCGGTCGTAGTCAAACCAGCACTGCAGTAACACTTGGTGACGTGGCGAGTCCCATAAGTGCAGTTCAAGCTGGTGAGGTGGCAAGCACAAGTAGTGTCCCGCTGCCACCAGAAAGACAAACACAGGCCCGTCGTGCCCATAGTGCCCTTCCTACTGCATTCGCCAATCCTAATTGGGAACCCACCGCTTCTGCAGCGCCCGTACTTCCCCCATTCACATCCCCAACCAAATGCAGTCGGCTGCATGAGAGGCATTTTCTTTATGTCCTCCCGAGTACCCCTACCCAGCGAACGCCCCCAAAAAAGATATTGTGTCTGCAGCTAGCGCGGATATAGGCGTGACACCCGCTATTATTGTCCCTCCTGTCCTGACAATCCTGGTCTTTGCATTGGTGAATGTTTTGAACGCTACCATTCACTAGTTGAGTATTAGCGTAGGGTACAGCATTGCACAGACTAGGCGCACTTTCACAGGGTCTCCCAAGATGCCATCGCATTTTGAGAGACCCGAACCTGGAACCGGTTACAGTTATAAAAGTTAGTTACAAAAAAAGTGTAAAAAAAAAAAAAAAAATATATATATATATAAAATAAAAAAAAATAGTTGTCGTTTTATTGTTCTCTCTCTCTCTATTCTCTCTATTGTTCTGCTCTTTTTTACTGTATTCTATTCTGCAATGTTTTATTGTTATTATGCTTTATCATGTTTGCTTTTCAGGTATGCAATTTTTTATACTTTACCGTTTACTGTGCTTTATTGTTAACCATTTTTTTGTCTTCAGGTACGCCATTCACAACTTTGAGTGGTTATACCAGAATGATGCCTGCAGGTTTAGGTATCATCTTGGTATCATTCTTTTCAGCCAGCGGTCGGCTTTCATGTAAAAGCAATCCTAGTGGCTAATTAGCCTCTAGACTGCTTTTACAAGCCGTGGGAGGGAATGCCCCCCCCCCCCACCGTCTTCCGTGTTTTTCTCTGGCTCTCCTGTCTCAACAGGGAACCTGAGAATGCAGCCGGTGATTCAGCCAGCTGACCATAGAGCTGATCAGAGACCAGAGTGGCTCCAAACATCTCTATGGCCTAAGAAACCGGAAGCTACGAGCATTTTATGACTTAGATTTCGCTGGATGTAAATAGCGCCATTGGGAAATTGGGGAAGCATTTTATCACACCGATCTTGGTGTGGTCAGATGCTTTGAGGGCAGAGGAGAGATCTAGGGTCTAATAGACCCCAATTTTTTCAAAAAAGAGTACCTGTCACTACCTATTGCTATCATAGGGGATATTTACATTCCCCGAGATAACAATAAAAATGATTAAAAAAAAATAAAAATGAAAGGAACAGTTTAAAAATAAGATAAAAAAGCAAAAAAATAATAAAGAAAAAAAAAAAAAAAAAAGCACCCCTGTCGCCCCCTGCTCTCGCACTAAGGTGAACGCAAGCGGCGGTCTGGCGTCAAATGTAAACTGCAATTGCACCATGCATGTGAGGTATCACCGCGAAGGTCAGATCGAGGGCAGTAATTTTTGCAGTAGACCTCCTCTGTAAATCTAAAGTGGTAACCTGTAAAGGCTTTTAAAGGCTTTTAAAAATGTATTTATTTTGTTGCCACTGCACGTTTGTGCGCAATTGTAAAGCATGTCATGTTTGGTATCCATGTACTCGGCCTGAGATCATCTTTTTTATTTCATCAAACATTTGGGCAATATAGTGTGTTTTAGTGCATTAAAATTTAAAAAAGTGTGTTTTTTCCCCAAAAAATGCGTTTGAAAAATCGCTGCGCAAATACTGTGTGAAAAAAAAAAATGAAACACCCACCATTTTAATCTGTAGGGCATTTGCTTTAAAAAAATATATAATGTTTGGGGGTTCAAAGTAATTTTCTTGCAAAAAAAAAAAACTTTTTCATGTAAACAATAAGTGTCAGAAAGGGCTTTGTCTTCAAGTGGTTAGAAGAGTGGGTGATGTGTGACATAAGCTTCTAAATGTTGTGCATAAAATGCCAGGACAGTTCAAAACCCCCCCAAATGACCCCATTTTGGAAAGTAGACACCCCAAGCTATTTGCTGAGAGGCATGTCGAGTCCATGGAATATTTTATATTGCGACACAAGTTGCGGGAAAGAGACAATTTTTTTTTTTTTTGCACAAAATTGTCACTAAATGATATATTGCTCAAACATGCTATGGGAATATGTGAAATTATACCCCAAAATACATTCTGCTGCTTCTCCTGAGTACGGGGATACCACATGTGTGAGACTTTTTGGGAGCCTAGCCGCGTACGGAACCCCGAAAACCAAGCACCGCCTTCAGGCTTTCTAAGGGCGTGAATTTTTGATTTCTCTCTTGACTGCTTATCACAGTTTCGGAGACCATGGAATGCCCAGGTGGCACAAACCCCCCCCAAATGACCCCATTTTGGAAAGTAGACACCCCAAGCTATTTGATGAGAGGTATAGTGAGTATTTTGCAGACCTCACTTTTTGTCACAAAGTTTTGAAAATTGAAAAAAAAAAAGTTTTTTCTTGTCTTTCTTCATTTTCAAAAACAAATGAGAGCTGCAAAATACTCACCATGCCTCTCAGCAAATAGCTTGGGGTGTCTACTTTCCAAAATGGGGTCATTTGGGGGGGTTTTGTGCCACCTGGGCATTCCATGGCCTCCGAAACTGTGATAGGCAGTGAAGAGTGAAATCAAAAATTTTCACCCTTAGAAATCCTGAAGGCGGTGATTGGTTTTCGGGGTCCCGTACACGGCTAGGCTCCCAAAAAGCCCCACACATGTGGTATCCCCGTACTCAGGAGAAGTAGCTAAATGTATTTTGGGGTGCAATTCCACATATGCCCATGGCCTGTGTGAGCAATATATCATTTAGTGACAACTTTGTGCAAAAAAAAAAAAAAAAAAAAAAAAATGTGTCACTTTCCCGCAACTTGTGTCAAAATATAAAATATTCCATGGACTCAATATGCCTCTCTGGAAATAGCTTGGGGTGTCTACTTTCCAAAATGGGGTCATTTGGGGGGGTTTTGTGCCACCTGGGCATTCCATGGCCTCCGAAACTGTGATAGGCAGTAAAGAGTGAAATCATAAATTTACGCCCTTAGAAATCCTGAAGGCGGTGATTGGATTTCGGGGCCCCGTACGCGGCTAGGCTCCCAAAAAGTCCCACACATGTGGTATCCCCATATTCAGGAGAAGCAGCAGAATGTATTTTGGGGTGCAATTCCACATAGGCCCATGGCCTGTGTGAGCAATATATCATTTAGTGACAACTTTTTGTAAATATTTTTTTTTTTGTCATTATTCAATCACTTGGGACAAAAAAAATAAATATTCAATGGGTTCAACATGCCTCTCAGCAATTTCCTTGGGGTGTCTACTTTCCACAATGGGGTCATTTGGGGGGGTTTTGTACTGCCCTGCCATTTTAGCACCTCAAGAAATGACATAGGCAGTCATAAACTAAAAGCTGTGTAAATTACAGAAAATGTACCCTAGTTTGTAGACGCTATAACTTTTGCGCAAACCAATAAATATACGCTTATTGACATTTTTTTTACCAAAAACATGTGGCCGAATACATTTTGGCCTAAATGTATGACTAAAATTGAGTTTATTGGATTTTTTTTATAACAAAAAGTAGAAAATATCATTTTTTTTCAAAATTTTCGGTCTTTTTCCATTTATAGCGCAAAAAATAAAAACCGCAGAGGTGATCAAATACCATCAAAAGAAAGCTCTATTTGTGGGAAGAAAAGGACGCAAATTTCGTTTGGGTACAGCATTGCATGACTGCGCAATTAGCAGTTAAAGCGACGCAGTGCCAAACTGGAAAAAGACCTCTGGTCCTTAGGCAGCATAATGGTCCGGGGCTCAAGTGGTTAAAATCAGGGGAAAATTGTGGGTGCGTGTTATACACCGATCCCTGCTGTCTCTGAGGGAAGAGGAACGAGAGCCACTGAATTACACAGAACCGCAATCTCCTGTGTACCTGGAGCTCCGTCACTTACAGCCACGCCTCCTGGCCCCGCATTGGGCCACTGTTCTGTCTATCATATGAGCAGGGCCAGGAGGCGTGGCTGTGAGTGACAGAGCGCCGGGTACACAGGAGATTGCGGTTCTGTGTAATTCAGCGGCGCTCGCTCCTCTCCCCTCGGAGACAGCAGGGATAATCCAACACTGGCGAGTCTACAATGATGGGAAAGATGAGGCTGCAGATGGGCACTGAACAGGCTGCATTGTTGGCCAATTTAGAGGCTGCAGATGGGCACTGAGCAGGGTGCATTGATGGGCAATTTAGAGGCTGCAGACGGGCACTGAGCAGGGTGCATTGATGGGCAATTTAGAGGCTGCAGACGGGCACTGAGAAGGGTGCACTGATGGGCAATTTAGAGGCTGCAGATGGGCACTGAGCAGGGTGCATTGATGAGCTGTGACCCTAATTTTGCTTCAAAGTTCTTTATTTAAAATGTAAGTTTTTTTTCCCCTAAATTTCCCTCCTAAAATATACGCCCGTGCGTGTTATACACTGATAAATACGGTATGTATCTCTTATCGGAAATTTGCAGAGCCAACAATTCCAATTATTATAAAATGTTTGTATAGAGTCTATAAAATATGCTAGCGTTCATTCATATTGGGCAGAATTTTGCACTTTTTTGATAGTTTCTGACACATTAGGGGCTATATTAGTTTTCCAGCGATATGCTATAGTCATACAGGCTGTGGTTACAATTTACACTTTCATTGAGCACTGATAGTATAGCTTTCGCTATATTTTCTGCGCTTTGACAGGAGACTTGTGGCTTTCCTGCACAGCAGCCATCCTGTCGTTTTCCCACCCTTCCTCTCTTCTCGTCCAATCACAGAATGCTTTGTATTCTGTAAACCATTCACAAAATACAAAGCGTTCTGTGAATGGACAGGGAGGAGGAGAGTCAAGCTGAGGACACGCGATCAGAATATTGTCCAAAAAATATCGCTTTCGAAGCGATCGTATGATAATCTGATCGTTAGTACACAGCTTTCATCCAGAATTTTACAAAGAGACAAACGTGAAAATTTTGCTCATACGATACCAGATCGTGCGAATTTCATTTAATCGGTACATTTTTCGTCTGAAAATACAATTCAAATAATACATTACATCACTTCCGAATTTTTATTCTGTCATACAAGAATTTTTGTACTTTAATAATCTATTAGATTTTGATATTAAGACTAGCATGCAAAAAGGGGCGTGGCCGGATGTGAGCGAGGCAGCTTGGTTTTCTTCAGAGCTCCGTCCATCCTGATACTCATCCGCAAATTTGGAGCAGTCTGATCCGTTTTAAAACTTCACAGTCTACTGGGGGAAGGTGAGAGGATCACAAAGATGCCTTCCGCGGCCTCCAAAATGCAGCAGAAGAGTCACAATGGCCAGCGCAAGACTCGCTCTGCTAAGGGGACGGACAGAGGCTCCGCCCCCGCCATCTTGTCTTCCCGGAAGCCAGCACAGGGCGCCCTGCACTCTCCCTCCATGATGGCGCAGAAAGAAACCACAGAGGAGCTGCTGGCTGACACAGAGGAATCGGAGGAGCATGCTGTGGCGGTTGATACGGAAGCGATCACCAGACCGATCCTGGAAGCCATCAGCGCTAGTAAGTCTGAATTAATGGGGAGAATTGACCACCTGTCTTCAGAATGCACATTAATTAGACATGATCTGGACAAAATCAGAGGTCGGCTGACCACAGTGGAGGACAGGGTTTCCGGGGTAGAAGACACATCTCACACCCAGAGCAACCAGCTAGCGGAACTCCGTGGCCTAGTAAACTCCCTGCAGCGCAGAGCAGACGACGCCGAAGACCGCCAAAGAAGGAACAACGTTAGGGTGGTCGGCCTGCCAGAGGGAGCCGAGGGGAGTTCTTTGCAAAACTCCTCTCACTGGATGATTTACCCCCCACCTATGTAGTGGAAAGAGCACATAGAGTCCCCACAGGAAAAAGACCACCGGGAGCCTTCCCCAGACCCTTTCTGGTGCGATTCTTAAACTACAGAGACAGGGATATGATCCTGACACAATCCAGAAAGGCTAAGGAGTTAAAATTTGAAAATGCCAAGATAATGCTGTTCCCAGACTTTTCTGCAGCCACTCAGCAGCAGCGTCGCTCCTTCAATGATGTAAGAAAGCGATTAAGGGAGAAGGAAGTGCAATACAGTATGCTTTATCCTAGCAGGCTCAGAATTCAGTTTAAAGGCAATGTGAGGTTCTTTGATAACCCCGCTGAAGCATGCGAATGGATGGATAAAGAACTCTCCTAAACCAAGTGTTATAAAGAAGGACAATGGAATAGGCTGATGCAGTTGAATTGTTGTTTAAAGATAGAACTGCTTGAAGGAATGGTTGTAAGTTGCCACATTCATTCCAGCGGTCGGAGTTTGCAGAGCGCCATTATAACGTACACCAATCCTGGCACCAGGAGGATGAATCCTACAGATGAAAATGGTGACCTCAAGACTGCCCCTGAAATCAACATCACTATCGGAAGGAGATGACATATCAATTTAGGGCCAAGAAGCTCGAGTATATCCTAAACCTCAGTCTATGTGACATATTGGAACACTAAACAAAATTTGTCCGGAAGACCTCCGTCTCAATGGAAAAATGCTTTATATTTCTATATAAATTTTTATTTTTTCATGTTTCAGGAAAACTTTTATTTTTTTTTCTATTCAAATTTCTCTATTTTTTCATATTTTTATTTTTTGCTACTCCATATTTTTGGCTGTTTTACTCTAAAAAAGGGGGAGGGGTCTATTGCTAGGGCCCCCCTGTCATCTGAGTCCTCACAAGCCCCCTTAAAATCTACGTGCTCCAAGTATCATCTTGCCCGGAGCACCTTGAAGAAAGACGAATATTACACCCGAAGAGCTGTCGGACTTTCGCCAGATGCGGCAGACGTCTAAGTTACTTTTTGATTTTTTGTTTTTTGGGATAAAGCTACATGCCAGACTTTTTTATGTTCGGTTGGGGTTGTTCACTGGTATAATAGCAGGGGGGGGGAGGTTTAGAAAACTTGTCACGGCTCAGATGGGCATAAGTAGTCTAGAATTTACAATCTATAGATGCAAAATGCATAAAAGGGAAACTGTTCCTGTAAAAGGAAACAACAAATACTACTTTCATGACAATGGCAGGAACGGATAATCTGCGCATAGTGTCTTGGAACGTCAGAGGCCTAAATAGTCAATTTAAGAGGGCCTCGGTATTCCAATACCTAAAGCAAGCAAAACCACACATAGTTTTCTTGCAAGAGACTCACTTGGACGGTGGCAAGGTGATGTCTCTCCGCAAACCATGGATACAAAAAGCTTTCCACTCCACATACTCTACATTTGCTAGGGGGGTGTCTGTATTGGTTAGTAAATCAATTCCATGTAACATACACCAAATAATAACTGATCCAAATGGACGATATGTGGCAATGGTAATCGATGTGTATTATACTAGAATGTTACTGGTAAATGTCTATGTTCCTCCTCCATTCCAGATTCAAATGCTTTATGACATATTGACTCGACTGGCCCAGTTTCTGCATCTCCCTGTGCTCCTGATGGGAGACTTCAATGCAATACTTGATGCAGCATTGGACTCTTCCAACCCGGGCAGGGCGAGTTCGGCGGACCTGTGTGGATGGGCCACGATGGCGGGCTTAACAGAACTGTGGAGATGGAAACATCCAGCGGAAAGAGGGTATTCTCACCTGTCAACAACTCACAGGTCGGCAGCTAGGATTGACCTTGCATTTGGTAACAATCAAATATTACAATACGTGAATAAGGTGGTATATTTGGCTGGCGGCCTGTCGGATCATAATCCTCTCTCTCTTGCTCTGTCCCTTCCAACCGGAGCAGGGGGGAGAGGATGGAGGCTCTCAACTGTATGGTTACAGAATGAGCAGGTGGCGAATCATGCAGAGAAAGTTATCAACTCATATTGGGCGGATAATTCAAAATCTGCCGAACCAAGCATGGTGTGGGACGCTTTCAAGGCGGTGACCAGGGGGGAATACATATCGGCTATAAAAACTGAAAGAGTAAATCAAAATGAGGAAATGGAAACTCTAAAACAGAGGGAGAGAGAGTGTGCAGAAGTTCATGCTGAATCTAATACGGGGTCTTCCTACGACGCTCTGTTGGAGGCAAGACGGCGACTATCTATACACTTAAAGGGTTTAACTAGCTCTGACTCGACTAGGGCGGCACATAGGGTGTTTGCGGAGGGGGACAAGAATGGCAGGCTCCTGGCAATGTTAGTGGCTGACCAATCACCCATTGCTCATATACCGGTGATTAAAAACAAGCAGGGTTTTTTGGTCAATGAACCGACAGCCATAATGCAGGAGTTTGTTGATTTCTTCTCCTCCCTTTATTCACCAATACCTGACTATGATACTGAGGAAATGCACAGACTTTTGGAGGGACTACGTATCCCGAGACTGTCTGACAATGACTGTCAACTTTTAGAAGCCAATATAACTATTAAAGAAATACAGGCAGCAATCTTTGCTTTCCCGTCTAACAAGGCTCCAGGGCCGGATGGGTTCCCCATAGATTTTACAAAGATAATATAGAACAGTTGGCGTCCAGATTTCAATGGCTAATAGAGCATTGTCACAAAACTTCAACACTCCCCAATTCTATGCTGGAGGCTTATATGATCTTATTATTAAAGCCAGGGAAGGACCCCTCGGAATGCGCATCATACAGGCCAATAGCACTTTTAAACACAGACTTAAAGATTCTAACCAAAATTCTGGCAATGAGACTCGCGACGGTGATCCCGGCCATAGTAAACATTGACCAGACGGGTTTTATGCCAGGCAAGTCGACGGACACAAATTTGAGGAGACTATTTACACACCTACAATTGCCACCCACTGACTCTGAGACGAGGATAGTAGTATCCATAGACATAGAAAAGGCATTCGACTCAGTCGACTGGATCTTCATGTTTAGTGTGCTAGAGGCTATGGGTTTCGGGCCAAATTTCAGGAAATGGATTCGTATGCTTTACAGGGATCCAAAGGTGGCTGTTAGACTGGGGTCTGCGGTATCTAATTTTTTTGAGGTGGGTAGGGGCACTAGACAGGGGTGTCCACTATCCCCTTTTCTATTTGCCCTGGTAATGGAACCTATGGCCATTGCACTCAGATCCTCGAGTGAGGTGAGGGCGGTTAGAGTGGGTACGATTCATGAAACGTTGGCTTTATATGCAGACGACATGCTTCTGTTCTTGAATGACCCGGACACCTCATTGAGAGCGGTCCTAGAAATCCTTAATAAATTTGCCCATTTTTCAGGGCTCAAGGTAAACTGGAGTAAGTCGTCCATCTTGCCTATAGACATCAAGGCCAAAGACAGAGCAGACCCCAGTCTTCCACTACAATGGGTTGACTCACTCAAATACCTCGGAGTAAAAATAACAGCAAAAGTACAGGATTACTTCAAGCTAAATTTAATTCCTTTGCTGACTCTCATTAAACAAAAATGTCAGGCCTGGGCCAGATTGCCCCTTTCCCTGATAGGCAGAATATGCCTTATAAAAATGAAACTTTTACCGGTAATCCTGTACTTTCTCAGACATGCCCCGGTTTGGATACCCAAGACATACTTCAAGAGTATAGATAGCCTGATAGTCTCATTTCTGTGGACACCCAAGCTCCCTAGAGTGGGTCTAAGAGTCCTCCAGGAGCCTAGTGCACAGGGAGGGCTAGCGTTACCGGACTGGCATAAGTACTATCTGGCGGGACAAATGGTGTTTGCCCGCAGATGGCTACTGACAGATGATGGGGACGCAGCGACGGTTTTGGAGGCGGCCCATCTGGGGTCGTACGAAAGCCTGCGACTGGCCCTATTTAGGGGTACAAAGTCAGACCTACCACTTACTGAGACAATGACAGCCACAATAAGAGCGTGGGGACTGGCAGTAAAACTGGCATCTCCTAGCTTTCTGGGGTTCTCACCGTCATCACCACTATGGATGAATCCCCAGCTGCTGCAGTTTTACAGTCTCCCAGACCCAATGATATGGGCAGTGAGAGGTATTAAAACGCTGAAGGATATCACATCTTTTGGTGAACTCTTGACATTCCCGCAACTTAAGGCCAGACATGACCTACCGAACTCTTACCTCTTCCGTTTCTTTCAAATTAGGCACGCCTTCCAAGAACAATTCAGGGAGAGGAGGGTGGAATCCCTGCCCTCGTCTCTCGAATCTCTTTTAACAGACGAAGAACTGCCTAAAGTTCTCTCAGTGACATATAAGGAATTTTTTAAAACTACCCCCAAAGCAGTTCTTAAATGCAGAACACATTGGGAAAACGAGGTTACAGAGTTGCAAGGGGAGGATTGGGACGACCTATGGACACAACCTTTTCAATATTTAGTTGCAGCAAGAGACAGACTGATCCAATTTAAGTTTCTCCACAGAAGCTATTATACCCCGGCCAGACTTGCAAAAATGTATGGTGGAGCCACGGCACAGTGCTGGAGATGCTCTTTCTCTCCAGCAAATGCGGAACACATATTTTGGTCATGCCCACATATCCAAACATATTGGAAGGAAATCACACAGTGCATCTCAGACCTGATCTCAGTTCCTATTCCAGTGACAGTAAAGGTTTGCTTGTTGGGGCTGGTGGAAGACCTGGTTCCAACTAGGGCGATGAGAACGCTAATAACTATTCTCTTATTTTACGGAAAAAAAGCGATCCTCTTTAAATGGAAAAACAAGAATGCTCCAGAGGCCAGGTTTTGGAAACAGTTAGTTAACAATATGCTTCCATACTACAAGACAACTTATAGAGCAAGGGGCTGTGAGAAAAAATTTGACAAAATATGGAAGGTTTGGTGGGAATCTAGCAATACGGTGGGATAAGTGCTCTAATCCATGATTTACATAGTTGGATTGAACGACACTAAAAAGATAACCTATTAAGTAACAGACTACTGGGTGCAATAGTGGGGAGGGGAGACAGAATCAAAGGAATTAGTCAAGGAGGTGGTAGTAAAAGTGATAATACAATGGCAAAAAAGTAAAACTATGAAAAGCAACCTAAGCAATTTTTCTGCTAAGAACTGTCCCTGAGCTGTGACAAGTTAAGGGGGAGGAGGGAGGGGGGGAGGGAACGTGGAGGGTTGGGGTAGGCCTAGATTGTATTCTGGTAGGGTTTAGACCAGTTTAAGGCCCTGCGAGGCCAAGTTGTCACTGGGAAGGTGCCACATGACACACCCAGTTGTATGTTACTGTGTGGAAAAAAAAAACTCAATAAAAAGAAATTTTCAAAAAAAAAAGACTAGCATGCAAAAGAAATTGATGATCAATCATCCAAAAATCTCATCGTATGTACCCGACTTCAGACAGGACTTGTGTGTAGGAGAGTTGCAAGTCTGCGAAAATGATACTATCAGCACTCAATGAAATTGTAAATTGTAAAGAACAGGCAGCAATCCAGGAGGTGGCCTACACCCCGAGATTTATCGATTTGTTTGCCAGGTTTAAAAAATTCCTGGAGTTTTTCTTTAAATGCGAATTTGAGAAACTTTTGCGTTCCACTTTAAAAAAAACACAATGTAAAAGCTAAAGTGTATTCTTTGTATGTCAGCTCAGGCTCCTGGGAGCTGTTTATTTCTCCTGTCCTTGCACTAGAGACAATTGTCCCCAACGTTGCTCCTGAAGTTCCTAATCAATCTTCATTCTAAAAGCCAAATGAATTGATCAGAGGACGATCAATGCTTACCAATTTATCTTACAAAAGTGCAGGTAGTCACATGTTAAACAGAGTCTCATTTTGGTTTGTTTTCTGCCTGCTTTATTGAACCTTGAAAGGTTGTATGAATGGCCTTGTGGTCCTCTGAGAGCTAAGCAACTTCTTTGTAAAGTTCCATTTTAGCTAATTCAGTTTAATAGAAGCTGAAAAGAACAAATAAATAAATGTCTAAATAATAACTTCAAATCTGGTAACCAATTCAAAAAGCATCTCCAAAAAACTATTTTGTCTTTCTAGGTTATCTTTTTATTCTCAATACGCACTAAAGTAACAAAAGAGCTAATGGTCAGGAGAAAAAATCAAAAAACGTTAGAAACAACATATGCTCTGACCTGGAGCTTAGTTTTATTGTAGGATATTTTTGTGTGCATTTCAGGTGGCATCTATACAGAGGTATCTAGGGGACCTAGATCACATTTTGTTAAAAAATTAGCCCATCGTCCAGCTTGATAAAATGACTAACTATGAGAAACTCCGGAGACCCTGGGTGGGTAATTATTTACCTCCGGGGTTTGACGATACCTTATGGTTCATGTAACCACCAAAGTGTGCACTCCCAGAGTCTACTGCACGCCGGCCACTGACATCCTAGCCCCTCTCCCCAAGGAATCCCTTAACCACCCTTATGTCAGACTTTGTTTTTATTTTCTTTTAGTTTTGTCAAAATTTTCTGCTAATGGCTTGAAATTATCACTGTTCTGTCTATGCCTTTGTAACCAAAGCTTTGATAACTTTGCTACTTCTGAATGCTTTAATAAAATATTTGAATAAACAATTATTCCATCACTGTTGTAGCTCACATCATCCCAGTGAATATTATGACAATGACTTAGTGGCCATAGTAGCCAATAATTCTGAGGGCATGTCTAAAACAAATGTTGTCAACATAATCTTCAAGTGGAATTCCAGGCCAAAAATAAAAACTGTGTTATGCCAGCTTGTCAGAAATTATAAATTAAGGATTCCCCTTTGCTTGGTGATCCTGCCATTTTCCAGGCCCAGATGTTAGTTCCGGGCCAGGGCCACCAATGCTATCCATCTGCAATTTTAAATGGCTGATCCTACCTGAACTTGTTGGGACCCGAAAAAAAAAACTGTTTTCCCCAGTGTGCATGTGCTAAGCATAAAGCGAAACGTCACTCTCTCTCAATCAGCATTGACTATTTTTAATCTTTATGCTATTAGCATTAATAAATAGAAAAGCGTATCATATTTAGTTTGATTTTTTTTTTTTTTTTTACATTTTTTCAGTTCTTTCCTGTCTTCCAGGCCTTGGCAAATGATGTCATAGATCCCAGGAGTCTTCAGGAGGGGAGGAAAGGTTTTCTCAGCCTCCTGTCTGCATGCCTGGTGCCTGAGTGGAAATTTGCTGATGTGTTAAAGCAGAGATCTCCAAACTGACAACATTTACCTGGTCCTTGAGGGACTATTCCTCCCAATGATATGACGCATTAGTACTCCTATTGACACCAACAGTGGGGAATAATTCCTGCCACTGACACGAATGATTCGGCATTACTCCTTCCACTAATATCAATGATGGTTCACTATTCCCCCCCCCCCCCCCCCGACACCAACAATGGGGCACAATCATTTTTTCCACTGATACCAATGAGGGTGTACTATTCCTCCCACTGATACCAATGAGGGTGTACTATTCCTCCCACTGATACCAATGAAACAACACAATTCCTCCTCCTACTGACCACCAAGCCTGAAGCCATGTTTATTTTCACTGTGCTAGGTCAGGGACATTTTCTACTCCCACCGGCCACAATCCAGCCCCCTCTACAGTCTGAAGGACAGTAAACTTGTTTGAAACGTTTGGAGACCCCTGTTTTAAAGAATACAGTAATTCCAGGTATGGATATTTTTACATAGTTACATTGATCCAACTTGGACCAATCACGCAGTGTCTACTACAGTGATCTCCACTAGCTTCCGGGTCCCATGCTTCCTTCTTGAATACAGGAGGTTGTTCTCTTGGCACCGGCGCCATTCAGAGATCGCTTTGCATTTTTTCAATGTGTTATCATAAGCTGCTATAATTGCTAAAAAAAAGTTAGTGTATAATTCTGTTCATGTATGTCCCACTGTATGTAGCCTCCCTTTCTTGCTTGCTCCCAAGATGGACTAGCGACTATGGGATTTGTAATTTCCACAGAGCAGTGCTCATGACCGCAACTAACGTATACTACTTATTCAAAACAAATTGAAGTGAGGGGAAAAAGGAGAGGTTCCAAAGCTCACAGAGGATGTTACAAGGAGCCAGAAAGGCACAGGAAGCAACAATTTAATGAAATTAAAATGAAAAATAGATTACAGGGCCATTAAGAGAAACTTCAGTCCTAACCCTACTTCCCACACATGCACAGATCTCTGCAAAGACATGAAGCCTTACGGCCAATCTGCACACGCATGTAATATGGCGGCGCACAAGTGTCATAACAGGCTAAAGGGAGTGCATTCTCACGTGGGCGTAAGTACAGGAACTGCTGAAATGCAGCAAAAATATGTTTTTATCTAATTGTGGGAGAGGGAGGGGGATGGAGCCTGGTGCAAATAGGCTATTTTATTGGGTGAAGGTAAGTAGTGGATGTGTATGGATTACTTTTCTCACTTTAATATCACTTTAAGGCAGTCTACATTATTTTCCTAGTTTAGGTTTCCTTTTAAGTAGTAGGAGGACTCTCATTTTTAGTAGAATATACTATAACAACAAAAGCACTTTTCTCTTTTTCAATGCTAGGAACCTTTTTGTAAGTTATGAAAGCTTATTTGAGGAACAGAACAAGTTAGCATCCTTAAAAACTCTGCCACCAAGACAACCACTCTGTAGAGTCCTAATGCATGCCAACATTTTCACCAAACATTACAGATCTTTTCTTACTGAAATACTAAAAGCATCCAATTTTAAAGGCTGCCTATGTAGTCAAATGATCATAGAGTAATATTCAATAGGGAATTTACTTCTAGAGTAACGTAGATAAAATCCTTTAAAACAAAAGGAAACCCGCTAACATCACTCCTCTAGTAACATAATATAATATGGCAAAAGGTATCAATATATCAGATCCATGGGATTAGGATTTTTTATTTAACTTGCAAAAACTAATGGTCACAATTATTTTTTAATAATGCACACTTTTTCTTTATAGCCAATCAACCATTCATATAGAAAAGAGAATGGATGTTTTCATTTTATATTGCCAGGAGGCTTGCGGCACGCTGCAATGTGTCAGAACTGGCATTTCATAGATTTGGAATTGAAATGTGTTTTGTTTTATAATGCTGAAAATCCTTGTATTATTGCAGTCTGGCTGCTCTTCTTTCCGTGGAGCTTGTTGTGTGGGAGAAACATTCTCTGTGAATGTAGCACTGGCAGCTAGAGGGACAATTAAAGAGAAGTAAGGACAAACCAATTAAGTCACATGTTGAGAGATACTTCCATATGTTATCTCATGGGCTCAAACAAGTTTTCTGGAAGATATTCCCATCACACAAAACTCTGGCAGCAAACACAATGAAGTACAGTATCACATGATCGATACCATTTGTGCACTATAGAGTGATTGTATAGGACCAGTATACCAAAACATACGGTAGCTTAAGTTTAGTACAGCATTTTTTTTAAATCAGCACAAGGGATGGTACTTACAATGCCTTGAAAAAGTATTCATACTCTTGAAATGTTCCATCTTTTGTCATGTTACAACCAAAAACGTAAATGTATTTAATTGGGATTTTATGTGATAGACCAACACAAAGTGGCACATAATTGTCAAGTGGAAGGAAAATGATAAATGGTTTTCAAAATATTTTACAAATAAATATGTGAAAAGTGTGGCATGCATTTGTATTCAGCCCCCTTTATTTTGATATCCATAACTAAAATCTAGTGGAACCAATTGCCTTCAGAAGTCACCTAATTAGTAAATAGAGTCCACCTGTGTGTAAGTTAATCTCAGTATAAATAAAGCTGTTCTGTGAAGCCCTCAGAAGGTTTATTAGAGAACCTTAGTGAACAAACAGCATCTTGAAGGCCAAGGAACACACCAGATGAGTCAGGGATAAAGTTGTGGAGATGTTTAAAGCTTAGAGCTGGGTTAGGTTATAAAAAAATACCCCAGGCTTTGAACATTTCATGGAGCACTGTTCAATCCATCATCCGAAAATGGAAAGAGTATGGCACAACTGCAAACCCACCACCTAAACTGACAGGCCGGACAAGGAGAGCATTAATCAGAGAAGCAGCCAAGAGGCCCATGGTAACTCTGGAGGAGCTGCAGAGATCCACAGCTCAGATGAGAGAATCTGTCCACAGGACAACTATTAGCCGTGCACTGCACAAATCTGGCCTTTATGGAGGCAAGAAGAAAGCCATTGTTGAAAGAAAACCATAAGAAGTCCTGTTTGCAGTTTGCGAGAAGCCATGTTGGGGACACAGCAAACATGTGGAAGAAGGTGCTCCAGTCAGGTGAGGCCAAAATTGAACTTTTTGGCCTAAAAGCAAAACGCTATGTGTGGCAGAAAACTAACACTGCATATCACACTGAACACACTATCCCCACCGTGAAATGGTGGTGGCAGCATCATGTTGTGGGGATGCTTTTCTTTAGCAGGGACAGGAGAGCTGGCCAGAGTTGATGGGAAGATGGATGGAACCAAATACAGGGAAATCTTAAAAGAAAACCTGTTATGCCCCATACACACGGTCTGAACTTTCGTCAGAAAAAGTCGGATGGGAGCGTTTCATCCTACCGTGTATACTCGAGTATAAGCCGAGTTTTTCAGCAAATTTGGGGCCCCGTATCTCGGGGCCACTTTGTGCTAGGAAACCCAGATTTGGATATGTTGTGGTGCTAGTTCCACTGGGTTTTTACACCAAATTTGGGGTTCCTAGCATCAAGTGGCCCCGGGATACGGGGCCCCAAAGTCGGTCAACTGTGTCTATCTGCAGCAATGTCATTTCGGGACCCTTTGGGTTCTCAGACCCCAAATTTTGGCTGCAGCTAGGGGGCATCTGGGAACCCTTAACTATCGAGTTTGAAGTTCGGAGGACCTATGTCTGCAAATGGGCACAGTGAGGCATGCAAATGGGCACAGTGAGGCTGCAAATGGGCATTGTTGACCCTCTTTTCCACTTACAGTAGCTGTGCATTTCTCACCCTAGGCTTATACTCGAGTCAATAAGTTTTCCCAGTTTTTTGTGGTAAAATTAGGTGCCTCGGCTTATATTTGGGTCGACTTATACTCGAGTATATACGGTATATTCCGACCATGTGTATGCCCCATCGGACTTTTTAGATAGAAAATTCAGACGGACTTAGATAGAGAACATGTTCTATATTTTTTCGATGGAACAAATTCCTATTGGGAAAACCGCTAGTCTGTATGCTGTTCCGACGTACCAAAAATTATGCATGCTCTGAAGCAAACACGAGACGTCGTACGTGTTGTCCCGTCGTACATGTTTTACATCACTGCGTTCTTGACGGTCGGAATTTGGTGTGACCGTGTGTATGCAAGACAGCTTGAGCGGAATTCCGTCAGAATTCCATCGGAAAAACCTTCAGAGTTTATTCCGACGGCAAAACCGGTCGTGTGTACAGGGCATTAGAGTCTGCTAAAGATTTGAGACTGGGGCGGAGGTTCACCTTCCAGCAAGACAACAGCCCTAAACATACAGCCAGAGCTACAATGGAATGGTTTAGATCAAAGCAGTGGCATCCCCCCTACCGGCACCCACCCCCCTGCGGTTTGCCGGTTTGTCCGGCACTTACCCCATCGTGGCGGGTGGCAGGCAGCATAGTGGAACTGCTCAGCTCTGAGTCCTCTCCTCCATGGCAGCTTTCAGCTCCTCCCCTCCTCGGCATCCAATAGGATCGCCTGTTCTTTCAGCCAATCGGGTGATCAGTATCAAAACCCACTTCCTGATTGGCCGGGAGGAGGATCAGTGTTACAACAGTGAATATTGATTCGCTGTTGTAACACACCTGGGTGGGCTCGGAATGCACTCTCTGTGACCCGAGCCCACCCTATATTGAAGCCTATTAGAGCCTCTGGCTCTAATCGGTGCTTCAAAAAAACAGCCCCTCCGCATTGGAATCAGTGAGCCTGTGTCCTGAAATGGGCCGGACGCATGGATAGGGGAGGCGGCGATGGACAGGGGCCCAAGCGCCCTTAACCACTTCAATACCAGGCACTTTCGTCCCTTCCTGCCCAGGACAATTTTCAGCTTTCAGCACTGTCGCACTTTGAATGACAATTGCGCAGCCATGCAACACTGTACCCAAACTAAATTCTTATCATTTTCTTCCCACAAATAGAGCTGTCTTTTGGTGGTATTTGATCACCTCTGGGGTTTTTATTTTTTGCTAAACAAACTAAAAAATACCAACATTTTTGAAAAAAATAAGTTTTTCTCAGTTTCTGTCATAAAATTTTGTTTTCCCCTTCACTGACGGGCACTAATGAGGCGGCACTGATGGGCACTGATGAGGAGGCACTGATATGTAGAATTGATGGGCAATGATATGCAGCACTGATGGGCACCACTGATGGGCACTGATAGGCGGCACTGATGGGCACTGATAGGTGGCACTGATTGGTGGTACTGATTGGCACTGACAGGTGGCACTGATGGGCAGCACTGATAATGAGGTACTGATGTGTTACTGACGGGTGTTATTGCTGGGCACTGATTGGCACTGTGATGGGCACTGATTGGCACTGTGGTTGGCTCTGATTGGTACTGTGGTGGCAGTCTTTTATTATGGGGACACTGCTGGGCACTTATTGACATGTGATTGGCACATCTGAGGGGGCTGTGCTGATAATCAATGTGCTGATTATCAGCACAGACCCCCCCTGACAGGGAGAGCTGCTGATCGTCTCTCCCTGTCAGCGCGAACCGAGGAATGCAGTTTACCGGCACTTCCTGGTTCAAGCAATGATCAGCTGTGATTGGTCACAGCTGATCACGTGGTAAGAAGCCTCTGACAGAGGCTTCTTATCACGATCGGCGATGCGGCATGTCAGACTGACACACAGCACTCGTGATCGCCACGCTGCGCGCTCCCAATGCGCCGGTATGTTAGCCTGCTGGACGTCATATGACGCCCAGTCAGGATAACAGAACCACTTCCCGGACGTCAATATGCTATTGACCGGGCGGGAAGTGGTTAATGGACGAGACGCCCCTTGATCAAAGCATATTTATGTGTTGGAATGGCCCAGTCAATGTCCAAACCTAAATCCAATTGAGAATCTGTGGCAAGACTTGAAAATTGCTGTTCACAGACACTCTCTATCCAATCTGACAGAGCTTGAGCTATGTTGCAAAGAAGAATGGGCAAAATTGTAACTCTCTAAATGTGCAAAGCTGATAGAGACATACCAGAAAAGACTTGCAGCTGTAATTGCAGCAAAAGGTGATTCTACAAAGTATTGACTCAGGGGAGCTGAATACAAATGCACACCTCACTTTTCACATATTAGTTTGTAAAAAATGTTGAAAACCATTTATCATTTTCCTTCCACTTCACAATTATGTGCTAGTTTGTGTTGGTCTATCACATAAAATCCCAATAAAATACATTTACGTTTTTGGTTGTAACATGACAAAATGTGGAAAATGTCAAGGGGTATGAATACTTTTTCAAGGCGCTGTACTATCAATGAGAAGTGTCCCTTGTGCTGCTGCCTGCGGTTTTAGTTGAGATCCAAAGTCCTCTGACCCCCCCCCCCCCCCCTTTCCATACCCACAGCCATAATCTTCTGTTGCTGCAGAGGTTAATACAGCCAAGGGACCTGTCCCGGGAATTCATCAAAAGTGCTAACTATGCCTGCCCTTTCCACCCATCTACTCCATTCATAGAAGCAGTATTATAGCTTCCATTAATGACAAGTGATCTATGAATGGGGGAGGTAGACCTTTCATTCATCTACTCATCCTTCATGGTCAGCACTCATGATGAGTGCTTCTGACAGGTCCTTGGCTCTAATAACAGGGTATGGGAAAGGGTGGGTTAGAGGACTTTGGATTGCAACTAAAACAGCAGCACACAAGGGACACTTCTCAATATTAAGTACTGTTCCTCATGCTGGATTATTTATTTATTTTTTCAAAATTGACCAAACTTCAATTTTAAGGGATGTTAATACCATTCATGAATATGTATTTATAAAGTCCCATATTGACACAAAATGTAAAATATTTGGCTTTGTTATGAGGTCAAAGGTGACTACAAAGATTGCTTTGCCCAAAAAATATATCACTTTTTAAACAGATTTGGCCATTAACATGTTATGGGATCTGTCAATTCTAGTTGTTTAGTACCCAGGAAGAACTTCCAAATGTAAAGGGCACAGAAATTATAACAGCTCACACAAGAGAATAAAGTCATTATACATCTGCTCCTACCATCCTGGATGTTTGGTATCATAATGGATATTTATTGGCCACATGAGCTGTCCACCAATACTGGGCCTATTTATGTCTGAAACGGTTTAATCTGACTGATAATGACCCTATGGGGAACCCTAATGGAAACCATTCATCGAGACAAACATGGGCGTAGATTCACTTGCCTGGCTGTCATTCTGATTCTGATGCTTTAATACTCCCAGTCACTAACCCACAGCAAGTATGTAGATAAAAAGTTCTGGTTTTACTTCAACTTTCCTGATTGCATAATTTTTCCAGATCAGTTAGTCAAAGTATTAAAGCGGAACTAAACCCTCCTCTCCTTTACAGTCAAGAAAGCTGCCATCTTAGCCTGCATTTGATCTTCAGTTGCCAAGGTGCTGCACATGTAATAAAGTTATAACACCAGTCATTTGACGGTTTGACAGTTCAGTTTAAAACACAAGCAACTGTGACAGTTATAATTCACAACATGCCTTTGTTAAAGCGAAATTCCAACCAAAAGTGGAACTTCCACTCATTTGTCTCCTCTCCCCCTCCGGTGCCACAGTTGGGACCTTGGGGGGGGGGGGGGGCATGGGATACCTGTCCTTGACAGGTATCCTGTTCCCACTTCTGGGAGTCCATGGAGCGGCCCATGTAGTCGCCGCGGGGCTCCCTTCTCCTCCCCCTGTTGCCGGGCTAGTAGGAGAGAGGAGCGGGGCCTCACACATGTGCAGTAGGGTCCCCGGCGTGAAGCCATAAGGCTTCACTGCCAGGTTCCCTTACCCACAATGGCGGCAGCAGCACCCGACAGCTGATGGAAACATCAGCTGCAGTGCCGACATCATTGGACTCCAGGACAGGTAAGTGTCCTATTATTAAAAGCCAGGAGCTGCAGTATGTGTAGCTGCTGGCTTTTATTTTTTTTTATTTTTTTTAGGGCGGACCTCCACTTTAAGTTCTGCTTTGAAGCCAGCGGGTCTGCATAAAAAAGTAGTAGTTTTTTAAAAAGAGGTTAGCTATGGCCACCTAAATATTTCTCTTAAGATGAGGTGAGTGTAATGCAGTCCGTTACCCTTACTTTTGTACTCAATCCCTGAGAACTTCAATTTTAAAGTTGGTAAGTTCCATTGCATGCCTCTGCCCTCTGTATGATACTTAGAATTAGTAATAGAAGCATATAAGTTTACATAGATTTACCGATCAATCAACTGACTGGAGAGCAGCTTCCAAATACCAGAAATAAGATCATCTCTCCCCAAAAACTGAAATTTGCCATCCTGGGATTTCTCCTCCTTTTAAGCATAATTTGGAAAGACTGTCCTTCATTTTTCAAGAGAATAAGTGATGAATACTGAATGGTCATTAACAGTAATAGATTTGTTCCTCATTTTCTTTACTCCATTTTTAGGAATAAGGAAGTCTTAGTATAAGGGAGGCAAACTAGGGGAAGAGATGTGTTTTTCATTGGGTCTTTATTGCTTTATTGACAAGAATAAAAAGGTATGTGTGAAAGCTTTGCTCTTCGGGCACTGAATTAGCTCTACCTATATATGTTGGTGCAATCAAATTCTAGGGACGTTGGATTGGATTTTTAAAATAGCTTTTTTATTAAAATATATACCATCATATCTGGGACCAACTCACATCCATCATCCGTCAGTAATAAAATCTCACAGGAGAAGGAAATCCGTAAACTGACAATTGAGAAGGCTTCCATAAGTCTGGCTCCTGCTTTGACCTTGCATCTGAGTGCCTTTAATACAAGGCCAGGCATCCTTGTAATTACTTAACTGAGTAGAAGCTCTATCCTCTGGGGCAGCAGGAAAGTGTTTGTCCCCTGCTTTTTCCCTCCCAACTCTGCACTAGAAACAGGCTGCCATACCGGCACAAGTGAGGTAGTATGAAGGAGGCTTTCCTCCAAGCTGGTCAACTGCTAATTATTACTACACTTGCTTAAGGCTGTTCCTGCTTTTTAGATTTACCCATAGGCTTAAGACAGCAATCCCAAAGTGGAACTCCAGGCAAACAAAAATGATATACAGTATGTTGATAGTCAATATAAACCACCTACACAGTTCTATAAAAATCATGGTCTTGCAATCAGCTGGGTAACTCGGATAGAAAAATCATTGACAATATATTTCCTTTGGCTGGTTTATAAGCATCCTGTTAGAATCAAAATTTGCTGTGTCAGCCTTGGGGTCATACAGCTACTGCAGAACCTCTTACCATACAGTCTGTCAGGATGCCTTCATTCCCCACTGTGTTGTTAATGATGATGATTGGAGCAGTTTCAACCTCCCACAGAGAGTGGGTGCATGCAGGCAGTGGTGTACCTAGCATACCTGGCTCACTGCCAAATATTGCAAATGTACAGCAAGTGTTGTCTAAAAAAGCTATGTGTATTCTAACTTGAATCTTGATGTGTTTTGTGTATTTCTTTCAGATTGGTGCAGTAATCCAGCGTTAAATTCTTAGGCCCCTTTCACACTTATACGACTTGTCCCACGATTTTGTACTGCAAAATCGTATGACAAGTCATTCTCCATGATTTTCAATGACTACCATTCATATTGGCACGAGTTTAAGTCGTGCCGACTTGAAAGTAGTCCCTGCACTACTTTGGTCCAACTTCTATCCGAGTTGTACTCCATAGACCTCAATGTTAAACCCTGAAGTAGCATGCAAGTCGTGCCTGAATAATATAGACACGACTTCAGTACGACTTTGTAAGCACAAGCCTGGCTCGCTGATCGGGAAAGGAAAACTTTTTTTCCTTTCCCGATGAGCAACAGGCAGTGCTGACAGCTGTCTGGTATGAATCCAGAGGGGGAACGCCGCGCCAAGTTTTAAATGAAAAAACCGGCGTGGGTTCCCCCCAGGGGCATACCAGGCCCTTAGGTCTGGTATGGATCTAAGGGGAACCCCCTACGCCGAAAAATCGGCGTGGGGTCCCCCCCAAAATCCATACCAGACCCTTATCCGAGCACGCAGCCCGGCCGGTCAGGAATGGGGGTGGGGACGAGCGAGCGCCCCCCCCCTCCTGGACCGTACCAGGCCGCATGCCCTCAACATGGGGGGTGGGTGCTTTAGGGCATGGGGGGCACCCTGCCGGGCCCCCCCACCCCAAAGCACCTTGTCCCCATGTTGATGAGGACAAGGGCCTCTTCCCGACAACCCTGGCCGTTGGTTGTCGGGGTCTGCGGGCGGGGGGCTTATCGGAATCTGGGAGCCCCCTTTAATAAGGGAGCCCCCAGATCCCGGCCCCCCACCCTATGTGAATGAGTATGGGGTACATGGTACCCCTACCCATTCACCTAGGGAAAAAAGCGTCAATAAAAAACACAGTACACAGGTTTTTAAAATAATTTATTAGGCAGCTCCGGGATCTTCTTCCGACTTCGGAGGTCCTCTTCCGACTTCGGGGGTCTCTCCGCCGTCTCCTACCGGTGTCCGCATCTTCTGCCGGCTCCTCCGCTATCTTCTGCAGCTCAATTGCTAGCGGTGGTCCGGACTTCTGCCTTCTGCCTTCTTCTTTTCTTCCAGAGATGTTGACACGACGCTCTCTCCAGCTGCAATGGTCTCTGAACGCTCCGCAACGGACTTATATAGGCGGTGACCCCGCCCCCTTATGAGGTCACTGTCCCGGGGCATGCTGGGACTGTGCCGTCATAAGGGGGCGTGGTCATCACCCGGTGACCACGCCTCCTAAAACGTCACAGTCCCAGCATGCCCAGGGACTGTGACGGCATAAGGGGGCGGGGTCACCGCCTATATAAGTCCGTTGCGGAGCGCACAGAGACCATTCTGGCTGAGCGTCGTGTCAACATCTCTGGAAGAGAAGAGGAGAGAAGAGGGAAGAAGACGATCCAGAGGTCCGGACCACCGCTGGCAAAAGAGCGCCAGAAGATAGTGGTGGAGCCGGCAGAAGATGCGGACACCGGGAGAAGACGCCGGAGAGACCCCCGAAGTCGAAAGAAGATCCCGGAGCTGCCTAATAAATTATTTTAAAAACCTGTGTACTGTGTTTTTTATTGACGCTTTTTCCCCTAGTTGAATGGGTAGGGGTACCATGTACCCCATACTTATTCACATAGGGTGGGGGGCCGGGATCTGGGGGCCTCCTTATTAAAGGGGGCTCCCAGATTCCGATAAGCCCCCCGCCCGCAGACCCTGACAACCAACGGCCAGGGTTGTCGGGAAGAGGCCCTTGTCCTTATCAACATGGGGACAAGGTGCTTTGGGGTGGGGGGGCCACAGGGCGCCCCCATGCCCCAAAGCACCCACCCCCCATGTTGAGGGCATGTGGCCTGGTACGGTCCAGGAGGGGGGGGGGGCGCTAGCTCGTCCCCATTCCTGACCGGCCGGGCTGCGTGCTCAGATAAGGGTTTGGTATGGATTTTGGGGGGACCCCCACGCCGATTTTTCGGCGTAGGGGGTTCCCCTTACAATCCATACCAGACCTAAGGGCCTGGTATGCCCCTGGGGGGGAACCCACGCCAGTTTTTTTATTTAAAACTTGGCGTGGAGTTCCCCCTTATGATTCATACCAACTACTGTATGTTTTCGTTTGTTAATGCCAAAAACGTGGCAAAGTAGTACTACTCCCTAATCGCGGTAAAATCGCGGCCGCGAAATTGCGGTAAAATCGTGCGACTTTGAAGTCGTCTAAGTGTGAAAGGGGCCTTAGTCTGTGCAGGAGTCTTCTGTAATAAAGACCTGTCCCTGCTGCTCTTTCTCCATGTACAGGGCAATTGGTCTTGTATCCGCCCCCTCCTGTAGTTCTCTGCAGGAAGCCTGTAGTGGCAGTACCTGCTTGGTCCCACCCACAGCTTTACTCTCTGCATGCCGGTTTATGTGGAGCACAGTGATGATGTCACTGCTACTTTTCCTTTGTAATATCTGGGTTTGCAAAAGCGTTTGGTGCACACGGCACACAATGTTGATTTATATCCTTTGTGGTTATTGAGGAATAGATTTAAATGAAAGTGTTTATGCCCAGAGTTTAGCTTTATATAGAACATCCTTCCAGAACCAATTAGCTGTTGTTTCAGACAGCACTAGTTACATGTTTCTATAGATTAGCAGACTTGCTTGAATGTCCTGAACAGTACAAAACACCCTCCAGCATTTGTACACACCCTCACACCTTTACCTGGTTTTTCTTTTCACTTTCAATGATAGGCAGCTTGGAGATGATATTAATTCATCCTCTTTCTAACCAACCCCCAGTGAGGATCACTCATGAATTACTGATACTGTCTCATTAACTGGCATGCTAAGCAAAGCAATTAATATTGTCTTTTTTTAATTCTTAATGGAATGTTTGCCTTTCTTTTTCTTCGATCAAAATATAATAGAAATAAGCACAAAAACCCAAGTATTTATTAGGTAAAAAAAAACTAATATACACGTGTGCCTATAAAGTCCATGTTTCTACTCTAATTCTTTCCAAACTATATCAGGACATTAAAAAAAATCAATATACGGTGTCGTGTTCTAGTGAAAAAATGAGTACCATAAATAAAGAGCTAAATTAGTTAAAGTGCTATATAAAGTGCCATTGCATGTGCAAAATTGCATAAAACGCATATATAGTGACAACGTATGTGCAAATTTGCATAGAAACACATAAAATTGCTAAATAATCACATAATCTTCAAGTTGCAAAAAAACGCATATAAACTGACATCGCATGTGCAAAATTACATAGAACAATTGCTACATAATCGCATACAATAAAAAGGTGCTAATGCTGACAAAATATGAGGTAGAGTCCAACAGTGCACATGAATAGAAAAAATTAAAAAATAAAAATAAGATGCGGTGCGGTGCTGTGCTCCAAGTGAGTCAGTGAAAATACAGTCTTTCAGTGCATAGGTGATGTGAATCCTATTCAGTGTATAAACAACTCAGGTGTGCAGTGGCTACCTTACCTTACCACCAGGGCCGGACTTACAATTGGGCTTGACTGGGCTCAAGCCCATGGGCCCCGCCCAATAGGGGGCCCCACGGGCAGAGCCGAATCCACGGCAAACTCCCCCCGGTAGCCAGCCGTTTTGTCGGTACCGCTGCTTATTTCACGGGGAGCGATCAGGCTTGTGTTTACTTCCACTTCCTGATAGCAGTGGAACGCACCATAGGGCGGACGTGATGTCATCAGCCAGAAATGATGGCCGCGTTGCCTCCCATGTCTTGCATAATTTCTGGCTGATTACATCACGTCCGCCCTATGGTGCGTTTCACCGCTACCAGGAAGTGGGAGTACACAAGCCCTAACGGTCGCTGTGAAATAAGCAGCGGTGCCGGCGAAACGGGCTTGCTAGCGGGCGGGAGTTTGCCGCCCCCCTGAATGTGTCCCTGAATGTTAGAAATCATGGGGCCCCCGTACATCCTACCTGACGGGGCCCCCTTCGAACCGGTGGCAGGCGACGTGGCAAGTGATACCCTGCATCCGCTGACAGGTGACACCCTGCATCAGCTGACAAGTGACGTGGCAAGTGACAATCTGCAATGTGTGGCAAGTAACAATCCACATCTGAAGGCAGGTGACGTTGACAAGCTCAGGCTCCGACTGATTCTGCTTATGGTGAGTTGAACTATTTTATTTTACATAACAATGTAATAATAGAAATATTGCACTTCAATCTTTTTTTTTGCGATACGGCACTGCGTCTATTTAACGGACAATTGCGCAGTTGTGTGATGCTGTACCCAAACACTCGGCTACTCTCGGCTCTGCGCCATTTTTAAACTTTAAGACTGCAATGACAAAGCTGCAAATGACAAGGCTGCAAATGACAAGGCTGCAAATGACAAGGCTGCAAATGACACTGGACAAGGCTGCAGATGGACGCTGTGCAAGGCTGCATTAATGGGCATTTAAATGTACGTTTTTTCCTTAAACTTCCCTCCTAAAAGTGTTTTTCCTTAAAATTCCCTCCTAAACTTGGGGTGCGTGTTATATGCCGATAAATACGGTAATGTATAGAAGGTAGGGCCCGAAAGTGACTAAAGCCCAGGGGCCCCCCACCACCCTAAGTCCTGCCCTGCTTACCACTGTAAGGTAACGGAGTGTTGTAACAAATGGTGGTGGTCAGTAAATCCTCCAATGGCTCGCATCTGATGTTCCTCTTGTGTGGTAGTGGCCAGGGGAAGCGCAATGGACTAGATATCCTAATATGCCTTGGTAGTCTAATGTATAGTCCTCATATATAATGATAGGTTATCTCTATATGCCTTAGTGACAGTGGACAGCCTCCCAGGTTCGTGAACATAGAGTAAAAAGGAGAGGGGGGACCCAAATCGTGAAGTATGTAATCACAGATATTTATTTGAGTTTGCAGGTTTAAAAGTACAATGTTGGATTGGCTTACATGGGCACCGGAAGTGACGTCAGGCCACGAGCTCCCTGCTCGTTTTTATCTAATTTTTTTACCTGTTTCATTATGTGAGTACTTTTAAATCTGCAATCTCAAATAAATATCTGTCACTTTATATAGCACTTTAACTAATTTAGCACTTTATTTATCGTACAATTTTTTCACTAGAGCGCGACAACATATATTGATTTTTATTTACTTATTATTGGTGCAGTTTGACCAGTTTGGTGTTTGGTGCAGCTAGTGTTCCATTGTTTATTGTTGTTCTGGTAGCACAGAGATATTCTTTCCTATTTATAGCGGGACGTTGGTACACTGCTACTTGTGTATCCACAGTATCACCCTGTGATGTTACACGTAGTTCACGCTTTTTTGTAAAAACCCCAGTAAGCAGGTAAGAAATAAGTACCGGATTTGGTCTTGCAACAATGCTCTTTCTAGCTACAGGCACAAGGTGACAAAGGAGAACATGAGAACATCAGCCACTGTAGTAGACTGTTGGATAGTTAATAAATTATTCACCAACATAAAACTACACAGGCACGTCTCTTCTTCACACTGTATAAATATGAAATTAAAGGCCCTTTTGTATTTAGACACAAAATATAACCACATTCCAGGTTCATGGAAATGAGAAGCCAACCCCCATTTAAGTCCTTAGAACCTAATGCAAAACATGATTTAGTGATCAATTAAAATGTTAATTTCTTAAAGTTAACCAATTCACAACTATGAGGGCATATGCTAGCAATAAAAGTACATAATTATTTTATTTAAAAATGTGCCTTTTCCACAGAATTAGGGTTTATTCACACGAACGCTGTGAGCCATACTGTGTAAATGAGCACCTTGTTTAAGTGATTGGAGCTGCCTGGAGCTGTGTGCAGGAAACCCATGTATCTCTATGGGGAAAAAGCCACTCATCGTTATGTCACAGGCATGCAGAGGCAGGTGATCAGGCCCCATATGTAGACAGTGTGCGTTTGGGGCCACTTACTGGCCTCTGCACAGTTGTTACATTAGAAGAAGTGGCTGTATCCATACAACCACTGCATTCCCATAGAGAAACATAGGCTGCCTGCATGCAGCTCCAGATGGCTTCAGCCAAACAATACGCTTATTCACTCTACATGGACAACAGTGCCTGTGTGAATAAGCCCTAAATTTGAGACAGCAGCATCAGTAATTTTCAAACAGACAGACTCTGTCCCGTAGACTTTCTGTGACATTAGAGGAGCAGCAATGAATATGTCTACATATGTAATGAGCAAACATGGCTACCTCCATGTATTCAGTTTACAATATACATACAAAAGATACAGATACAAGGGTTTTAAAGTGTTCATAAAAGTGTTTACAATAAAGCAGACCTCTGCATATAGTGCAGTGCAGTAATGGGGCATTTAGTGCGCCTCCTCACTACCTTCAGTCACCCGGACCCCTGTGCATTTCAGCGACCCCTGCACTCTCTAACCACTGTGCACTTCTTAGCTTGAAACCACCACTCCCCATAGCCAATCCTATTATGGATGTATACATGTCAAAGCCTCAGACAATGCTGCTTTTCAGGCAAGGGCCCCCCACATTTTTCACCCCACCCACAGATACCCCTATGATTAAGCCCCAGTGGGTGGGGCGAAACATGTCAGGGGGCATAATTTGTTCCAGAAACATGCTTGTAATCCAAAGTACTTGTATATCAAAGCGAATTTCCCCATAAGAAATAATGGAATCTCAGATAATTCATTCCACAATTATTTATTCATAAGTCCTTCAGTTTATAGTCTAAAACGATTATAGCAATGTTATAGCTTGTGTAACCATAAAATGTCCATCCACAAATGGAAGCCTCCACAAGGCGATTAGAAGCAAAATCCAGCAGGAGCTACAGAATATAAAAAAGAAGAGGGGCAATATTGTTACAATTAATGAAGTACAACATTTAGCAACTCGCATTGATGATTAAAACAGGCACATCTAAGTATGCAGGCATCTGGGGTAAAGCTGTCCACATAGACCATCCTCCGCACCGCTGTCAGTCTGCAATCATGACTGGGAAGACTACCCTGCAGTAGAGCGATCTGAAAGTGAGACTTGAATTGCTCATGGAGTGCCGCGTGGAAGGGATGACATCGATGGCGGTGAGGAGGACGGTCTATGTGGACAACTTTTCCCCCAGATGCCTGCATATTTAGATGTGCCCGTTTTAATCGTCAACCATGTAAGTTGCTAAATGTTGTACCTTCATTAAATGTAACCATGTTGCTATACTTAGAGGTGCCTCTCTTCTCTTTTATACCCAGTTGTGACGTGACACTACTTGTATATAAAGTCAAAATTTATTAAAGAATTTTGCTTGTCTTGCAAAACGCTCTAAAACCAAGTTACTCTCAATCCAAGGTTTTACTGTAGTTTGATTTTACTTGCTTTTTAGTGCATTATAGGTTTTTCCTATTGCATCTGAAAATGCACAGTGCAGGTAAATTGTACCATGTATGATTTTTAAAAGGTGCATTTTACTGCATGCTTTACAAAATAAAGAAACAGTACAGTTACTATGCAATTCAAACAAGAGGGTTGTGAGAGATTACAGTCTGTTCTCTTCACTTATGCTTATCTGCATGTTAGTTGTGTGAGTACCCTTTCACCTATGCACATGTAGTATAGCCCATTTATAACAGCAGTTCATGCATGCATTTCAACTTGCATTTTCATACATAAAAGTGCATTTTCACTATATACAGCAGCATGTTTCTGAAGCAGGTACGTACGTGTGCTTTTAAATCCAATTTAGTAGGTTATTTTAATGTGCCAATCTACATGTAAAATGAGTCCTGTTCACTTTCTATTTCACTAAAGAACCATAAATCTTACCAAAGAAATGATGACACTGCTCCTGTTCTCCCCCTAGAGGAAAAACCATTGGGCTTTGCTGCAGTTATCTGCTTACAGTAAACTATTAAAAAACAGAAACCATTCCACTGAAAAGTTAATAGGCAAACAGGTTATAGTTCACTTTCGGTCATTGCTTCAATCTGAATATTTTAAAGAGAGTGCTAGCCCCTGGATGCATTATCCGACCTTTGGTCAGAGAGTGAAGAAAGCAATAAATGTGTCATTTTATGAATGAAGACTGCGGTTATAAAGAGAGATTTCATACCCCAATCAGTGATGATTACATCAATTAATAATAGGAAATATTGAAGTTATTGAAGTTCCAACAAAATCAGTTGTGATGTGATGTAAAAAATGACACTGCATTAATAAAATGACACTTACATTTTTCCACTCTGACCAAAGGTCAGAGAGCTTACAGCCTGAGGCTTGGGTTCTCCTTAAAACATACACACTCAAAATTTGAAAACTGTTTGTCTGGAAGAATGGGCCAAAAATCACACCCGAGCAATGCATGCGACTTGTTTCTCCATACAGGAGCCTGCGTCTTGAAGCTGTCATTACCAACAAAGGATTTTGAACTATTCTATTGTAAGTATTAAATACATTTCAGTTAGCGCGCTCAATACTTTTTCCCTGTGTCATTCCATTTTATTACACATAACTTAATTTCTGAACTTATTTGTTTTGGTTTCTTTGTATCTATGGGTTGTTACCGACATGTGGTGAACATTTCATGTCAATAGCACCTTTAGAAATGTATATTTCCCTAGAAAAATGGTTATGTGTTCAATACTTATTTTACCCGCTGTATGTGTCAGTATACTGACCTACAGCCAGGAACAGTAGAAATCAAGGAAATTACACCTCTAACCTGACAGTGTTTTATTGTTTGTGCGATGGAGGACTGTTGATTTCTGTAATCACATTTGTTGGAATTAGGTGAATGGGTTAAAGGTGGAAAAAAAATGACGGGATATTTAAAAGTCTACAGTGGTTTAGCTGCAGCTAGGTGAGAACTATATGTCAAAGGTCCTACAAGTATGCTAGCTCGCCAATTGAATTAGGCAGAGGTAAAACATATTATTGAACAGATACGTAATAAGCAGTGTTCATGTAAGTAAAGACAATTATTGTCCACTGTGTGTTTAAAGAACTGGTTGGAAACAAAGAATATGCAATTTTAGGTCTCAAATTGGCATCTGTTGAATATGTCATCCCTGTCCATCTGTATTAGGCCATGTTCAGTGTACCTGGAATACCAACCCCACCTGCTTCTTATAAGGGTACAGCAGTGTAGTGTCTGTGCCAACATGTGCTTGGTTGTTTTGCTTGTTGGAGTGCAAAGCACCTAAACAGGACTTGTTTAAAGAAACAGTGATCTCCACAGGTACCTTACAGAATAAGCAGTTTGTGCAAAATATAGAAACCCCTGTTAAGTGAGTTCCTTGCACCAGGGCCTACAAGAAAGCTTTTCAAGAGTGGTGAGCCAAAGCTCTGACTATGCCCTGCCAGTTCCACCCAAGTAAGCCCACGTTCTATTTTATCAACTCTACACTTGGGCATTGGTCACGTGACACATTTACACAAGAAAGAGGCTTCTGTTACATACTTGATTCTAGGTTCAGTCCCTAGGGAAGTCAAGTCCCACACCACAGGCCCATGCTACACAGGTGCCCAGGTGGTGTGGCGGGGTGCGCTAGAGAAACCTTACACTTTACAGGTATTGGCTGTGCCCCCTGCATCTTTTGCAGATTACACAACCTATCCAGCATATTGGAAGGCAACTTTGCCATTATTTCCAACTGCCTGGAGCCATACAACAAACTAAGCCCACTTTACAGCCCACTGACCTTATAGTCTTCACTGAACACATCAGACACTTTTTCATTTTATGCTTTTTACTAAATGATTGGACAGTTTACAGAGTAAATGGCACTTGGCTTTTGCATAACAGTTTCAAGAACATAGCAGTTAACCCCATGTAACTTTTCACAATTATTTTGTGTCAAAGAAGGAGTGTTACAGTGCTCATGGTACTGCATCAAAAAGGAATTACCTGGACTCATTCTCCCATCATTATTCTGTCAGCCTGAGGCTTACCTACTTGTCCCCAAAAGGGGGAAAGCGCACACATGTCTCTTTTTTACTTAGCTCTCGTTCAAGACTAAATCCAGATTGCCTCATAGCAGGTGAATGTACTCGCCTTTCCAGAAGAAGGATCCACAAGGGAAGTATCTTTCATAGCCCTGGCTCTGCCTACTGCTCTAATTAAAAAAAAAGTCTCAAAATGATTACCCAAATCTCTTTGGAATTCCTCTGTCTATCGCTGGCACTGGCTTCCCCAAACAATAGTATACATATACCCTATATAGATACACCTCCAAATTATTAAAGGAGAAGTGTGAGATAGCAAAAAAACAAACATACATACTTACCTATATGGCTATATCATCAGCCCAATGCTGCAGCTGTGCCCTGCTGGCCCTAAGACTGAGAAATGAGCGAACATGACTGCTTCACTAAGCTGAGAGTGGTGACTGACGGTAACCGGACATCTGCTCTGCCCTCCAGGGCTCACTGGAGCGCCATGCTGTGAAGGGGCAGGAGCGGCTGGCTCAGGCTCTCAGTGGTGTGCTGAGAGCCTAAGCCAGCTACCAGTCAGGCATCTGGGTGGATCCAAACCGTAAAGTTTGGATCTCTGGAGAGCCTGGACCAGCTCTGTGATGTCAGCTGACAGTGGGCTTTAGCCCACTACCGGCTGAATCTGGGTAACATGAGAGCAGAAATAAGTGCACTCCGGTGACCCAGAAGAGAAGTATGGCCAAAAAAGCATTGTTCATACTTCTTTTAAATCCTAACTCTGGGCACAGGTAAGAATATACCCTTGCAATGGGGTCTAATCAAGTAGGCCAAAGACCAAAGCATCTGGCACTGGCAAGGAACCTCGTGGATGCTGGACTGTTATAGAGGAAGTAAGTATCTGCAGCTTTATTGACTGCAGTTTTTTCTGTTCCTGTTCCATGTACCCCACTGGAGTGTTTACTAGGGGTCCTGGACGAGGAATTGTGGCCAAGACATACTAGGACTATATTAATGGAAACCCTATTTTTGGCTCGTAAAGCTGTAGCACTTAAAGGAGTTGTAAAGGCAGAAGGTTTTTTATCTTAATGCATTATATGCATTAAGATAAAAAACCTATTGTGTGTAGCAGCGACCCCAGCACCCCCCTGATTACTTACCTGAGCCCCACCTCTCTCCAGTGATGTCCACGAATGTCTAAGCTGTCCGGGACACTCCTCCTGATTGTTTGAGACACAACAGCGACACCATTGGCTCCCCCGGCTTTCAATCAAAGTCAGTCAGCTAATCAAGGAAGAGAGGGGGCGGGGCCGGGTTGGGGCTTCGTGTCTGAATGGACACACGGAGCTGTGATTTGTCTCCAGTGCCCCCATAGGAAGACTGTAGGGGCACTCGATAGAAGGGAGGGGCCAGGAGCAGCAAACAGGGATCCGAGATGAGCAGGATCCAGGCCACTCTGTGCAAAATCAACTGCACAGAGGAGGTAAGTGTAATAGTTTTTTTTTTTTTTTTTTAAACAAGACTTTAAAATCACTTTAAGTGGATTCAGCCCACACCTCCATCCATACATAAGTGGCTTCAGTTGGTAAATCAGGTCTTACTTTATGAAAAACTTATTTTTGACCACAGAGGTTGGCCGGCTAAGTATAAAAAGGTGTGGGATGCTTGGTGTTCTGCTCTTACTGTAACCAATGCTTGAGAATATCGCTAAGGATATTAAGTAATAGTTATCTATAATTTTGTGATTATGTGTTAATGAGCTTATGTATCGGGATTGGTTTGAAGGAGAATGTTGCATATTTGTAATTACAAAAAAACTTGGTGCACTGTAAATTGTACCTCATTTATTTCTATGCTCATGTTGAGCGCTTTGATTACTGTCAATGTGTTATAGCTTTTCAATAAAAAGAGTTGACAAATAAATAAGCTGGTCCATTTTATAGGAAAAAATTGGTGCGAGCAATAAGACCCTGCTTGAGTAGCCTTTATTGATGGATGAATGAATCTATGCCCGTTTTATCCTTCAATGGCAAGGATGTATAGGGGGGAATTTTGCTTTTCTCTGTGTGCCATGCAGATAATAGCTCTAATTTAATTGATGGTTAATGTTCCTTTCAAAACATTCAGTCTGTCGAAGGATGAGCAGATGTTTCATGACAATCACTACAATACGTTTCTTGGAGACAAGTACTTAAGTGCTTGTATGTTTCCTTATCAACTGCAGCACACTTAGAGCACAGCACTTAGTCACCACCATTAGAATACAAACAATCTAAAGACATTTAATAGAAAAAAAATTCAAAATCTGTCATGGCTTAAACTGGCCCCATAGTAAAAACACAACCCCACACCATGCTGCACCCTTGATACAACAAAAGGTGGACAAAGAGAATGAAACAGCTGTGCTGCAGAAAACATTTTGCCTAGACTATCTCAGCATGTGAACTTATGACCAGGTATATGATTAATCCCAAAAAAGGCAATCGTGGGAAATCCTCAATGGTTATTCAAGATCCAGGTTTCCTTTCTTTTTTGCTTTACATTTTCTACCATTTTTTCTAAGCACACCTAAATTGTTTATCTTCCATTCCTTCTTATTATGATGGTTTTTTTTTTTTACTGTACTGCATCCCTTTGTCTTCTCACACTTTTTAATACTGCTTTTGGCCATGAATGATCTGCAAACAGGTAGAACTCCCTATCTGTACAATAACTAACCTGATCCTTCCTGCAGTTTGTAAACTACCACAGCGTAAAGTTTCAGCAGAGAAGCAAAATACGGTATATTTTTTTTTAAGTTTTAATAGCAATTCTCTCCGATTTAAGTAAGACATGGAACTCTATATAAGAACATCACTTGAATCCAGATTACTATCTAGAGGTAATGCTGGAAAAGAGCACAGCACTCTAGTTGACAGACATTAAGCATTTGTACAAGTGGTAAGGAAATGTATATTTAAACTTGTTATAAATATTTAAAACATTGAAAAATAAGAAACAGAAAAAAAAGAATGCCATCTCAGCACCATATGTTACCGGCACACCTGCTAGAAATCATGGCACTTGACAAGCCTCTTTTCTTTTTCAGTGAGTTTATTCTAGTTGTGTTTTACATTCATATTGAACTACAACATTTAAAGGAAAACTCCACTCAGAAAAAATTGATATGATATAATATATAAACAATACTTTTTTAAATTGAATCTCATCAAAAATGTCCTTTCTATATTTGCAGACAGGATAGTCAAATACACTAAATTGTGACAACCCTGCATAGACTCACTGCCTGGCTTTGACCGTGCCCTAGTGGAATTTTGATTCATCCATTCTTATGTCACTGGATATGCCCCACTACCCGATGCTTAGATGGCACTTTTCCCTGCCTTGCACCCTGGGAACACCTCTCATAATCCCCCACCACACTCTACATTGGTTTGACATGCCTTTTTAAATTCTTATTGACGTGTTGCAACATTTATACACTCAGACAATTTGAATCATTGACTGAATACATTATCACTTTGAAATTTGTAATTAAGTTAATGATACAAATCCGTATTACAAAATGTGCAAGCTTTGTTATTGAAGCCAACTTTTGATATTTTTTTAACAATAAAAACATTTCCTAGTACCCCTTTTAGGGAGGACCTGCCTCTGGTGGGTACTGTGGGTTAAGCCAGCTTATTCTTTGGAAACCTGTAGAAAAACACCACGTAGGTGATAGTTTGACTGGAGTGTGCCCCTCGGGTTAGGCCCGATATAGTATCCAATGAAAGCCCATCTCAGTAAAACATAAAGCTGAGAAAAGCGGAAGCATTGGTTGGCACCGACAAGTTAACTTTGAGTTTGGATTAAACAGTAAGGCTAACATCTGGTCAGGGGCGTACCTAGAGCATTTGGCATCCGGGACAGAACATCTGACACCCCCGGCCGGATCATATACTGCCAACACCCATTCCCACCCCCCTGCGCTCGATCCTATATAGCCAATTAGGAGGAGGTCCAGGATATAAATGTAGGATTAGGAGGGGGGTGCAGGATATAAATGTAGGATTAGGAGGGGGTTATGAATATAAATGTAGGATTAGGAGGGGGGTGCAGGATATAAATGTAGGATTAGGAGGGGGTGCAGGATACAATTGTAGGAATAGGAGAGGTGCGGGATATAAAATGTTGGATTAGGAGGGGGTGCAGGATATGAATGTATTATTAGGAGGGGGTGCAGGATATAAATAAAGGATTAGAAGGGGGTGAAAGATATAACTGTAGGATTGGGGGCGGGCCCAAATATTAAAAAGGAAGTCGATTTTTGGGTAGAAGGGGAAGGTGGTGGAGTTGAGTCTCCAGCTGGCAGGGAAGGGGAGGGCTGATCCAGGACAATAGACACCTCCTTGTGACACCAGGGAGAAGGAGGAAGAGACGAAGGAAGGCTCGGTGTAATCCCCCTGAGCTCCGGGCAGAGAGAGGGAGGAAGGTCAGCGGGATTCCTCCTCCATGAGCCTGCTCGGGTATTACCGGAAAAAGATGAACAATGGAGGTTATAGGTCTTTGCAGCCGGTGGACAGCAACGGTGAAGACAGTAGTGGGGGAGGCGGCAGGGAGCGGTTGGGTAACCGGCAAGGAGTGAGCGCGGCAGCGCTATCCGGAGGAGCTTTTTTTGAAGACACCAATCAAATTTTAGGCAATAGAAGTTTCTTTTAGGGGAGATACCCTCTAATGCCGCGTACACACGAGTGGACATTACGGCGGACTTTGCCCGGCGGACTTTTCGACGTACTTTCCGACGGACTTTGTGAATGAACGGACTTGCCTACACACAATCCACCAAAGTCCGTCGAATTCGTACGTGATGACGTACGACCGGACTAAAACAAGGAAGTTCATAGCCAGTAGCCAATAGCTGCCCTAGCGTGGCCTTTTGTCCGTCGAACTAGCATACAGACGGCGGACTTTTCGACCGGACTCGATTTAAACGGATAAATTTAAAACAAGTTTCAAATCTAATTCCGTCGAACTTTTGAGAAAACAAAGTCCGCTGGAGCCCACACACATCGAATTGTCCGACGAAATCCAGTCCGCCGGGCAAAGTCCGCCGTAATGTCCGCTCGTGTGTACGCGGCATAAGACTAATAGCTTTCCAAATAGATGTAGGCAGTAAAGCTTTCTCCATTAAAACAATGAGATTGCTTGGTTGAGTATAACAAAGGCAGACTCTCATTCTGCAATCAACTTGAGAAAGACCATGGTGAAACAGTCAGCAATCTCTTCAAAATAAAGCAGAAGTGACAGGTCTGTGGTAAAAGTGCAGCACATCCTGTGATCTAGGCAAATCCTGATTATTACTGGTAGACAGATAACCATTGGAAATGACAGGAGTTGGTTAGATCAAAGCGCGCGAATGTGAGCATCAGTGTTAGCTTTTAAACAGCGCAAATGATAATCCTAGTGGATAACGTTAAAAGTGATTAAAAAGGGGTGAATGATCACATCTACTCAACACAATGTAGGCCTTTTTAAATTTTAGAGGTTCCATAAAATAATAAATTACAGGAATTGAGGAGGGATAAAAACTAAGCAGCCTGCATTCAGACATATAGAAAAAAGAATAGTATATTTGATAGCTTCATATAATATAAGGCATTGCAGTTCTTTCAGTCATCAACATAGTAGTGGTAAATAAAAATCAACCAGACTTTCTCGTTATTCTTGAAACTGTTTTACTACTCATTCAAGTGACTTCATCCAAACTGGAGAAACTGCTTGAATTAGTGGTATATTGTCTTCAGAAATAATCAAACATTCTATTTCATTTAGGTGTCACTATATATATATTGCATGACCTGGACGACCCAAACGTTCAGTTAGGATGGGGAAGGGTTAGGACCTACAGTGGGTTTTTCAATTCTGTCTTCCCATCTAGAAGATTTTTCTATTGAATGTAAAGTAGATGTAAGGTATACAGTGGGGGCGGAAAGTATTCAGACCCCCTTAAATTTTTTACTCTTTGTTATATTGCAGCCATTTGCTAAAATCATTTAAGTTCATTTTTTCCTCATTAATGTACACCCAGCACCCCATATTGACAGAAAAACACAGGATTGTTGACATTTTTGCAGATTTATTAACCACTTGACAACTGGGCACTTAAACCCCCTTCGTGACCAGACCAATTTTCAGCTTTCAGCGCTCTCACACTTTGAATGACAATTACTCAGTCATGTAATACTGTACCCAAATGAATTTTGTGTCCTTTTTTTCATACAAATAGAGCTTTCTTTTGGTGGTATTTGATCACCTCTGGGCTTTTTATTTTTTGCGCTATAAATGAAAAAAGACCGAAAATTTTGAAAAAAAACGCATTTTTCTTCGTTTCTGTGATAAAATTTTGCAAAATATTAATTTTTCTTCATAAATTTTGGCCACAATTTATACTGCTACATATCTTTGGTAAAAATAACCAAAATTAGTGGATATTATTTGGTCTTTGTGAAAGTTAGAGAGTCTACAAGCTGTGGTGCAAATCATAAAAAATTGATCACACCTGATGTACTGACGGCCTATCTCATTTCTTGAGACCCTAACAAGTCAGGAAAGTACAAATACCCCACAAATGACCCCTTTTTTGAAAGTAGACATTCCAAGGTATTTAGTAAGATGCATGGTGAGGTTTTTGATGTTGTCATTTTTTCCCACAATTCTTTGCAAAATGAAGATCCCCCCCCCCACACACAAAATTGTCATTATAATAGGTTATTTCTCTCACATGGCATGTGTATACCACAAATAACGCCCCAAAATACATTCTGCTAATCCTCCTGAGTATTACAATACCACATGTGTGGGACTTTTTCACAGCCTGGCCACATAGAGAGGCCCAACATGCAGGGAGCGCCATCAGGTGTTCTAGGAGCATAAATTACACATCTAACTTGTTGACTACCTATTACACTTTTGAAGGCCCTGGAGCACCAGGACAATGACATGTGACACTGATGTGGCACTGATGACAGATGGCACTGATACGTGGCACTGATGTGGCACTGATGACAGATGGCACAGATACGTGGCACTGACACTGATGTGGCACTGATGACAGATGGCACTGATACATGGCACTGATGACAGATGGCACTAATACATGGCACTGAAAACAGATGGCACTAATACGTGGCACTGACAGATGGCACTAATACGTGGCACTGATGACACGTGACACTGATGACAAATGGCACTAATATGTGGCACTGATGACACGTGACACTGATGACAAATGGCACTAATACGTGGCACTGATGACACGTGGCACTGATGACAGATGGCACTAATACGTGGCACTGATGACAGATGGCACTAATACGTGGCACTGATGACACTGATGACAGATGGCACTGATACGTGGCACTGATGACACATGACACTAATGACAGATGGCACGTGACACTGACAGGTGGCACTGATGACAGATGGCACTATGTGGCACTAATGACAGATGGCACTTATACGTGGCACTGGGGACAGATGACAGGGACATGACAGCAGGGACATGATGACAGGGACAGATGACAGGGACATGATGACAGGGACATGATGACAGGGACAGATGACAGGGACAGATGACAGGGACAGATGACAGGGACATGATGGCAGGGACATGATGGCAGGGACAGATGACAGGGACAGATGACAGGGACAGATCAGATGACAGGGACAGATGACAGGGACAGATGTCAGTGAGGACACTTTATTTTTATTTTTTTTTCACTTACCGCCGCAGCGGTTCGCTCTCCCTCCTCACACGCTGTCTCTGTGAGGAGGCAGAGCCGCAAAACACCGGCGATGAGAGATGATCTCATATGTTTACATATGAGATCATCTCTCATTGGCACCGCCGATCGCGCCGAAAACGGCCGCTAAGATTGGCCTTTTTAGCGATCTGTGACTGGCTGTGTCCAAGGGACACGGCCAGCACAGAACTTCCTCGATGTGCGCTCGCGGGAGCGCACAACGCGGAAGTAAACAGGAGGCTGTCCAGGGACGGCCTCCCGGCAATTAGCGTCCGCGCTGTAGCCGTCTTCCGGCTATAGCGCGGACGCCTAGTGGTTAAAAAAGAAAAACTGAAATATCACATGGTCCTAAGTATTCAGACCCTTTGCTGCAACACTCATATATTTAACTCAGGTGCTGTCCATTTCTTCTGATCATCCTTGAGATGGTTCTACACCTTCATTTGAGTCCAGCTGTGTTTGATTATACTGATTGGACTTGATTAGGAAAGCCACACACCTGTCTATATAAGACCTTATAGCTCACAGTGCATGTCAGAGCAAATGAGAATCATGAGGTCAAAGGAACTGCCTGACGAGCTCAGAGACAGAATTGTGGCAAGGCACAGATCTGACCAAGGTTACAAAAAAAAATTCTGCTGCACTTAAAGTGGAGGGCTACCCTGAAAAAAAAAATCACCAAAAATCCTAAAAAAAAATTAAAAAAAACATTTGAAAAGAATTTTTTCTAAACTTACCAAAACCCTTGTTGCTAGGCAGTCTTCCTAATCTGCCTCTTCCTTTTCCACGGCGTGTTCTGCTCCTCGGTGAGCGGCCCTGTTGTCTTCTGGGAACTGTGTGTGTTCCCAATACACCACGGGGCCATTCACAGAGTGCCACGCCACTCGCGCGTGCGCAGTAGGAAACTGGCAGTGAAGCCGCAAGGCTCCACTGCCTGTTTCCTTTACCTAGGATGGCGGTGCAGGGACCCGAGAGCCGGGTCGGCCTCGGGCGGCCGAGGGCACCCAGGACAGGTAAGTACTTATTTAAAGTCAGCAGCTACAGTGTTTGTAGCTGCTGACTTTTACATTTATTTTTTTTTATGGCCAGAATCCCGCTTTAAGGTTTCTAAGAGCACAGTGGCATCCATAATCCTTAAATTGAAGACGTTTGGGATGACCAGAACCCTTCCTAGAGCTGAGGTAAAGAGAGAGGTAAAGAAGAACCCAAAGATCACTGTGGCTGGGCGCCAGACATGCAGTCGGGAGATGGGAGAAAGTTGTAAAAAGTCAACCATCACTGCAGCCCTCCACCAGTCGGGGCTTTATAGCAGAGTGGCCCGACGGAAGTCTCTCCTCAGTGTAAGACACACGAAAGCCCGCATGGAGTTTGCTAAAAAAACACCTGAAGGACTCCAAGATGGTGAGAAATAAGATTCTCTGGTCTGATGAGACCAAGATAGAACTTTTTGGCCTTAATTCTAAGCGGTATGTCTGGAGAAAACCAGGCACTGCTCATCATCTGTCCAATACAGTCCCAACAGCGAAGCATGGTGGTGGCAGCATCATGCTGTGGGGGTGTTTTTCAGCTGCAGGGACAGGACGACTGGTTGTAATCGAGGGAAAGATGAATGCGGCCAAGTACAGGGATATCCTGGACGAAAACCTTCTCCAGAGTGCTCAGGACCTCAGACTGGGCCGAAGGTTTACCTTCCAACAAGACAATGACCCTAAGCACACAGCTAAATAACGAAGGAGTGGCTTCACAACAACTCTGTGACCGTTCTTGAATGGCGAAGCCAGAGCCCGGACTTAAACCCAATTGAGCATCTCTGGAGAGACCTAAAAATGGCTGTCCACCAACGTTTACCATCCAACCTGACAGAACTGGAGAGGATATGCAAGGAGGAATGGCAGAGGATCCCCAAATCCAGGTGTTGCATCTTTCCAAAAAAGACTCATGGCTGTATAAGATCAAAAGGGTGCTTCTACTAAATACTGAGCAAAGGGTCTGAATACTTAGGACCATGTAATATTTTGTTTTTTCTTTTTTAATAAATCTGCAAAAATGTCAACAATTCTGTGTTTTTCTGTCAATATGGGGTGCTGTGTGTACATTAATGAGGAAAAAAGTGAACGTAAATGATTTTAGAAAATGGCTGCAATATAACAAAGAGTGAAAAATGTAAGGGGGTCTGAATACTTTCCGTCCCCACTGTATATCAGGGCTCAAAATTTCAAGTCCTGAGCTACTAGCCAGGCCTTAATGGTTACTCGCCACCAGTTGCCCCACCCAACCCCTAACCCGCCCCTAATTCTGCCCCTAAACACGCCCTCATAAATTATCTCATGAAATTACACTTAAATGTTTTATGCAGAATTAAATTACAAAAAAAATATATTAACAACTTTATCAATGCCTATCAATGCAGCATCATCTGTGCCTATCAATGCAGCCTCACCTGTGCCTATCAATGCAGCCTCACCTGTGCCCATCACTGCACCTCACCTGTGCCCATCAACGCAGCCTCACCAGTGTCCACCAATGCAGCCTCACCTGTGCCCATCCTTGCGGCGTGACCAGTGCCCACCAATGCAGCCTCACCTATGCCCATCATTGCAGCGTGACCTCTGCCCATCATTGCAGCCTCACCTGTACTCATCATTGCAGCATGACCTGTGCCCATCAATGCAGTGTGACCAGTGCCCATTATTGCAGCCTTCCCTGTGCCCATCATTGCAGTCTCACCTGTGCCCATCATTGCAGTGTGACCTGTGTCCATCATTGTAGCGTGACCTGTGCCCATCATTGCAGCCTCACTTGTGCCCAGCAATGCAGCATGACCAGTGCCCATCATTGCAGCCTCACCTGTGCCCATCATTGCAGTGTGACCAATGCCCATCATTGCTGCATGACCTGTGCCCATCATTGCAGCGTGACCAGTGCCCATCATTGCAGCCTCACCTGTGCCCATCATTGCAGTGTGACCAATGCCCATCATTGCTGCATGACCTGTGCCCATCATTGCAGCGTGACCAGTGCCCATCATTGCAGCGTGACCAGTGCCCATCATTGCAGCCTCACCTGTGCAGAGAAAGAGAGAGGGCGGCTTGATCACCACAGGGAAGAGAGCGTGGAAGAAGAGGAGAGCTGACCGGATCACATAGCGGGGATAACCCGCTGTAACCGCTTACATTTGAATTGCCTCCGCTCACAGTCACACACAATCCCGATTGACAGACAGAACATGTCCACACCGGCATTGATCCAGGGTTCTGTCTGTCACAGGCGCTGGGTCAGGAGGCGGGACTGTGTGTGACTGCGAGTGGAGGCAATTCAAATGTAAGCTGTTACAGTGGGCAATGCCCGCTCTGTGATCCTGCCCAGCTCTCCTCCTCCTCCACGCTCTCTTCCCCTGTGATGATCAGGCCCCCCTCTCTTCCTCCAAGCCCTCTTCCCCTGGGCGAACGGCTCCCATTCAACCCCGCCTGCCGGCAGTGCTCGCTCCCAAGCAGCCCACACTGAGTGGAAAATTTGTGGGCTGGTATATATAAAAGTGGTCAATAACAGCAAGTAGTAAAGCAAAGGTAAATTGTGTTATTAAAAGTGCAGAAATAGCATCCCAAACACCTGTTTTAGGATATTTTAGTAGTGGTTACATGACTGCTATAATTTTCTGTTTAGTCCTCTAGACTAGGGCTGTGGGTGAGATACTTGGGCGCTTTCTTGATATCATCACCCACTTAAGATTCCAACTTCTGGCAACCCTGGGGCAGCCCTCCCATTGCTGTAAGCAAGGTACCACCTGGAACTGTCATTTACCAGGAAGGAGGGGTGGACAGGGCATGATATGATGTAGTAAGCGGGACCAGTCTCTCCATCTATAACACTGAGGATTGGGAAAGAGACTGATGCATCATGCTTGTAGTCAGCAAACAGCATCATCACCCAAAAACAGTAAGTTATTGCTATCCCAGATAGCAAGCAATTGTGCTGAAAGTTTGAAAATTACTTTCTAAGCTATTGCTAGACTTGCCAGGCTTCACAAGTTTGTTTCACAATTGCAGCAAGTCTGCCATGCATGACTCCAGATCAACTTTCTTTGCAAACATTCTGCAAGTCTGCTGCAAGTTCTGGTTCCTTTATGTTGTGCAATAGTCATCCCACCACATGGGTCACTGTGGTCGAATTTTCATGCTGTAAACTTGCAAAGCTCTTGCTGTAGACTCACCACTGCAACTTTGCTTTTGCTAGAGACTTGCCATGTAAATTTGCAACAAATTGGAAAAGTGTCAACTAGAACTTGTGCTTCAAGTGACCTTCAAGTGTACAACTTGCCAGTGATAATGTGCAGCATGTTAACAAGACATACAATTCAACAATGCCACAAATTTGTGGCATGTTATCTTTGCTATCTGGGATGGAGTAAAACCTGCAGGATCAACAGGATTTTGCCATTACAGCAAAGAAGAAAAAAAAATTACCAGTACTTTTTTCATTGTGTAGCTTTTCATGCTTTACGTATCTCTTCTCTTCATGTCACTTGTAGATGGATAAATCCTAAACTAAAAATTCTAAACCTTTCTAAAGCTGGCCATACACTGTTATGCCCCGTACACACGGTCGGATTTTCCGACGGAAAATGTGTGATACAACCTTGTTGTCGGAAATTCAGACCGTGTGTGGGCTCCATCACACATTTTCCATCGGATTTTCTGACACACAAAGTTTGAGAGCAGGATATAAAATTTTCCGACAACAAAATCCATTGTCGGAAATTCCGATCGTGTGTACACAAATCCGACGCACAATGTGCCACGCATGCTCAGAATAAATAAAGAGATGAAAGCTATTGGCCACTGCCCCGTTTATAGTCCCGACGTACGTGTTTTACGTCACCGCGTTCAGAACGATCGGATTTTCCGACAACTTTGTGTGACCGTGTGTATGCAAGACAAGTTTGAGCCAACATCCGTCGGAAAAAATCCTAGGATTTTGTTGTCGGAATGTCCGAACAAAGTCTGACCGTGTGTACGGGGCATTCGAATTTCAGCCAATTGAGAGGAATCAAATAGAGGATGGAAGCATCTGAGTACAACATGCATTCTGTTTTCCATTGGCTAAAAATAAAATTGAATACAATCTCTCAAGCCTGAAATGTGTGCAAAAAATCTGTGTACAAAAGCTAGAAAAAAAAAAGAAAAAAAACTTTGAAAAATTACCAAGGAGGCTCCAAGTGTAAATGAGGCCTCAGATGTTCTCTTCTAATCAATGGCCTGTGTACAGGTTGTAACTGACTTTCAAGACCAAGGCATATCAGCTAAAAAGGAAAGGGCCTGAAAAATGTGGGTAGTAGGTGTGTACAGATATGTGTCTGGTAAGGCCATGTCCAAGGATAGCCAAATTTATATACCAGTCTTCCCTCAGCCAAGCAGTCTGATTAGTCTATATATTTTGCTTAATTACATAAGCCACAATACCATGTACTGTTCGTTGCAGGAACTAAACAATAAAACAACCATTATAAAAGCCAATTTTGTAATTGCTTTGTAACTAACTTCTGCAATTTAAACCAACACCTATTTATCACTGCCATGGTCAGCAGAGCACAGCAGTATAACAAGCAGCAAGTCCTGGAGGTCTTTGTAAAGACTGAATGGGAGAATGCTTTTTCTAATGCACTTTGCAGAGGGAGATATTGTGAGAACAACATGGATAATGAAATAAGTCTGGATTTTTCAAAATCATAATAAGATTATAGATCTCTTTATCTGGTTGTGTGGGCAGCAGATTACGTCATTCATCTGGATCAGAGAAAAATGGAGCTTGTTCAGTCTGCTGTTTATGGCTGCACATTTTCCAGCACAGTGTTCAGTTCAAGTGTAGATGTCACCCATATGCAGCACAGGCAGCCATATTGTGCTATTAACCAAAATTCAGGCAACTATTTCATCAGGAACCAGTGGCTACACAAAATGCCTTATACCTAAGACAGGCCACTAGTTTCTCATTTATAGACTGCATTTTCTCAAAATGGAAACGTGCACTCACCGGCCACTTTATTAGGTACACCTTGCCAATACCAGGTTGGACCCCCGTTTGCCTTCAGAACTGCCTTAATACTTCCTGGCATAGATTCAATGGAATGGAAACATTCCTCTGAGATGTTGGTCCATATTGACATGATAGCATTACGAAGTTGTTGCAGATTTGTTGGCTGCACATCCATGCCAATCTCCCATTCTACCACATCCCAAAGGTGCTCTTTTGGATTGAGATCTGGTGACTGTAGAGGCCATTGGAGTACAATGAACTCATTGTCATGTTCAAGAAACTAGTTTGAGATGATTTGAGCTTTGTGACATGGTGCATTATCCTGCTGGAAGTAGCAATCAGAAGAGGAGTACACCGTAGTCATAAATGGTCAGCAACAATACTCAGCAAGGCCGTGACGTTTAAATGATGCTCAGTTGGCACTAAGGGACCCAAAATGTGCCAAGAAAATCCCCCACACCATTACACAACCACCAGCCTGAAGCGTTGATACAAGGTAGGATGGATTCATGCTTTCATGTTGTTAATGCCAAATTGTGACCCTGCCATCTGAATGTCCCAGCTGAATTCGAGACTCATCAGACCAATGTTTTTCCAATCTTCTATTGTCCAAATTTGGTGAGCCTGTGTGAATTGTAGTCTCAATTTCCTGTTCTTAGCTGACAGGAGTGAAACCCGGTGTGGTCTTCTGCTGCTGTATTTGCTTCAAGGTTCAATGTGTTGTGTGTTCAGAGATGGTATTCTGCATACCTTGGTTGTAATGAGTGGTTATTTGAGTTACTGTTGCCTTTCTATCATCTCGAGCCCATTGATTGATTGTCTGCCCATTCTCCTCTGACATCAACAAGCCATTTTTGTCCACACAACACATCACTGGATATTTTCTCTTTTTCTGACCATTCTCTGTAAACCCTAGAGATGGTTCTGTGTGAAAATCCCAGTAGATCAGAAGTCAGAAGTCATACTCAGACCATCCCCATCTGGCAACAACAACCATGCCACATTAAAAGTCACTTAAATCCCCTTTCTTCCCCATTCTGATGTTCGGTTTGAATTTAAACAGGTCGTCTTCACCACATCTAGATGCCTAAATGCATTGAGATACTGCCATGTGATTGGCTGATTAGCAATTTGTGTTACTAAGCAATTGAACAGGTGTACTTAATAAAGTGGCCAGTGAGTGTATATCGCCAGCACACCATGGATTTTCAAGATCACATCCAGATGTTTATTAAAATGTTCACATCACAGCAGTATAGGGGCAACATTTGTGATGCATTTCCTGAAACACACATCCAGCCTACAAAAATTAGCCCTATCCACATTTTATTGCATGACCTAGAATTGCAAAAATATGACACCTGACATATGTATTTACAGTATATTAGCTTCACACAAACCCCTACACAGTAGAAATCAGACTGACAGTGAGGAGTGAGCCAAATAGAATCCACTGCATTCCTGTCAAGGCAATGGATTTTCAGGAACTGGGATCCAGAATGGAAGGTGTATAGGCTTCTGTAGGGGAAGGGGAAGGGAGAACAGGAAAAAGCTGAACAGTGTGACCATGCTAATGACAAAGAAGCTGCAACAGGAAATGCCACCTTTCTGGCTAAGTGATGTGGCAGGTGTGTATAAATGACAAATATGATTAGACAGAATTACAAATATTTTGTCAAGTAAGAAAATTGTTTGGTTACCTTTTTTTTTTTTTTAGCAGCGATCACATTAAATCTTGCTAATTTGAAATCTTTGAAATATGGCTTTTAGTGCCGCATGTAACACATTATAAAAAACTCAAATTAGGAGAAAAAAAACACAGTCATAAATATATAAATATATATATATAAATATATATATATATATATATATATATATATATTGAATATACACATATTTTTTTTGTATCCGCTCAAAAAGTTTTAATTACTACTTAGCAGGTGTACATAAATACACTTGAGCACCAAATAATTATGTCGATAACACACAGGAAGCAGCACACATAGGCCTTTGAAGTCACACAATCCATTTTAATTTAAAAATGATAAACAGCTTATTAGGCTGGGAAATAGTCCCGTAACACTCACAAGTACCCCTCTTTTGCTCTAATAGGTAACATCTATTAACTTCAGGCAAAACATTAATGTGCATTTAGGGGTTTATGTGCTTTACTTCTACTTGGAATAACTCAAACATTCCAGATATTAAAACTGCAGAGTAAGAAGCGGTCAGGGATAACTGATAACTGTTTTCTGACAATGTTCACAAATCCTTTCAACAACTCCAAGATGACTTTCATAAATCAAATATTAACTTCCACTACTATCTCATGTTTTATCATTCTACTCAAACACAACTACAGTCAAGCAATCCCAAAGGCTTAATAATATCTACTTTCTGAAGCAGCCTGTTATTAAAGTTCTTCCAGCTTTCCAATAAAGTGTAGATGTACCTGAGAAGCAACAAACTGCCCCCTTGTCTAAGAAATGTCTCTACTCATCACCCTCTTAGTGACTGACCCAGTTATTTATTTTACAAATCACATTCCAAAATGTTTGCATTCTGTAGGCCCGAATTCTCTCCTTGATTTTGGATTAAGGGCATCTGATATTTCTTTAGTGGAAAGGTCTCAGCCCTCTGTGCGCCTGCATAACTAGCGCCAATGCAGCCCATGAGGCTGGAACTGGGTCCAGGACAGAGAGGGGCCCAGTTGGGAACAGGAGGAGTGAGCTGTTTGACTGCCTGGGCAGGAAGGAACAAATAGTAGTTCTGTACCACCAGGGCTTCTCCAGCCTGTCCTTTTAAAAATTACAGTGGCTGTTATCACTAATGGAAAGCAGCCACTGGTTTTTATTTATTTATTAAAATGCTTAACCTATGCAGTCTTACCCGAAGGCCTCGATGCGCAAAAGGACATTGACATTAAAAGACCTTAAAAAAACAACAAACCAGCATAGCAAGATACAGAATTAAAGACAGGGAGTCTGTCCATCATACCCCAATTAAAAATTAGGTGACTCCAAAAGCTTGTACAAAAAGTATGGTTTTCAATGTCTTTCTAAATTTCAAAAAGTCATTCTCAAGTCTCAGTTTCAGAGGCAAGGAGTTCCAAAATTCAGCTCCTTGTACTTCACTCGTTCTCCCTCCACATGTTTTCTTTTTAAATTTTGGAATCTTCAGTATGGCCAAGTTCGCCGATCTCAAGGATCGGGTAGGCACATACCTGACAAATTTTTCCCTCAGATACTCTGGGCCACATCCATGCAGTGCCTTATGGACAAGACATCCGGTTTTAAACAGAACCCGTTCTTTCACGGGCAGCCAATGCTCTAAGGGATGGAGTGATGTGGTCACGGCGACCAACACCTGTCAGTAACCTTGCTGCGGCATTCTGAATCAACTAGAGTTTGTAGATGGTACAAGCAGGCAAACCCAAATACAGGACATTACAGTAGTCCAATTGACTGCTGATAATGGCATTGACCATGGCGATCTTGTCAGAGTCTGCGATATAGCAAAAAGTCAACCTCAGGAGTCTCAGGTAGAAGCCACATGAACTCACCACCTGATTTACCTGAGGGCGCAGGTTCGACCTAGAGTCAAAGATGACACCCAGGTCCCTGACCTGAGTGGCCGGAATCGGAAAAGGTTTGAAAGAGCCCACATATTCCTTCCAGGCAGCAGCACAGGCAGACAATCTGGCCTTACACCTGTAGAATTTAATTCGAAAGATGTCATTTTCAGGATGTCCGTTTGATTATCTCAACGATAAAGGAGAAAAATTCGACAATTGTATTCAACCTGAGAGAGGGGAAAATATGGAAGGACAAGGATGGAAAATTTTTGTTGGGAACAAACAAATTCCTAATGGTTGAATTTGCTCCATGAAAGGGTTATTGGTCAACTGGTCAAGTGCGCCCCCAAACCTTTTCCTTGCTCGAGCTGAACTTGGACACCAAGAAGATCTTTCAATCGATTGGGTAAATCAAGACACCATACACCGAGTTGGATATCCAGAAATACAAATGTATTATAACATTTTACATGTTATATAGGGCAACAATCATACATTGTAAGGGGCAGACTAAGGGGCGGTCCCTTAGTTTATCCAATCACAAGAGTACAAGTATCAGAAGTTACATATCACAAGTTACATTTTATATGAAATATGTATTTGCATAATATACTGCTCAGTGACGTGCCTAAAAAGTACCTAAAATGTCCTTTGTCTAAATATACCTTCTTAGCTTGAATTCCGGGAAAATGAATAATATGGAAATACCCTTTTAAGATAGTCTCGGTCATGTACCATTGGCTTTAGGCCCAGATGTGCGGTGAGATGTATTAGCTAGTTCCCTTATATCTATTAAAAGTTTATCATTGCAAGTACTTCCCTGTTTTGCAGATAGCTTGCTAGTAAATTTCCATTTGACATTATAAAAAGCCTTGCGATAGCATTTCATATAGCTTGTATCAAAAGTTCCGGCCCCTTATCTAAAGTATATAGTGAACCAAAGTGCATCCATTTTCCTTACACTCCACAGTGAGAGAAAAAAAAAAAAAAAAATCATACCTAGTCTTATGCGCATGCACTAGTTTAATCTCATCTGGAAGTGGGAACGTTTGTTCTATGAAAACTGAGACATTGACATGATACGTGAATGAAAAGTCGTTTGAATTCAGTCAAGTCCATGAAAGCATTAAATGGTCTGACAAGCAATTTCTATATTTGCTCATCCAAACGTTTGAACAAAATTCTACAGGTATAGGGGCAAACAATCCAGCTTCTGGTAGGTGTGTGTTGGAGTGTGTGCTTTTTATGTATGCGTGTTTTGTGTATGTGTATTGGTGTGTGTTAGTGCAGTGTATGTGTATTCGTGTATATGTACTAGTGTGTGTGTGTGTGCACATGTAGAATATTTGGGGTAGTGTGTCTTTTCCTCTGTGTGCGGACACTGGTTTCTGCTTCCTCCAGTGCCACAGCCAATCCCAGGTGGCTCCATATTAAAGAGCTAGTGTGTAGGTTGCTCAGTGTTTGAGCAACATGTCCATATGCTATCAGCAAGACCTCCATCTTAATGCTTTCACGAGTGCCTTTCAGTGTGGTCTCCATACTTCCAGTGTTCCCAGTGTTGTTTCCCAGTGCCTTTCAGTGTAATCTCTGTACTTCCAGTGTTGTCCAGTGACTTTCCAGCACTTGTCTTATCCTCTAACTCTAGCACTCTAGCATACCTGTACCACTGCCATGAAGCCTGGCCAAAAAACTCCCAATGTTTAATTTCCTACATCAGTTTATTTCCAGGATACCACGATAGTTGGGCACTCACCCCCAGCATCTCAGGAGCATGCATAGTCCCCGAGTCAAAAGCTGTGTGTGTGTGTGCAGTGCACATTCTTCCAGCGCAGCAAAGACTCTCCAGGATTCTCATGTTTCTGCAGCCCCATTCTTTTTTATACTGTAGGCTACAACAAAATGCCCACCCAGACTCCTTTGGGGACAACTAAAGAGATTATCAACTTAGTGGCTATTTTGTTGGCCACTGAGAACAAGAGCGCTACTGCTCCTCATCTTGAAATGGGTCCCAGCCTCTTTAGGTTAGCTTTTTAGAACTGAAAAATGTATGTACAGTATATAGGCAAAGGTGTGTGATCAGGAAGTTTGATAAGATCTGAACCTCGTGGCTGGGAATACTTGGTCTAATAATTGTTTTATCTGATATACTTCTTTACTGAATCTTAATCAACACGGAATTGTGCATTTAGGTTTTTTCCATTACAATTTCTAAAGACAAGGTAGAATGGGAGACACAACTGTTTATCTTTTAAGGTCTTTCACAATGGTAACATGTAAAGTGATGTGATTTACTCTTGCAGGCAAACTGGCAAGAGTAAGTGTAGAAGTGCCATTTGTTTGATGTCAAGATTCTTATTCACCCCTCTTCAACCAAACAGGAGTCCAGGCCAACTTACTGCCTCTGTGAAAAAAAAAGCAGTTCACTGTTCAGGGCAGACATTCATTGTGCCTACTTCTACTAGAAGAGGAGTCAATAACATTCTGTAGCTCTGACCTTTCAACTACCAGCTGAAGGCTTTTGTATTTCTAGGAGAACGGTATACATTAATATAGGGAAGATAACTATATTTTTTAAGGTACTGCAAAATGCAATGATTATGAGCAAAGTGTAGTCACTGATAGTAAGATGTTTAAATTTTACAGTTTTCTGTGGCCCAGGGCTTTTTTTCTCAGAGAATAGGTGCAGGAACTCCTGAGTCCCCCCTTGTCTCTGCCCCCTACCCAGCTCTGACCACCGTCCCTTGATTCCACCCCCTACCCACCTACCAGTACTGCCCCTTTTAGAGAATACAGAATCGAGTATCATTTTGTGGTGCTAAATCATCACATTTATATGGAACATGTTGATGATAAAAAGAAAAGCAGTAAAATAGATCCCCTGCATTCAGCAACAATAGAATCCCAGCAATAGATCCCCACACAACAATAGACTCCCCCAGCAACAATGGACTCCACCCCAACAACAATAGATTCCCTGCAGCAACAGTGAACTACCCACAACAAAATATCACACCCAGTAACAAAATATCACACCCAAACAACGTTAAATCCCCCAAGCAGCAATAACAGATCTTCCAGCAGCCAGCATCAATAGATCCTCCAGCAGCCAGTAAAAATAGACCTCTCCCTCAACAGAAGATTCCTTCCAGCAACATAAGACCCCCCAGCAACAATAGATTCCCCATCAGCAACAATAGACCCTCACATAAAAACAGATCCCCACCAGTGACAATAGATCCCCCAGCAGCCAACATCAATAGACCCTCCAGCACACCCCACACCCCATGCTATTACATAACTCAGTGCTGGAGGTGCCGGAACTGCGTTCCCCCACGTTCCCGCTAAAAAAAACCCTGCCGTGGCCAATGTAGCTTAGTGTACTTTGTATATGCTGTATAGTGTTGGGTGAACGGTTCGGCCCAAGCATGAGTTCAGGTCAAACATTGGTTGTTCGCCACATTTGGGGAACACCCGAATTTGCAGGGTGTTCGGCGGGTGTTTGCCTCGCCGAACGCCCTGCAATGCACTGGGCGCTGCACAGTGCATTCTGCACCCTGATGGGGCAAAGCTTTGCCCAATCAGGTCGCAGTAAAAGCTGGTTGTTAAGGAGCGGGGATGGGAAGCCGGCCGGTAAGATGAGGGGATACAGCTTTATTCAATATGGACAAAAAGGTCTATAATAAAAATGTAAAATCTGCTGTAAAAGAGCGATAGTGATCCGCTACTTACAAACTTATAAACACATAAAATCTCTAAAAAAGATGCATACACAGAATTAAACAGCAAATGTATTACTAAAAGTAAAAGGTCCCTATCATGTTATTCTGAACTATATCTCAAAATGGTTAAATATAAACAATTCAGAAAAAGGATATAGAGCAAAGATATAGAAATGTACATAAAAATATGGATCATTTCTTATCAATAAAACAATTGATGTCCTAATCCGTGTTGTGACCGTGAGGGGAATAAGATTTCAATTCATATATCCAGTGCATGTTGAGCTTGGATTCTTCTCGTGTGTGTTACAACCCCTCCAGTGTGTAGCCTATCTATCACCGATCAGGGACATCGCAAGGGAGCGGTGCCACCAGATGTCAGCAGGTAGCCCCGCCCTTACCTATATAAGAACTGTCAAACAGTGGAGGAGGCATTCGGTGATCGACCGTCACTAAAGGTGGAGCGTTTTTTTTTTTTCAGGTGGCATGGCGTGATTGACGATGGGTAATAAAGGTGTCAAAAACTGTCTTTTTGCATTGATACATGTCCCCCAGGGCAGGACCCGGATCCCCATACCCCTTTATGGCCAATTACTTGCATATAAGCCTTCAAAATTGTCACTTTTGATTTTTCCTGTTCAGCTCCCATAGACTTCAATAGGGTTCGCCGTTTGGATTAGAACTTTTCCCCTGTTTGGTGGTTCTGCTGCGAACCGGGGGGTGTTTGACCAATTACTAATGCTGAAGGGGTGTTTGGCCAATCACTAATGCTGTAGTTATATGGCTATATTAAGGCAGGCCCATAGAGCATTAAATAGTGAAGTAAGTATATGAAATGCAAAAATAGATCCCCTCAAGCTAGAATAGATCCTCCAGCAGTGAGCATCAATACCCTGCAGCACACCCCAGCACCCCTTGCAATTACATACAGTCAGTCCAGGAGATGCCGGAACTGTGTTCCCCCGCGTTCCTGCTGAAAAAAAGCCCTGTATATAACTAATTCTTATTTCTGGGCTAGGAATTATTGCATCCCTACCAGATAACCTCAGCGGGATTATGACCAGAAGAGCACTGCCATACAAGACTAGCATGACCAATATTACATAGATACTTGCAACAGAGTCCCAAATGAAATCAATATTTTTAGTAATGATTGTAATAATAGGAATGTTACTTGTAAATGCTATATATAATTATATAATATCACTGGCCTACAGGGCCTTTGAAAAAACAAGCGGTAATGGGAGAAAAAAAATTGCATAATCATTAAGGTTTTAGATTTCATTCTGTACTTGCAGTGTCTGAATGAAACAGAGCCTGATTTATCCATTCCACATATTTCAGCACAGCAGTTTCTGCAACGTGAAAACTGACAGTTATGTATTAACTCCTGGGGGAAAGAATATATTCTGAAAAAACTGACAGTTTTAATCTGATTGGTTAGCACGAGCAGCCCAAAGCTGTCAGCTTCTAGGAGGACACCAGACATAATCCTGTCCACAAATAAGTGATCATAGGCATTATATGGATGTAAAATATGTTGTCTTCAATATTATCTATGGAATGGCTGATGAGAGACTACAATAGATTATAATTTATTTTAAGGACATCCATCAACCAATTGATCTCATTAGTGATGATTTCAAATAAGGGCTTGTGGTTCACACTACTCTTTAGCCTCGTATACACGATCGGATTGTTGGCCAACAAAACCGTGGACTTTTGTCCGAAGGATGTTGGCCCAAACTTGTCTTGCATGCACACGGCCACACAATTGTTGGCCAACAAATACAAACGTAGTGACGTACTACGTTGTTTTTCAGCTCTTTAGTGCCACCCTTTGGGCTCCCTCTCCCTTAGTAGAAGTTTGGTGAGTGTTGATTCAAGCTTTTTATTTCGCGGTTTTCAGTTCGCGCTTTTCAGTTCGATTCTGAACGCCCGTTCGTCAACCAACCATGTTGCGGAATCGAAGGGGATACCGTAGTTATTGCTTTGACACTATTTTTTTGTTTGAATAATGATTTGATTTGGTATATTTTCTATATTTTTGGATGCATAGAATGCACTTTTTGGTTAAGTTCTATTGGCATATAGCACGTCTAATTTTATTTGTTTTCTTTTTTTAATGCACAATAAAAAAAATTGTGGAGAATAATACTTGGCTATGTGTTTTACTTCAAATGACAGTTTGGGAGTAGGCAGTTACATTTCAAAAAACATAGTTGTATCTTTGATCTTAAAAACGACGGGATAATAGTGTATTTGGAACTTCCTCAAATAAAAAAAAATAAAAAAAGCATAATAATATTATTCTTGATATCACTAGAAAAAAAAAAAACCTTTGAAAATTTGTTTGCAATAATTCCATCAGTATCACCAGCAAAGCAGCTTCATTATTATCCCATTAAAGAAGAAGAGAATATGCACTGCATTTCAAGATTCCATAATTTACCACGTCACGAACACTAGTTTACAAGACCGACCGCTTCTGGCTCGTCCTTGCTTTCGAGCATGCATGTTTGTACTTTGGACTTTTGTCCGACGGACTTATGTGCACACGCTTGGAAAATCCAACAACACACATTTGTCTGCGGAAAACTTTTAAAAACTGCTAGCCAACATTTGTCCGCGGAAAATCCGACAACAATTGTCCGATGGAGCATACACGCAGTCAGATTTACCGCCAACAGCCTGTCATCGAACATTTCCTGTCGGAAAGTCCAATCGTGTGTACGAGGCTCAAGCTCCCACACACACACACACACAAGGTAATGATATCTACAACACACTGAACATCTTCTCCATTTAACTCTGGAAAAGTCAAAGTTCACTTTAAAATGTGACAAAAGTGTTCCACATAATTAGTCAATTATGTGACCCAGGATCCCAGCCAGTGACTTTGTCAAACTGCGAACAGGTTGGATTCAGGTCAAACTCATGTTCAAACTGAACATGAAGCTAATCCCTACTTAGAACCACTGTCAGGTTTTTATTGCCGTCTGTCCCCATTGGGGTGATTTGCCCTCTCTACCTGTCCTGATCAATAATCTCACCAGAAACAAAAGTGAGGGTAAATCTACAGTTTTCAGTTGCCACCACAACAAGCAAAGAGGGGAAATCTTCTAATGGGGACATCTGTTCCCGTAACAACTGTCTTAAAAAATATATCCCTCACATTGGGAAGATAGCCTCTCACCTAATGTTGAGTCTACAGGAAAGGAAGTAAAGATAAATCTACCTAATAGGAGACAGATGAGAGAAAAAAATGGCTTTTAACTAGGGTTGCCGATACTAGGCATTTGCATGGGTAACGGCGTTCTTTCCCTGGAAGTGGGAGCAGATACCTGGATTTGACAGGTATCTGCTCCCCCGTGCAAGGTGCCAAATGTGGCACCGGATGGGGGGGGGGGAGAATCCGATCAGCGGAAGTTCCATTTATGGGTGGAACTCTGCTTTAAAGAGGAGTTCCACCCAGAGGGCGATGCGGGGGATCAAAGCCACGCTCCTCTCCCCCTCCATTCAGCGGCGCCGGCATTGCAACTGTGGGCGCCGTGCTGTGGCTTCACAGCCTGGCACCCACTGCGCAAGCGCGAGCGGCGCTGCGCGCCGTGAATGGCCGCTCAGTCACCTGGGACCTGTAATGGGTCCCAGATGATTGACAGGAGGGAGGGTGCAGAGCGGAGCCCTTCCTGTGCCGAGGGGGAAGTGATGTCACCAGCTGTCACTAGATGTCACTACGAGGGACCCTCTAGCAACAGGCATTTAGAGGTAAGTTAAAAAAAAAAATATCCAAATGTTTGTTTTTTTTTGTTTTTTTTTAGGATTTTTCATGTATTTTTGTGTGGAACCCCACTTTAAGGAGCAGGGCCGCCACGTCCTTAACAATCAATGACATTTCATCTGTCTACGGTATTCCTCTCCCCGCTGCCTCCTCCCCTCCTGCCAGCTGTTATTCCCCTGTCCTGAAGGACAGAGAGAGCAGCGCCATCTAAGTGCAATATGACCACAATTTAATGTATAAAAGGTAAGAAATACACTCACAAGTTTAAAACAACTACGCAGTTCAGCTGTGGTGCATAGAAATTAATGGAATGTCACTCTGTGACATTTCTATAAAGTAAAAAAGGGGAAAACAGTGCCTTCTGTTATAAAACGCATGGCATCCTCCCCAAAAGTCTGCCCAACGTGGACACTACCTGATGAGAGTAATTAAACATTTTCCTCTGCAGGCAGTGTGAACCCAGCCTTATTATTTGTGCCTTCTTATATATGAATTATAAATTCATATATACGCAGATCAGCCATACCTTTATGACCACTGACAGGTTAAAGTGAATAAAATTAATTATCACCTTACAATGACATCTGACAATGGGTGGGATATATTAGTAAACATGCTGTCCTTGAAGTTGATGTGTCAAAAGCAGAAAAAATGGGCATTGCAGTTTATTGTGTATAGGGCTGCATAGCCGCAGATTAGTCAGGGCACCCCTGCCATGTCCACAGCCTAAAGCGCCTACAATGGGCACATGAGTATCAGAACTAGACCATGAAGCAATGGAAGAAAGCATCTTATTCTGATGAATCAGGTTTTCTTATATATAATGTGGATGGCCAGATGCATGTGAATCGCTTACCTGGGCAAAAGATAGTGCTAGTCACCCCCATACTTAAAGCTCTCACTGGACCACACCAATCTCAACAACCTACGTCCCATCTCCTTACTCACCTTCTCCTCCAAACTTCTTGAAAGACTGGTCTACAACCGACTAAGCGACCATCTGACCATGAATAAACTTCTTGATCCCCTTCAGTCCGGATTTCGCCCTCAACACTCCACGGAAACTGCTCTCCTTAAACTCTCAAATGACCTACTAACAGCTAAAACCAGTAGACACTATTCTGTACTACTTCTCCTGGATCTCTCTGCTGTCTTTGACACAGTGGACCACCCCCTCCTCCTCAATAAACTTCACTCCTTTGGTCTCCGTGACTGTACTCTTCGCTGGTTCTCATCCTACCTATCCCACTGCTCCTTCAGTGTCACTTACAACTCTATTCCTCCTCTCCTCTTCCTTTCTCCATTGGGGTCCCCCAAGGTTCTGTTCTTGGACCTCTCCTTTTCTCAATCTACACCACCTCTCTGGCTCAGTTGATTGCCTCCCACGGCTTTAACTATCATCTCTACGCTGATGACACCCAAATATATCTCTAGACCCTCCAGCTCTCTCCATCTGTCTCCTCACGCATTACCAACTTACTAGCAGACATATCAGCCTGGATGCCACATCACTTCTTCAAACTCAACCTATTCAAAACTGAGCTCATGATATTTCCTCCCTCAGGTGCTACTTCTCCTTTTCTCTGTCAATATAAACAGCTCAACTATCAAATTGTCCCCCCACGCCAAGGTCCTAGGTGTAATCCTGGACTCTGAACTAACCTTTTGGCCCCACATCCTATCGCTATCCAAAATTTGCCGCCTCAACCTCCGCAACATCTCCAAGATACGCCCCTTCCTAACCAATGTCACCACAAAGCTTCTAATCCACTCCCTGGTCATCTCCTGCCTCGACTACTGCAACTCCCTCCTCATTGGCTTACCTCTAAATAGGCTATCCCCACTTCAATCCATTATGAACGCTGCTGCCAGGCTCATCCAGCTCAAAAACCGCTCAGCGTCTGCTATACCCCTCTGCCAATCAATCCATTGCCTGCCACCAAATTAAATTCAAGATACTAACTATAACTTACAAAGCCATCCACAACCTGGCCCCCAGGTACAACACTAACCTAGTCTCAAAATACCAATCTAATCGTTCTCTTCGCTCCTCCCAAGACCTCCTGCTCTCAAACTCCCTTGTCACCTCATCCCATGCTCGCCTTCAGGACTTCTCCAGAGCCTCTCCCATCCTCTGGAATGCTCTACCCCAATCTGTCCGATTTTCTCCTACTTTATCCACTTTCAGACGATCCCTGAAAACTCATCTCTTCAGAGAAGCCTATCTGGCCCCCACCTAATAACTGTACATTTATCTTTTCAAACAGCACATCGCCCACAGTTATTACCTCTTGTATTTCTTGACATTCCCTCTTAGATTGTAAGCTTTAAGGAGCAGGGCCCTCTGATTCCTACTATATTAAAGTGTATTGTATTTGTACTGTCTACCCTCAAGTTGTAAAGTGCTACGTAAACTGTTGGCGCTATATAAATCCTGTATTATAATATTAATAATAATAATAATAATAATAATAATAATAGCATCTAGGTATATTATGGGAAGAAGGCAAGCAGAGGCAGTGTGATGTTTTGGGCAATGTTCTGCTTGGAAACCTTGAGTCCTGCCATTCATGTGGATGTTACTTTGACAATTACAACCTACCTAAACATTGTTGCTGACCAAGTACACCCCTTCATGAAAATGGAATTCCCAGATGGCAGTGGCCTCTTTCAGCAGGATAATGCACCCTACCACACTGCAAAAATGGTTCAAGAATGGTTTAAAGAACACAACAACCAGATCTCAATCCAAGTGGGCATCTCTGGGATGTGCTGGGAAAACAACTCCAATCCATAGAGACCCCACCTTGCAACTTACAGTATTTAAAGGATCTGCTACTGATGGCTTGGGGCCAGATAGCACAGCATTCCTTCAGAGGTTTAGTGGCGCCCATGCCTTAACGGGTCAGAGCTGTTTTGACTGCAAATGAGGGACATAATCAATATTAGGTCATACAATTATGGCTGATCAGTGTATATATTCAAATTCTCCTGATTTTACTGTATCTCTGAAATAAGCGGTGACAAGGCACAGATTAAGATGGTGTGAGATCATGAGTCAGAGTCAATACTACTCCAGCTGACAATTACTGGGAGAAGAGACAACCCACTATACTGTGATGTGTGAATACTTTCTTTACTCGTAATTCACATGATTAAAAAGAACACTGTATAATTAGGTCTATGCTCTACAGTGAAAAGAAGCGCGGCATGGAAACACTCTTAGAATATTTTAAGCACTTGCTGGTTTAATTGAATATGAAGACAATAAAATGTATATTTATAGGTCTGGTACTGCTTGGATCTAAGCAGCACAAGTATATGAATGAAGGCCCCTTGAATCGCCTTTAGGGAAAGGGAGCCTTGACTGCTGGAAGCATGGCATCACTGTGGGTGTGACACCTAAAAGGGAAGTTAAGGACTTCCCTTAGGATTGACTACAAGACCTGAGGTGACTGGGTGGAGCCTGAACTCTAGGAAAAGGAGATTCAGCAGTCACAAGAGTTGTTAGGTGATAATCCCTCCTCTGTTCCCTGGCCCCTCACTACATAAATCTCACAGGTGCTCTGATCCACCATACTGACTGATCCCCAGCACCTGCAGGGTCCTCAGTACTTCAGTCAGACATTGGATTAGTACTGGAGCCACTGGCAATGAATTTGCTGGCTCCACTCCTACAATCCCCACTCTGCCCATAGCTCTACAGGATCATTTACATAGCCCTGACCTCTCCTATAATTCATGGACCCCTGTTACTACCCACACCAGAGTGTGTCTCTCAGCCATCACATCCCCTGAAAACTGCTCTGACCAGAAGGTGTCTCTCCTCTACACCCAGCGTCCTTCCCCTATGCTCATTCCTGCACGGGATGGGGCCCTTCACCACAGCTACTGGCGGTGATGGCGCTGGCTCCTCTCATACTTTCACCACCCAATCCTCTGCCCACAACCTGTGAAGACTTCTAATACAGCATCTGCTTCTATTAATGGACACCTCCTTCGCTATCCTAGGATTCCCAGAGCACTACCATCACATGTGTATGGACCTCAGACCTTGGACACTTGCAGCATCTCACTCCCTGGATTCTGTCAGAGAGACTGAGTTCCCTGTGCCTTACAGGGCAGGAACTGATGTATCCTGTCAGCTCTCATCCCCTCCAGCATATCACTCAGCTCCTCTCACTACTTGTGTGAGGGATCAGGTTTCCATAATGCCGGAGGCACTCATCATCAACTCTTTGCATCCCTGCCTCAGCCTGCATGCCAGCAGCTCTCCTCTTCAGTGACATGTGATTTCAGTGTTACAGCCTCCCCAGGTGACATGCCTCAGATTCTCTGACAGGGCTTCTGTGTCACTTGAGGCAGGAGGCTCCTTCTTATTAATCCTGCATGTCCCGGCACAACCTCTGACACACAGGGTCAAATCCTGGACTCCAGACTCTCCTTGCAGCTCTTTCTGTATGTAATCATCAGTCCTCCTACTCTACCTCCTTTAGGTAAGTATAATTATGGGGTGGTCTGAGATAAGTCAAGTGTAGCTGTTTTAGGGTCACTGATGCATTTGTGCAGCAGTCCAATCAATTCTTATGTTTACTTTATTGGCTGACACGCCAGCTGTGACTCCCACCCCATCCCCAGGGTCTGGTTCTCACCTGGGTGGCCCTCTATGAATTGATTTTCCCCCGTCGACTTGCACTTAGTACAGGAGATTGAATAAATACATTTTAAAAATGGCACCGTGAGTTCATTGATGTGCTGGCACTGGTGCTTTTTGATACACAGACAGTTGACATATATAAAAGATATTTATGTTAATATTGAGGGTGAAAATCTAAGCAGCTTCCTGGTATTGTTGGGAACTGGCTGCAGGGTTTCTATGCCTATGCATGGCTCTAAAAAAAAATAAAAAAATTAAAAAAATTACAGAATTAGTCCCTTCTTCCCTATTCAGTTCTGTGGATCTCAGTTGGGAGGTCTACAAAATATATGGAGGGCTGTGCTGTTTAATTTTGATACCCAGTTTTGCCTTAAAATGGCTGCCTGGAAATAACTTAGTTTTGACTGCCGAAATGTTAGTCTATGGTAAATGTATATTGACCTGCGTTGGTAGCTGCCAACTTTATTCACTCTAGCACTGACTTTTACTCTGCATATGGTTATTACTCATGTGCCAGCACAGGCCAACTTCTTTTCAGTCACATGCACAGATCGTCAGCGGTTACAAATAGGTCAACTGCTGAGTGTTTAATAAGAGCCACTGTGTGCGCACGACTTTTCCCTTGGCGATGGTGCCCACCCAGCAGTCAACTTTCTGAATGGGGAATACACCACCTACCACACCAGGTTCCAAGTTCAACCCTCCTAAGATGAAGGATGCCAGTGAAAGTCTCAAGGATGTTGCACTGGCTAGACCAGTACCGTCTCAGTAGGGAGGCTTAGATTTTACAGTCAGGATTTAATCAGGGGTTTTGGATCCCTTTCATCCACCCCTAACGCTCCTTCGGGTTTCCTCTTTTGGTGTGGTAACCAAAAAAAAAAAAATTCTATCTATCTATCTATCTATATATATATATATATATATATATATATATATATATATATATCTCAACTTATACAACATTTTCTTTCCCTGCAGGCTTGTCAGGTGATGTGGTATCAGGTAATGGTGGTATTGATCAGGATTATTCTTGGGACCAATACTCCACTTTTGATACAGCACTTTCTTTGCCAAGTTCTCTGGTCCTTCTAATCTGCTGGTGAAGGCTGACATCGAATCTGCCTTTCACTTCCTTCCTGTACACAGCGACTGTTCCATCCGAACAACATTGAAGGTCCTGCCCATCTTCTGTCCATTTGGGCATTGAGATTGACATTGTGGGGATGGTTTGCCGACTTCCTGGGGTTAGCTTCTTTCCTTGGTTAAATTCCCAAGGGACTCTAGGAAGCTATGGCTGTAGCAGCTTCAACCTTTTTGGGCCATCTTGTTTTCACATTCCACATACTTCTGATGGGCAGTGCCTTCTGTGGGCGTCTATGATATGTATATCAGATACACGTCGTTGCGTACCATTTATCAGCTCCTATGCGTGATGACTTGGAAGTGCGGTTGTCCTTCTTGCGCTCCTCTAATGGTCCTTCTTTGATGACTTCTTTTGCTCCCCCTCCGTGCCTCCTCTCCCAGACCTCCCAGGTAGCCTGTTGGCAACTTTCGGACGAATGGGTACCTACACCTGTCGAGGATATCTACCTTTACCCCTGGAGGTCGGGCACCTGGATCTTTTCTCCTACTTCCTCTACCTGCAGGATATAGTTGTGACTGGTTCGACAGTGTGTACCGCTCCCTCTGCTGTATTGTTTGGTTCAAACTATTCAGCTGATAGGACATCTCCAAAGTTTTCTTATTCAGAGGATTTTGAAGGAAAATGGTTGGAAACATCTGACTTGCTTCCCTTATTCTCGGCACCTGTTTTCTGTGCACAACTTAACTGACATCCTCTCCATTTTGCCCTCTGTCTGTTTTTGCATTTAGGTCTCTCTTGTTTCGAGCTGCCCTTTCTTGGGCATTCTTTGGCACCTTTAGGGTTAGTGAACTTACTGCCGAGGACAAACGACCAGTTTATGGTAACTCAGAGGATGTGCTGATCACAGAATCCTTTGTTTTTATCTCTCACTTATTCTTCCAACCTCAACGAATAATGCCCCGTACACGCGATCGGAAATTCCGCCAGTAAAAGTCCGATGTGAGCTGTTGGTCGGAAATTCCAACCGTGTGTATGCTCCATAGGACTTTTGCTGGCGGAATTTCCGCCAGCAGAAGATTGAGAGCAGGTTCTCTATTTTTCAGACGGAAAAAGTTCCTATCGGAAATTCAGATCGTCTGTAGCCATTCCGACACGCAAAATTCCTACGCATACTCGGAAACAATTCGTTGCATGCTCGGAAGCAGTGAACTTTATTTTCTGGGCTCGTCGTAGTGTTGTACATCACAGCGTTCTTGACGGACGAAAGTTCAGAGAACTTTTGTGTGACCGTGTGTATGCAAGGCAAACTTGAGCGGAATTCTGTCGGAAAAACCATCCAAGGTATTTCCGACGGAAATTCCGATCGTGTGTACGCGGCATTAGAATTTATTTGGGTCTTGCGCCTTTTTCCCTTTTCCCAGCTGGTCTTGCCTCCTAATGATTTTTCTGATGACAGAGATGGCTTTTAGGTAGATGGGAATCATTAGAATTTATGCTATATCTTCGTCCTCACCTTTTGTTCTGATTTCATACCTCTCCTCAGAATTACTTGGGATCATCGTTGACTCCTTTGTTTATTGGGCCTCTTGCCATGTCGAATTTTGATACTGTGGGGCAGTGCTGGGACAAGGTAATTTAGCGCCCAGGGCGAAGACACCAAACTGCGCCCCCCCCTCTACACACACACACACACAAGATGTATGAGCAAAAATCCCCCCCCTCCAAAAAAAATAAAAAATTGAGCAATAATTGGCATACTTAGCCCTAAGTACAAATAATACCCCCTATCAACCTTACTAGCATAAATTCCATCAAATCCCCATTTGTAACAGCCCCAATATTTCCTATCCTAGCACAAATCCCCCCATCACCTCTTCTAGCACAACCTCCCCCCCCCCCAAATCCCCCTCCTAGCACAAATCCTCTTCCCCCCCCATCTCCACGGCACAAATCCTCTCTCCTGGTACAAATTCTCTTTCCCCCACCCCCACAGAACAAATCCCCCCTCCTGGCAAAAATCCTCATCCTCCTAGCACATATCCCCCCACCTAGCACAAATCCTCATCCTCCCAGCACATATCTTACAACTGTCACCCCCCAAATCCCCCCTCCTAGCACAAATTCTCCCCCCAAATTTCCCCTCTATAACCAATCATCCCTACTAGCATAAAAATCCCCCCCCCCCATCCCCATTTCTAACAGCCCCAATATTTCCTATCCTAGCACAAATCCCCCCCATCACCTCTTCTAGCACAACCCCCTCCCCCCCAAAACACCCCTACTAGAAAAAAATCTTATCCTGGCACCCCTCAAATTCCCCATCCCAGCAGAACCCCCCAGAATTCCCTTCCTAGCACAACAGCACAAATACACCCCCCCCCCTTATCAAACCCACCTAGAAGTAATAATTTTCTCCCTACAAATACTCTCATTCCTCCCCTTGTGTCCTCAGTGCAGCTCTCCCTTCCCTCAGCTTGGCAGCAGCTTTCCTCACACACACACACAGACCTCAGATACAGTGCAGCACATCGCTCTGTGATGCCCATCTTCGGACGTTCCTCCTCATGTTGTCCTGTCAGAGCTGAGGAGGAGCCGATTTCTAAACTTGCCTGTGCGGCAGCTAGTGGGAGAAATACCACTGCTAAAGGGGACCAGGATCGCGGCTCAGATATGCCCGCCTCCTACCCACACTGCTTTCCACTTCCAGCTAGAGCCAGGCTCCTTGGCTCCTCTAGGTTGCAGCACCGCCACAGCTCTCTGCGCTCCTCTGAGTCCTCCCACCCTGCCTCCGGCCATGAGTGACCTCACGCTGTCGGCCGGGACTATGAGGCTCCTCCGTAGGAGTTGTGAACAGCGAAGCTGACAGGGAAGGTGAAGCCAGGGCTCATTGTGCCAGATGCAGGAGCGCACTCGGCACACTTACAGACAATTTTTCGGGTACAGCGGCACTGGCTAGTGTGTATAATGACACAGGTGTGAAGCACATTGCCGGCACTTCACCTGTGCCCCCCCCCCTCCTATAGAAAATTGTACCGCCCAGGGCATCCGCCCCTTCTGCCCCTGCCTTGTAACGGCCCTGCTGTGGGGAGAATTTGTCGCAGTTTTCATTGCCTACACTGGCTGCTGGTATTACCAGAGACAATTTTGTTTTAGGCCCCTTCATTGTTATCATTCATGTATGGGGTAACAAACGTAGGGAATTATCGGCCTGTAGATTCCTCCTACTTTATTAGGCATGGTATTGCTCCGTGTTGTGCCAGTTTTACCTATCTATTGTTTGGTCCAACATTGTTCCCCGTTTTCTGGTTTTGGCCCGTCACATACTTTGTTCTTGTTTCTAGTTCTTGTTTGGAGCTGTTTCGCCGCAAGGTGAATGCCTAGGTTTTCAAACTTGTCCACAGGATTGGTGGCATTGTTGTCTGCCGCTGGGGTCTTGAGGGAGATAACAGTATTTATTAAGACCTGATGGGTCACTCGTTAGTGTACCACGGACTTGCGTGTGGCGGTTTTGACCTTGCCAGCAATTGATGTTGCTTTATAGGCTATGCCCTCAAGTTAAATTCTGGGGTCAGTCTAATGCCTGTCTGGCACTGATGGTAAGGACGGGCCTCTTAGACTATGTGAGTTTATGTTTATGGGTGCACACGGTATACTATGACTGGCTTGTGTGGTAAATTCTGGGGTCAGTCTAATGCCTGTCTGGCACTGATGGTAAGGACGGGCCTCTTAGACTATGTGAGTTTATGTTTATGGGTGCACACGGTATACTATGACTGGCATGTTTGGTAAATTCTGGGGTCAGTCTAATGCCTGTCTGGCACTGATGGTAAGGACGGGCCTCTTAGACTATGTGAATTTATGTTTATGGGTGCACACGGTATACTATGACTGGCACGTTTGGTAAATTCTGGGGTCAGTCTAATGCCTGTCTGGCACTGATGGTAAGGACAGGCCTCTTAGACTATGTGAGTTTATATTTATGGGTGTTCATGGTATACTGTGACTGGCATTGTTTGGTACATTTGGAAAGTTGTACTTTTGAAAAGTTCAATAAAGCTGTGGCCTTGCCCTAATTACAACTTAATCAGCTCCAGTGCCTTTTTGGGGGGGCAAGTTATTGGTTTATTAGTTGGTCATAAATAAGCATATGCTTCTCAGCAGTCATGACCTACCTTATACTGTCATGAGGAATATAGCACCAGAATTGCACAGGAAAACAGTGATAATTTGAATGGGCTGAAATGGCACTGGATCACAGAAAAATGACTGCAACATGAGCTGCACTAAATCACACTGTACTTCGGTACTATGAGATCTGGGGCCCGCAAACGCCGATCTGCATTTGGGAGTGAATTTAAGAATGTATTGGCACCCGCAGCAGATCGCGAAGGCAGTGCATTTTGAATGCGGTGCGGGAAACACGCATGGAAAACACACCTTATGCGCTCGGTGTTCTAATGTGACCCGACTCTTAAATAGAACTGTGGTCAGGCCAGTGGTGGCTCGTCCATTAGGGGCGCCCAGGCGCTGCCCCCTCTCTCCACGCCACCTACTATATGACTAATGGATAGATTCATGCATAGCATGAATCCATACATGGCCACTGTTGCCACCCCCTATTCAGGCATCTTTTAGGATGCCGGGCGCCTGAATTACAGCGGCGGGGGTGTTTTTTTTTTTATTAAGCACCTGATTAGAGCCATAGGCTCTAATAGGCTTCAAAATATGTGGGATCGTGGTGCAGAGCATTCCACCATGAGCCCACCCAGGTGTTACAACAGCAAATGAATATGGGGGGGTGTTCGCCCCCCCCAAAGAAAATTACCACCGGCCGCCACTGGGTCAGGCTATAGACTTTCAAATTTTTACATGATATTATCAGATGTAAATAAGCTTTAAAACAGCTTATAGCACAGATAGGAAAAACATTATCCATAGCATATATACCGTATTTAATCGGTGTATAACACACACTTTTTTCCCCATTAAAATCAGGGGAAAATCGTGGGTGCGTTATACGCCGAACCGCTGCCTCGGAGGGGAAGGAGGGAACGAGCGCCGCCGAATTACACAGAGCCAAGTATACTGTGTACTCGGCTAGGCTCCGCTCGCAGTCATGCCCAGTCTCGCCTCCTAGCATTTACGTCCCGCCATTGGACCGGTGCTGTGTCCACCATAGGAGCTGGGCCAAGGGGCGGGACTCCAAGACGAGCCGAAAGGAGCCGAGTACACAGGACATCCGGCTCTGTCCGCTTACCAAATATTCATGACCACTAAAGAAATTGCAGTCAACAAGCGCAGTAAAACCCAGTGATTGGGGCCAGACTACAGGTAGAATCAATCATCCAGTTCAAACCACTTGCTCCGCTTCCTCTAGTATTGTAGTAAATTCACCACCAGGACAGTAGTATATCTCCCAAACATACAGATCATCGAGAAAGTAGGACCATCTCAGTGTAGTAAACTAAAAAAAAAAATATGTATTTAACATTCAAAAGATTTTTATTTAGGTATTGTAAAGGAAACAAGCAAAGTTGACATTTACCAATTACAGATAAAGAACTAACATCTGGGACTTTGTGGTGAAGTGTAGCACTGCCAAATCTCCAAGACCAGGATACATAAATGAGAATATCTCGGCAGCGCTCGTTCCCTCCTCGGCAGGCAAAAGGAAGGTATATGTGTTGTTCACAGCAGCTGGATTTATCTGCCTATTCAACTAAACACTTCACGATGCAAAGTGAAAAATTGAGTACCAGTAACAATTTAAAACCCATCATTGATCATTCTGCAATTTTGGGCAAGGCTGCAGATGGACACTGATCATTCTGCAATGCTGGGCAAGGCTGCAGATGGACACTGATCATTCTGCAATGATGGGCAAGGCTGCAGATGGACACTGATCATTCTGCAATGATGGGCAAGGCTGCAGATGGACACTGATCATTCTGCAATGCTGGGCAAGGCTGCAGATGGACACTGATCATTCTGCAATGATGGGCAAGGCTGCAGATGGACACTGATCATTCTGCAATGATGGGCAAGGCTGCAGATGGACACTGATCATTCTGCAATGATGGGCAAGGCTGCAGATGGACACTGATCATTCTGCAATGATGGGCAAGGCTGCAGATGGACACTGATCATTCTGCAATGATGGGCAAGGCTGCAGATGGACACTGATCATTCTGCAATACTGGGCAAGGCTGCAGATGGACACTGATCATTCTGCAATGATGGGCAAGGCTGCAGATGGACACTGATCATTCTGCAATGATGGGCAAGGCTGCAAATGGACACTGATCATTCTGCAATGATGGGCAAGGCTGCAGATGGACACTGATCATTCTGCAATGATGGGCAAGGCTGCAGATGGACACTGATCATTCTGCAATGATGGGCAAGGCTGCAGATGGACACTGATCATTCTGCAATGATGGGCAAGGCTGCAGATGGACACTGATCATTCTGCAATGCTGGGCAAGGCTGCAGATGGACACTGATCATTCTGCAATGATGGGCAAGGCTGCAGATGGACACTGATCATTCTGCAATGATGGGCAAGGCTGCAAATGGACATTGATCATTCTGCAATGATGGGCAAGGCTGCAGATGGACACTGATCATGACATTGTAGGACTTAAGCCCATTTACTTAATACCATCCTACCATACATACCCTCCCTCCAAAAACATCAGGGATGACTCGGACTAGTTTTTGGAGTAAAATGGCCTTGCGGCCTTTTATTTAAAACATATAAATTAACATAAATATATAAATAACTGTATTTCCTTAACTAACTTGTTAAGGTAACTTACTCAGTAAGAACTGTGACTATGAACTAGGTCACTGGTACAACCTCGTTAATTTAAAACCTGCCAGTCGGAAACCCCGGACACGGCATTATAACCACATACCCCAGTGACCTAGCATATTAACTCCTGCAGGTTAACCCTTAGGGCCTGAAGGTACCAACTACAATCCCCATCCTTCCATGTATGGGTACCAGCAAAACTCCCATCATCTGGATGGGTACAATCAAACAACCCCCCATCCTTGGATGGGTACACATGTTACAACTTGTAACAGAACATTATCCTATTCCAGGAACAAACAACTACTGCCAACCATTGGGAGGGTGGGTGGGAATCTCGTCCACCACCGCTCTCAAAACTGACGTCACTTCCCCTTCCTAACTCTTCTAACTAAAACTTCCTGCAGCTCCTCCCCCTCTCCAAAAAGGAGAAGTGTAACCCTTTCAGGGACAGGCAGATGTGCAGTCCAGCACTGTCATGCCGTCCCTGCGCTTAGGGTCCCCCCTGGCTCCGTGACTCTCTTGACATTGTAGGACTTAAGCCCATTTACTTAATACCATCCTACCATACATACCCTCCCTCCAAAAACATCAGGGATGACTCGGACTAGTTTTTGGAGTAAAATGGCCTTGCGGCCTTTTATTTAAAACATATAAATTAACATAAATATATAAATAACTGTATTTCCTTAACTAACTTGTTAAGGTAACTTACTCAGTAAGAACTGTGACTATGAACTAGGTCACTGGTACAACCTCGTTAATTTAAAACCTGCCAGTCGGAAACCCCGGACACGGCATTATAACCACATACCCCAGTGACCTAGCATATTAACTCCTGCAGGTTAACCCTTAGGGCCTGAAGGTACCAACTACAATCCCCATCCTTCCATGTATGGGTACCAGCAAAACTCCCATCATCTGGATGGGTACAATCAAACAACCCCCCATCCTTGGATGGGTACACATGTTACAACTTGTAACAGAACATTATCCTATTCCAGGAACAAACAACTACTGCCACAGCGCGAAAGGGATAACCCCTTACCCTTGCGAGCACCTCCACACACTAAGCCCTCTTTGTATGCCTTCTTGCAAGCCCAAAGACCATAGGTCCGTGCCCACCTCATTGAGATGTACACCATCGCTGCGCAAATAACGCCATGTGTCCACCTCCAACTCCCTGTGACGGATGGCCAAGCCACCATTTCTTATAAAAAACCGACTAACTTCCTTATTAACCTTTATCCTGGCCCTATTCACTTTTTTATCTGATAGAGCCCAGCGCCACGATAGCCTGCCTACCATGTCAGACCACACCAAGATCATCTTGGGATAAGCGGCCTTTAAACGCAGGAAATCACACTTGATGTCCCTGATAAGGTCCCTCATGGATCTAGCTCCCATGTCATTTCCACCCACGTGTAATAACAATACATCAGGGGCCCTGTCCAGGCGAGAGAATCTATGCACTTCCCCCAATACCCTATTCCACTGCATGCCCGGCACCCCAATCCACCTGATGAGGGCCTCTTGTCTGGGGATGCGAAGTTGTCTGCCGTTCGGCCGAACGTCCGCTCTCTTGGCCCCCCAAAACACGTAGGAATGACCGAGTATCCAAACCAGACATGCATCTTGACCTGTAAACAAATTGGATAATAATAATACAACCTCAGAACTTTAAACCCCAACGCCTACTCATAAACAACCCCAGCTAACATTACATTTGAACCATGTTAGGGCGGACATACAGTTTGAATCTATCCGAATCCCATCTGCCAATACGTCTGATCACTTCCTGACTCAAACCTGCCCTGGCCGCCTCTGTGGCTGCCCCAATCCTAAAAGAATGTGATGAAAATTGTGAAGGGTCACATCCCACCCTGGCCACGCATTTTTTAAAAACTGTTACAAATTGATATTTTGAGAGACACAAACCGTCCACATGTATCAAGAAGGGGCCATTAACGGCAGGCCTAACCGTCATAAAAGCTCCCACAAGCCTGACCGGGCATATGTCCTGCTCTGCAATCTTCCCAAACTCCAGATATCTGCCTCTCCCTGCTTGATCCGTTTTTGACCTATGAATCCATATGCGGACTCTATCTACCAGTACTTCAACTTCCCCGTGGAAAAGACCGCCTGGAGCCGTCTTTGACGGGCTCACCAACTCACTTATTCTCAGTGCCCCAAAAAAGGCCAGCGCGAACGCTGCTTTGAATAGTGCGCATTCGTACTTTGATCTGCTGACCCCTTCCAAACTAAGCATTAACTGCTTGAGCATTTCAAAAGAGACCGGGCACCTCCCATCCCTCTGTTTATAAGCTTTTCTATAGCCCTTGACTGCTTGCCGTAACCAAAATTCCTTCGTATGGTCCCGGGTTCCCTGCCATTTAAAAAGGAAGGCCAAACCTGCCAATTCACGATTGATGGCAGCTGCCGAGATACCATTTTCAAATTCCCTGATTATAAAATACAGCACTGCCTTGTCCACTTCCAGATCATCTGATCCCATGCCCAAGTCCTGCAGAAAGGCGAACCACTCCTTCCATACCTTAGAGTAGGCATTCCATGTAGCCGTACTCACGGAACGCTGAATCCAGTTTACTGCTGTTCCAAGGCAATGTTCCATATCCAGCTGGGACAGGCGACCCCCTGATGATCTGCCTCTGGTGCCAACCTCCGGAACCTGTCCCACTGAAAACGAGACAAAGCGTCAGCCAAGGTGTTCTCCGTCCCTGGTAGATGAACAGCATAAATGAACACATTCAGTTGTAAACAACAAAGTACTAGATGGCGCAAAAGCCTGACCACCGGCACTGATGCCGCGGTCAGCCGATTAACAACTTGCACCACCCCTAGATTGTCACAATTGAAACGAACCTTCCGGTTTCGCAACGACTCGCCCCATAGCTCCATGGCCACCACAATGGGGAACAGCTCTAAAAGTACCAGGTTCTTTAAGAACCCAGCCTCCCGCCAAGCCGCCGGCCACTTCTCCGCACACCAGTGGCCTTTACAAAAAGCACCAAACCCCGTTGACCCGGCGGCGTCAGTAAACAACTCTAGATCCCAGTTACTAACTGGCCCAGACATCCATAAAGCCCTTCCATTGAAAGACTCCAAGAATACCTGCCACACCCGTAAATCCTCCCTGTGCTCTCTGGTCAGACTCACGAAATGTGTCGGCGCCCGGATCCCAGCAGTGGCGGCTGACAGCCGCCTGCAGAAAATTCGTCCCATAGGGATGATTCGGCAAGCGAAGTTTAGCTTACCTAGCAAAGATTGGAGTTGGCGAAGTTGCAATTTCCTAACTCCAATAGTCCCTCGAACTTCCTCTTTCAACTTCGACAGTTTGTCCTGCGGAATCCTGCATTCCATCCTCCCTGAGTCAATCTCTATTCCGAGAAATGTGATGTTCGGCGTTGGGCCTTCGGTTTTTTCCGGGGCTAGCGGTACTCCAAATCTTTCCGCTAGATACTGCAAAGTACCCAAAAGCACTGCACATATGTTGGAACCCGCTGGCCCCACACATAAGAAGTCGTCCAAATAGTGGATGACTGAATTGATACCCGACACATCCCGTACCGCCCATTCCAAGAACGAGCTGAACGTTTCAAAAAGAGCACAGGATATTGAACATCCCATTGGAAGGCATCGATCTACATAGTAGGCCCCTTTCCATTTACAGCCTAGCCATCTGAAACTGTCGGGATGAACTGGCAACAGCCGAAAAGCCGATTCGATATCAGACTTGGCCATTAAAGACCCCTGCCCATATCTCCTCACCCATGAGACCGCTGCGTCAAAAGATGTGTACGTAACCGCACAATCTTCCGGGGCTATAGCATCATTCACCGACCCTCCCTTCGGGAAGGAAAGGTGATGTATGAGTCTAAACTTATTGGGCTCTCTCTTTGGTACCACACCCAAGGGAGAGACCACTAACCCTTGTAGAGGTCTTTCCATAAAAGGACCCGCCATGCGTCCCAATGACACCTCTTTTTCCAATTTTTTAGAGACCACTGCTGCATGCAGCAAAGCTGACCTCAAATTCTTGGCCTCAGGCGGCACCTCCGCCAAGGCACAAGGGATGTGAAAACCCTCCCTAAAACCCGCCTCTATCGTGGCGGCCGCTGTTCGGTCCGGGTACCTACTGAGGAAAGGCAGCATCCTTTCCACCCGTACCGGAGTCCTCCCTCTTACCTGGAGTATCTCCGGCGCGTCCTTTCCCTTTTTTGAAGCATTTTGACAATGCATGGGATCCCCCGCAGCCGGAACACAAATGCTTGAAACGACAGTTGGCTCCAAATCTGCAAGTTCCTTCATTAAATTGCCAGCAATATCCCCATTTTTTCTCGGCCGGCTGTCCTGGGGTTGTTGAACCTCCGACCCCTGCCTGAAAAAACTGACTAGGGGCCCTCGCCGCTGTCATCAACCTCATCCACAAGCTGATGTCCTTGTGATCCCAGCGTAGATTCGGTCGCACCGCCATCCTCTGACGAAACTGCTCATCATAGCGTAGCCACGCCATGCCCCCGTATGTTCTGTGGGCCTCACTAATGGCCTCTAGGTACACAAACAGCGCTGAACAATGTTCTGGCGCTTTTTCACCTACCACGCTCGCCAAAATGGCGAACGCTTGTAGCCAGTTGGAGAACGTTCGCGGGATCAAGCGATGCCTACGCTTCTCCTCATCTTCCTTTTTTCCTTCTACTGGTTTTAACCTATCCAGATTAAATTTTTCTAGCGGTAGTAACGTGAAAATTTCCACGTACTCGCCTTTCCATATTTTTTCCTTAACCTCAGCTTTTAAATGAGCCCCCAAAGGGCCCTCAAAGCAGACATATACCTCACTCCTTGCCGCATCCGCTAGTCTAACGGAATCGGCTTGTTTCTCTGTTGTCTTCACCTGGTCCCCCGAAGACGTAGCCACCGCGGTGCCAGATGGGGGCACCCCGACCGCTGAAACCGCTGCCTCCGGCGAAACTTGAACCTCGCCCCTAACTGATGGGGTGGTCCCTGTCTGTGAGGTATTCCTCTCTGTTGACCACGCAGTCGCCGGTGTACTTCCTGTCCCTGCTTCCACGCGTGCTACCAGTTCTTTTAGGCCAGTTAACAACACCCGCAACCCCTCGTTCCCTACTTGGGTCGCCACTGCGGACGGTGGAGTCGATACCGACTCCCCCCCCCTTGGCCTGACTACGCCCCCCGACCGTGAATTACCCCTCTGTACATTTTTTCCCAATAAATTATGTAGAAGAATAGTAACATTATCGGAAGGATTGCACTCACCGGGCTGCACTGGACCGCGCCCAACAGCCGCCACTCCTGGAACCAGCGATGCTTGATGTCCTTGATTGTCGCCTCCGTCAGACCCGGACAGCTCTCCTTCCGACCGATCGTCCTGTTCGTTCGTCCCGCCAATCTCCCGATGCACCCCACTTGCGGATGCAGTGGTTGCCGAGGGCCTGCGGTGCTGTGTACGGCCACTCCTCCCTTGGGTACCGCTGGGCCCGCTGGATACCCCCGGTGATGGACTCCTGCGTCTGCTGCTGCGCGGGGTGCTTGCCGACCGTCTATTACCTCCCCTCGCGTTGGTATTGGCGTCCCTCTCTGACCCGCTATCCCCCTGCGGCGGACTACTGTCCATCTCGGGCCCCCGTGACCTTCCTCCACTTGCTGCGGTGCGTTCTTGTGCGTCCCGCGCCTTCCGTCCCTCTCCTGCTGACCTCTCAGGGGGCTGTAAGCATCTGCGCCTGGCTGGGGGGGAAGAGCCGCGTGCGTTGCTAGGCACCCTTCCCCCAGTCCCTCCAACTTTCCTCCGATTCCCCCGGGCCTCTCTTCGTCCATCCCTCTGCCTGGCCTGTATGTTTGGTGTCTGCGCCTCTCCCGCCGCCATCCCCCGCTGTGCTGGTCTAGCTGAGCCCCTATCAGCCTCAGGGCTGTATCTCTCCGGTGGACGCGATCGCCTGGCCCTGGGAGTTGGGGACCCCCCCCCCGCTCACCGTCGGCCCGCCGTCCATAATCAAGCGCAGCTGCTCCTGTAGCCAGTCCGCGCCGTTCGCGGTGACCGCCGCTCTAAGCTGCTCCACAAAATCCTCCCTCGCCGCCATGCTATGTAAAGGAAGGGGAAGATGGAGAGCGGTGAGGTGTGCTACTAATCTCGTCCACCACCGCTCTCAAAACTGACGTCACTTCCCCTTCCTAACTCTTCTAACTAAAACTTCCTGCAGCTCCTCCCCCTCTCCAAAAAGGAGAAGTGTAACCCTTTCAGGGACAGGCAGATGTGCAGTCCAGCACTGTCATGCCGTCCCTGCGCTTAGGGTCCCCCCTGGCTCCGTGACTCTCTTTCTGCAATGATGGGCAAGGCTGCAGATGGACACTGATCATTCTGCAATGCTGGGCAAGGCTGCAGATGGACACTGATCATTCTGCAATGATGGGCAAGGCTGCAGATGGACACTGATCATTCTGCAATGATGGGCAAGGCTGCAGATGGACACTGATCATTCTGCAATGCTGGGCAAGGCTGCAGATGGACACTGATCATTCTGCAATGATGGGCAAGGCTGCAGATGGACACTGATCATTCTGCAATGATGGGCAAGGCTGCAGATGGACACTGATCATTCTGCAATGCTGGGCAAGGCTGCAGATGGACACTGATCATTCTGCAATGATGGGCAAGGCTGCAGATGGACACTGATCATTCTGCAATGATGGGCAAGGCTGCAGATGGACACTGATCATTCTGCAATGATGGGCAAGGCTGCAGATGGACACTGATCATTCTGCAATGCTGGGCAAGGCTGCAGATGGACACTGATCATTCTGCAATGATGGGCAAGGCTGCAGATGGACACTGATCATTCTGCAATGATGGGCAAGGCTGCAGATGGACACTGATCATTCTGCAATGATGGGCAAGGCTGCAGATGGACACTGATCATTCTGCAATGATGGGCAAGGCTGCAGATGGACACTGATCATTCTGCAATGCTGGGCAAGGCTGCAGATGGACACTGATCATTCTGCAATGATGGGCAAGGCTGCAGATGGACACTGATCATTCTGCAATGATGGGCAAGGCTGCAAATGGACATTGATCATTCTGCAATGATGGGCAAGGCTGCAGATGGACACTGATCATTCTGCAATGCTGGGCAAGGCTGCAGATGGACACTGATCATTCTGCAATGATGGGCAAGGCTGTAGATGGACACTGATCATTCTGCAATGATGGGCAAGGCTGCAGATGGACACTGATCATTCTGCAATGCTGGGCAAGGCTGCAGATGGACACTGATCATTCTGCAATGATGGGCAAGGCTGCAGATGGACACTGATCATTCTGCAATGATGGGCAAGGCTGCAGATGGACACTGATCATTCTGCAATGCTGGGCAAGGCTGCAGATGGACACTGATCATTCTGCAATGATGGGCAAGGCTGCAGATGGACACTGATCATTCTGCAATGATGGGCAAGGCTGCAAATGGACACTGATCATTCTGCAATGATGGGCAAGGCTGCAGATGGACACTGATCATTCTGCAATGATGGGCAAGGCTGCAGATGGACAATGATCATTCTGCAATGATGGGCAAGGCTGTAGATGGACACTGATCATTCTGCAATGATGGGCAAGGCTGCAGATGGACACTGATCATTCTGCAATGATGGGCAAGGCTGCAGATGGACACTGATCATTCTGCAATGATGGGCAAGGCTGTAGATGGACACTGATCATTCTGCAATGATGGGCAAGGCTGCAGATGGACACTGATCATTCTGCAATGATGGGCAAGGCTGCAGATGGACACTGATCATTCTGCAATGATGGGCAAGGCTGTAGATGGACACTGATCATTCTGCATTAATGGGCAAGGCTGCAAATGGACACTGATCATTCTGCAATGATGGGCAAGGCTGTAGATGGACACTGATCATTCTGCAATGATGGGCAAAGCTGTAGATGGACACTGATCATTCTGCAATGATGGGCAAGGCTGCAGATGGACACTGATCATTCTGCAATTTTAGGCAAGGCTGCAGATGGACACTGATCATTCTGCAATTTTGGGCAAGGCTGCAGATGGACACTGATCATTCTGCAATTTTGGGCAAGGCTGCAGATGGACACTGATCATTCTGCAATGATGGGCAAGGCTGCAGATGGACACTGATCATTCTGCAATGATGGGCAAGGCTGCAAATGGACACTGATCATTCTGCAATGATGGGCAAGGCTGCAGATGGACACTGATCATTCTGCAATGATGGGCAAGGCTGCAGATGGACACTGATCATTCTGCAATGATGGGCAAGGCTGTAGATGGACACTGATCATTCTGCAATGATGGGCAAGGCTGCAGATGGACACTGATCATTCTGCAATGATGGGCAAGGCTGCAGATGGACACTGATCATTCTGCAATGATGGGCAAGGCTGTAGATGGACACTGATCATTCTGCAATGATGGGCAAGGCTGCAGATGGACACTGATCATTCTGCAATGATGGGCAAGGCTGTAGATGGACACTGATCATTCTGCAATGATGGGCAAGGCTGCAGATGGACACTGATCAGTCTGCAATGATGGGCAAGGCTGCAGATGGACACTGATAAGGCTCCATGCACACTGGACGTTAAAATAACGTTATAAAAATGCCAGTAGCTTTGCAGTGAGTCTTTCAACGTTTAACATTTTTGCAATAGCGTTTATTAGTGGTTTTTACGGTTTTTAGCATTTTTCCCCATTATCGTTTTTTAGCTTTTTTTTTTTTCAATGGATCAAACAAGTTAAAAAACGCTGGTGAGTCACGTTTTTGAGCGTTTATCAGCGTTTTTTTGTGGTCAGAAAAATGACTCCTGGACGAGATTTTATGGAATTCAGAAAACAGCCCTAAAAACTCCACTCTATGTTATCCTATGTGTCCATGCACACATGGACGTTTAAGTGGAGTTTATGGGCTGTTAAAAAAAACGCCCAAACTCCAAAAAAATGGCCGTTTATGAGCTCCAGTGTGCATGGAGCCTAAGGCTGCATTAGTGGGCATTTAAGGCCTCATGTACACTGCTGCTGGTAAACAGACGTTCAGAGGCAGTTGGATGCTTTTTTCAGCTGCCCCTGAACTCATCCAATGTTATCTTATGTGTACATGTACACAGGTTCATTTAATGTCGTTTTTAGGCAGTTGAGTTTAGAGGCCTTTTTTGGAAAGCAAAAAAATTAGTTCAGATGCTGAGTTTAGAGGCATTTCAAGCGCCAAACGCTTCTAAACGCGGCTAAACGCGGTAACTTGTGTCTCGTTTACAGGCGTTTTTTGTTTTTGGCTATTTTGAAAAACAAAAAGTATTTTTTTCCAAACGCTTCTAAACGCAAACGGGGCTAAACACGGCATGTAAAGGCGGCAAAATGGACGTTTTAAACGTGGGTTACTATCTGTCAAGTTAAATTGTTCAGGAGAGGTTGTAAAAATGTCCCGTGTACATTAAGCCTTAAAATGTTTTTTTCCTTAAACTTCCCTCCTAAACTTGGGGTGCGTGTAATACTCCAATAAATATGGTAAATTAAAAGTGTGTAAACAAATTTCTTTTATAACAAATAAAAATTAATTGACATAAGCTTTAAAATAATCCCTCACTTATCTATGTAGCTGCAGGACCACAGGAATCTAAACAATTCTTTTAACATTTTTAACTGTTAGCTTTGAGCATTATAAAAAAAACTAAAGAAAATGTGAATAAAGACACTATGGGGGGGATTTACTAAAACTGGAGCACACAGAATCTAGTAACCAATCAGCTTCCAGCTTTTATTGTCAAAGCATAAGGCTCCATTTGCACGCTCCAAAGTCGTTCAATTTCCAATGCAACTTTGATGCAGCTTTGGATGGGTGTGACTTGGATGTGACTTTGGCATTCAAGTCACACGAAAGTCACATCAAAGTAGTGCAGGAATGTTTTTAAAGTTGCTGCGACTTTAAGTCGCATAGATTTTAATGGCTTTCATCAAAATACATGGGCTGTGACTTGTCATGCGACTTTATGTGCCCAAACTCGCATGACAAGCTGCAAGAGTGTGAATGGAGCCTAACAAGCTTAAGTTAAAAGCTGATTGGTTACTATGCAAGGCTACACTAGAATCTGTGTGCATCAGTTTTAGTAAGTATCCTCAAGGCATTCCTTTATTGCCAGTTCACACTGGGGAGACCTGTCAGGCGACTTAGCCACCTGACAAGTCGCACTCCATTCAGTGCAATGGAACTGTTCTAATCGGAGCAACTCAGGGCACTCAGACTTAGAAAAAGGTTCCTCTACTACTTGGGGGCGACTTCGGAGGGGCTTGCATTGACTTCTATTAAAGAAGTTGTTTGCAAGCCGCGCTGAAGTTGCGCTGTGCGGGGCGGCTTCAGAGTCAAATGACTTTGAAGCCGCCCCAGTGTGAATCGGCACTTAGGTCTTTGGGAAATGTACCCACAGCTGACATCTATGAGCCCCACCTGATTTCTCATAGAGGAATGATTAACTGGACAGTCTGTTGTGATCTTTGTCGCCCTCTCCACTGGTGCTGAGTGACTAGCAATTCTAGCACTAGGGTCATTGGTTTGAAACCCAACCAGGAGACTACTTGCATGGAGTTTGCATTTTCTTGCTGTGCTTATATGGATTTTCTCTGGTTTCCTCCCATATGTCAAAGACATACTTGCAGATTAATTGGTTCTAGTATGTATACTGTATGTATTAATGTGAGGACTGCTGTGAATGTACAATGTACAATATTTAAAGGATACGTTCACTTTTACAATAAATAAATACCTCAGATACAGGCAGGCAGTTACACTCTCACAGGAAGCTCAATGAACTACCTAGAGCGATCAACGTGTGTCCAGACCCAAAGCACGCTGCAGAAATAGTAATGCCCCGTACACACGGTCGGATTTTCCGATGGACAATGTCCGATCGGAGCGTGTTGTCGGAAATTCCGACCGTGTGTGGGCTCCATCGGACATTTTCCATTGGATTTTCCGACACACAAAGTTGGAGAGCAGGAGATAAAATTTTCCGACAACAAAATCCGTTGTGTGTACACAAATCCGACGGACAAAGTGCCACGCATGCTCAGAATAAATAAAGAGATGAAAGCTATTGGCCACTGCCCCGTTTATAGTCCCGACGTACGTGTTTTACGTCACCGCGTTCAGAACGATCGGATTTTCCGACAACTTTGTGTTACTGTGTGTATGCAAGACAAGTTTGAGCCAACATCCGTCGGAAAAAATCCTAGGATTTTGTTGTCGGAATGTCCAAACAAAGTCCGACCGTGTGTACGCCCTATAAGAGATAGCAGGGCTGCCACACATTTTATCCAGACCACGCCCCCAATGCGTTTTGTCCCGTCCCAGGGCTTAAATATGGAGAGCAGCCCATATACCCTGTTTCCCCTAAAATAAGACCTAGCGTGATTGTCAGTGATGGCTGCAATATAAGCCCTACCCTCCAAATAAGCCCTTCCCTGTTTCCCCGAAAATAAGCCCTACCCTGAAAAGAAGACCTACAAGGACTTTAACTGGGGCAGGGCTTATATTGAAGCCATCACCGACAATCACGCTAGGTCTTATTTTAGGGGAAACAGGGTATAATGCAGTGTGAGATGCATTTCTCAGAATGCATACAAGTAAACTTTTTCAGTTCTACCCTAATTTTATAACATGCATCAAACTCACATAGGGTACTTTCACACTGGGGCGGAGGGTCCGTTAGCGGTAAAGCGCTGCTAGTTTCAGCGAAGGCTTACCGTAGTTTTAGCGGTGCGCTTTTAACCCCCACTAGCGGCCGAAGGGATTAATAGCACCTGTGTTGCAGCGCTTCCGAATAGCTTTTTAGGTGCTTTGGAAGCACTGTCCATTCATTCCAATGGGCAGAGGCAGTTTGGGAGCGCTGTATACAGTCCACAACACCCCAAAGATGCTGCTTGCAGGATTTTTTTTCCCATCCCGCAAGCTTTCACACTGGGTAGGCATGAGAGGCAGTTTTTAGGTGCTTTTAGAGGCGCTATTTTTAGCGCTAAAACGTCTGAAAACTGCCTCAGTGTGAAAGTAGACATATATTGCACCCTCCTAGATACAGTATCCCACAAAAGTGAGTACACCCCTGACATTTTTTGTAAATATTTTTTTATATCTTTTCATGTGACAACACTGAAGAAATGACACTTTGCTACAATGTAAAGTAGTGAGTGTACAGCTTGTATAACAGTGTAAATTTTCTGTCCCCTCAAAATAACTCAAAACAGTCATTAATGTCTAAACCACTGGCAACAAAAGTGAGTACACCCCTAAAAGTGGTTAAACAAAAGTGAGTACACTCCTAAGTGAAAATGTCCAAATTGGCCTAAAGTGTCAATATTTTGTGTGGCCACCATTATTTTCCAGCACTGCAGGTTGCCACTGGAGTCCGCTTCCACTCCTCCATGACGACATCATGGAGCTGGTGGATGTTAGAAACCATTCGCTTCTCCACCTTTCATTTGAGGATGCCCCACAGATGCTCAATAGGGTTTAGGTCTGGAGACTTGCTTGGCCAGTCCATCACCTTTACCCTCACCTTCTTTAGCAAGGCAGCGGTCGTCTTGGAGGTGTGTTTGGGGTCGTTATGTTGGAATATTGCCCTGCGGTCCAGTCTCCAAAGGGAGGGGATAATTCTCTGAATCAGTATGTCACAGAACATGTTGGCATTCATGGTTCCCTCAATGAACTGTAGCTCCTCATTGCCGGCAGCACTCATGCAGCCCCAGACCATGACACTCCCACCACCATGCTTGACTGTAGGCAAAACACACTTGTCTTTGTGCTCCTCACCTGGTTGCCGCCACACACGCTTGACACCATCTGAACCAAATAAGTTTATCTTGGTCTCATCAGACCACAGGACATGGTTCCAGTAATCCATGTCCTTAGCCTGCTTGTCTTCAGCAAACTGTTTGCGGGCTTTCTTGTGCATCATCTTTAGAAGAGGCTTCCTTCTGGGATGACAGCCATGCAGACCAATTTGATGCAGTGTGCGGCGTATGGTCTGAGCACTGACAGGCTCACCCCCCACCCCTTTAACCTCTGCAGCAATGCTGGCAGCACTCATACGTCTATTTCCCCCAACCTCTAGATATGATGTTGAGCATGTGCACTCAACTTCTTTGGTCGACCATGGCAAGGCCTGTTCTGAGTGGAACCTGTCCTGTTAAACCGCTGTATGGTCTTGGGCACCGTGCTGCAGCTCAGTTTCAGGGTCTTAGCAATCTTCTTATAACCTAGGCAAACTTTATGTAGAGCAACAATTCTTTTTTTCACATCCACAGAGTTCTTTGCCATGAGGTGTCATGTTGAACTTCCAGTGACCAGTATGAGAGAGTGAGAGCGATAACACCAAATTTAACATACCTGCTCCCCATTCAGACCTGAGACCTTGTGTAACACTAACAAGTCACATGACACCGGGGAGGGAGGGAAAATGGCTAGTTGGGCCCAATTTGGACATTTTCACTTAGGGGTGTACTCTTTGTTGCCAGTGGTTTAGACATTAATAGCTGTGTGTTGAGTTATTTTGAGGGGAAAGCAAATTTACACTGTTATACAAGCTGTACACTCACTACTTTACATTGTTGCAAAGTGTCATTTCTTCAGTGTTGTCACAGGAAAAGATATAAAAAAATATTTTTAAAAATGTGAAGGGTGTACTCACTTTTGTGAGATACTGTAGGTGCTAGGTTGCGTACATTTAGTTTAGGCTCATTGTATTCAGGGAAGATGTAACCTGTGTAAGCACTGCTTCCCCCTGTCTGTCTGGAAGGTTTCTCAAATTCAAAACTCAAACTGGTGGCTCTCCAGCTGTTGCGAAACTACAAGTCCCATCATGTCTCAGCCTGTGGGATTTGTGCTTGTAACTGTCAGCCTTGCAATGCCTCTTGGGACTCGGAGTTTCGCAACAGCTGGAGGGCCGCCAGTTTGCGACCCCTGTTCTGGAAGATAGTGGGTAGGGAGAGTCTAATAAGCAGCTGAATATTTATTCAGTCCTGGCCAATGAGGTCACCACATGGTGGCTGGGAGCGAGTATACTCTGAGACTGAGAGCAGAGGGATCTTGTCCCTAAGGTGGAGATCACAGCCTATGGGGGCTGATTGCCCCCTAGGTAAGCCTGCCACGTGTCTGATTTATTGGAGGCCCAGCTAGGATAGCTGGGGCCTATTCTACTGAAAATTGCTGAAGCTGATTGAGATCTGGTCTAGTATCACTGGAAAAGTGTCTGGAAGATAATGGAAGGAGGCATCCAATATTTCCAAGGATATTAGTACAGACTGGTGTGGGAGATCCTAGAGACTGCAAACTGCTGCCAACCCCTGTTTAACCCTTTCGCTGCCAGTGTAGTTTTTGCATGATTTTTGCACACATGTTTACAGAAATCATTTTAGGCCTGCAGATTACATAAAACCCCCAAACAGAATATATTTTCTGAAAGCAGACACCAGAGAGAATAAAATAATCACTTGATATTATTGCAAAAGTCTAGGAAAGGCAAAATTTCAGTAAGAAACACACTAAAGTGAACGTTAGGGCAAACAAACTCAATAAACTACCCACATTTTTGGTAAAATATAAAAGATGAGGTTGCGCCGAGTAAATAGATACCCAACATGTCAAACCTTAAATCTGTGTGTGCCCGTGTAATGGCAACAAACTTCAGTACCCTAAATTTTCAATATACAAAAATATAATTCGGGGTACTTTGTCGCATCAAGTGGGCTTAGCACTATATGACCATATAGTGTGACCAAACCCCCGTATTTTTGTTGAATATATTCGGGTGTTTTTAACTAGCCCTGCAGGAAATGTCATTCTTGAATGTGTGCGCTGTAATATGTTATGTACTAACTTTTCAATAGACGATGCTTCAAAAGCCCCCTATAGGTCATCAGTTTAATGTTATGGAGGAGGTCTGGAGCTAGAATTATTGTTCTCACTCCAGCATGCGTGGCAATCTAAAACATGTCAAACCATAAATAAAAGTGTGGTGTCAACAAAATCCGTATTTAGAAATAGATTAGAAAATAAAAATAAGAAATAATAAAAAGTGCAGTTGCCCCTTTAAGTGGTAAACCCACTTTCAACACAATACAATGACAAAAGTAAGGCGCTTCTGTGTAATTAATGGTGACATAATTGTTAGTCCATAAACATTATTATTATTATTATACGCAATTTATATAGCGCCAACAGTTTACGCAGCTCTTTACAATGTGTAAGGGGGACAACACAATTACAGTACAGTTCCATACAGAAGGTACAGGAGGGCCCTGCTCGTAGAGCTTACATTCTAAAGGGAGGGGGTGGTGGTACAAAAGGTAATAGCTGCAAAGAATGATTTGATGGGGGTGGCTCAGGGACAGTTAGGTGGAGGTGGGATAGGCTTCCCTGAATAAATGAGTTTTCAGGGATCTCCTAAAGGTGGACAGGGTGGGGGCTGATCGGATATACTGGGGCAGGGAATTCCAGAGGATAGGAGAGGCTCTGGAGAAGTCCTGAAGGGGAGCATGGGGGGGGGTAACAAGGGAGCTAGAGAGCAGGAGGTCCTGGGAGGAGCGGAGGGGGCGATTTGGGCGATATCTGCAGATGAGGTTGGTGATGTAGCTGGGGGCGATGTTGTGAATGGCCTTGTATGTTATGGTTAGCATTTTGAATTTTATACGGTGGGGTAGGGGAAGCCAGTGAAGAGATTGGCAGAGAGGAGCAGCAGTCACAGATCGATTAGTGAGGTGTATTAGTCTAGCAGCAGCATTCATATTAGACTGAAGGGGGGATAGCCTGCTTAAGGGTAGGCCATTAAAGCGGAGGGCCACCCTTAAAAAAAAAAAAAAAATGCCACCAAAATTCCTAAAAAAATAAAAAAAAAACATTTGGAAAAATTTTTTTTTTATACTTACCTAAACCCTTGTTGCTAGGCAGTCTTCCTAATCTGCCTCTTCCTATTCCGCGGCGTGTGCTTCTCCTCGGTGAGCGGCCCCGTTGTCTTCTGGGAACTGTGTGTGTTCCCAGAACACCACGGGGCCATTCACAGATCGCTCGCGCGTGCGCAGTAGGAAACTGGCAGTGAAGCTGCAAGGCTCCACTGCCTGTTTCCCTTACATAGGATGGCGGTGCCGGGACCCGAGAGCCGAGGGACGGTTCGGCCTCGGGCGGCCGACATCGCGGGCACCCAGGACAGGTAAGTCTACTTATTTAAAGTCAGCAGCTACAGTGTTTGTAGCTGCTGACTTTAACATTTTTTTTTAGCTGGCCGGAATCCCGCTTTAAGGAGAGAGTTGCAGTAGTCAAGGCGGGAAATAATCAAGAAGTGAATAAGTTGCTTTGTGGTGTCATTAGTCAGGAAGGGTAGAATTCTGGAGATGTTGCGGAGGTTAAGGCGGCAGGATTTAGCCAGTGATAAACATAAAAACAAAAATCTTATAAAAGTCCCATCAGTGTAAACGAAATCTTCTTAAAAGACTCCAATCACCGTGATAAAAGATGTGCACTGCTCCTAATCTTCTTCTTATAGTGCTCCACCAAACGTGTGTATAAAATGCACACTCACCAACCATCGCTATAAAGCCAGCCTTCAGATACACTATATTATCAAAAGTATTGGGACACCTGCCTATACACACACATAAACGTTAAAGTGATTGTAAAGTCTCCCCCTCTCTCCTGATTGGCTGACTGACTTTGATTGACAGCAGCGGGAGCCAATGGTGCCGCTGCTGTGTCTCAGCCAATCAGGTGGGAGAGTCTCCGATGGCTGAGACACTCGTGGGCATCGCTGGGCAGAGATGGGGCTCAGGTAAGTATTAGGGCGGCCAAGGGGAGCTGCTGCATGCATAAAGTTTTTTAATACTAATGCATAAAATGCATTAAGATTAAAACCTTCTGAATTTACAACCCCTTTAATGGCATCCCAGTCTTAGTCCATTGGGGTTTAATATTGATTTGTCCCAGCCATTGCAGCTATAACAGCTTCAACTCTTCTGAAAAGGCTGTCCACAAGGTTTAGGAGTGTGTCTATGGGAATGTTTGACCACTCTTCCAGAAGTGCATTTGTGAAGTCAGGCACTGATGTGGACGAGAAGGCCTGGCTTGAAGTCTCCGCTCTAATTCATCCCAAAACATGTTCTGTCGGGTTGAGGTCAGGACTCTGTGCAGGCCAGTCAAGTTCCTCCACCCCAAACTTGTTTTGTGTTTATGGACCTTGCTTTGTGCACTGGTCCAAATCATTTGGTGGAGGGGGGATTATGATGTGGGGTTGTTGTTCAGGGGTTAGGCTTGGCCCCATAGTTCCAGTGAAGGGAACTCTTAAGGCGTCAGCATACCAAGACATTTTGGACAATTTCATGCTCCCAACTTTGTGGGAACCATTTGGGGATGGCCTCTTCCTGTTCCAACATGAGTGCACAAAGCAAGGTCCATAAAGACATGGATGAGCGAGTTTGGAGTGGAGGAATTTGACTGGCCTGCACAGAGTCCTGACCTTAACCCAATAGAACACTGGGTTGAATTAGAACGCAGGCTGCAAGCCAGGTCTTCTCGTCCACATCAGTGCCTGACTTCACAAATGCGCTTCTGGAAGAATCCAAAAGTCATAGACGTCGATTTCCGCTCTTCTTTCTGCCTTCCACCCGCCATGTCGGTTCCGAGCCCTCAGATGGGTAAGCGGAGCCCGGGAAGCTTGTACCAGGGTGTGTGTGGAGCTAATCGGGCGACTGTGCAGCCGCCCGAATGCATCCACATGACAGGCAGGAGCCTGCCTGTCGGTTTTACACACATGCTTGGTGGCTGCAGTCACTGAGATTGTGTGAGTGAAACCCCCCGCCCCCCCCCCCCCCCCCCCGCTGTCAGGTCTGTACGGCATATGGACCTGGCAGCGAAAGGGTTAAAGGGGACATTGTGTCTGGTGTCTTGAAGAGCTCAGTCTATTTAATTCTAAGTGAAAGGACTTTGCTCGGATTTCTAAGAGGAAGATTATTCTCCTCAGGTTGCTACTAGAAAGCCAAGTCCATCCTTTACTTGTTCAAGGACTTGGCTTATAGTTCTAAAGAAGCAAGTTTAGTGTCCTCAAATTGCTACTAAAGGTTATTGGCGTATCCTAGAATTACCCACTACCTATCCAGGTTCAGGTTTTCATTAAAGCATCACAAAAGCATATCCTTAGACTGCTTAATGAGTCTGAGAAGTGATTGGAATGGTGTGCCTGGCTGCGGGGCAATTACTGGGCAAAGAACCCTGGGCATTCATTCAGGGGCTCCTCTGGGGGGTATTACTACAGCTACACACAGATAACGGTACCTCAGGGGGACAAAGTCAACCATACTTTAATGACGGCCCCGGGAGGAAGAGGGGTAAAGATGGACGCAGCCACCAGCGGAGACCTCTGGGATATCGCAGGCTTCGTTTGCAGGTAAGTGCAACATAATGAACTAGTATGCGATGCATACTAGCCCATTATGCTTTTACTTTGCAGGGGAAAAAAGAGGAAGTAAAACCCATCAGGGTTTACTTCCTCTTTAAAATGAAACAATAAAAATGAAAAATTCCTCTAAATATAATGTCTGGGGGGGGGGGGGGGGTCCCCTCAGTCTGCCTGTAAAGTGGAGCATCTCTACCTTCAAGGAGCTTACAATCTAAGGTCCCTAACTCACATTCATACATATACTAGGGCCAATTTAGACAGGAGCCAATTAACCTACCAGCATGTCTTTGGGGTGTGGGAGGAAACCGGATTACACGGAGCAAACCCATACAAGCACAACATACAAACTCCATGCAGATAGTGTCCTGACCAGGTTTTGAATCTTCAGGGTTAATTCACACCAGCCAGTGTGCCTTGTGGTCCAGCCGGATCAGCGTAGTGTTGATGCACCAATCTCAAACCGATGCGTGTTGTGAAGCAGTGGATTGCCTCACATTGCACAGCTTTGGGAAAAAAAAGCACTGTATGCAATGTGGTGGTGTGAACTGGGCACATAAGGAGGCACAGCATTTTGCCTTGTCAGGCAGTGGGACTGCGCTGGAATACCTGCCCAACGCAGTCCCATCACATCTGGTGTGAATATACTCCCAGAGAAAATCTGAACTGTTAACAGATCAAAATAAAACACTCTGCAGTCAACTGTAGTTAGTCCTCGGTAAATAAATTTGTATGTTCTCTCTCAATATTCATACATATTTTCAACCAGATGCAGTCGCTGTCTGGGTATTCTCACAGTGGTCAGCGGTGGCTGTCACAATACAACAGCCTGGGGTGGGGGTTAATTTGTTGGTCCACACTAACAGCCTGGATGGAGGAATCTGCTATATTTTTATTTGTTTAGCCTGCAGGCTGCACTAAAAAAAAAAAAAAAAAGAAATCTAACAGTGTATGGCCAGCTAGTTTTACACTTGAGTTGGCCCTCTCAAGAGCAATCACATCAGCAGGCACCATTTTTGTGTACACCTCTGTATGGCTGCCTTTTCGCAGCTTAGGGAAAGTGGTTTTAAACTCATCCTAATATTTCTACAACAGAAATATCTCTAATGTACACCCACCCTTGAGGAAGGAGGTAAATATACTCCGAAACGCGTCGGGTACAAGAGTACTGTTTGAACATTGTATTTACACCAATGTAAAAATGCCTAACTCGCATTCCAGTTAATGGATGCTATACCACTGCTATGTTTTTACTGTTTCTACCCAATAAATTATTTTTATATTAATATAAATTTTCTTTATATTTTCGCATGTGCCTAAAAAGTCCACTATTAGGGGATTTTTCTTGTTGTTTAAACTCATGTTAAAACTTTAGTTTAGGCTTAGGGCTCCTCCACATGGCAGTGGTAAAAGCAGGTGGTTGAGCTGTGGTTTTTACCACCCCGAACGCCTACCTAAGCTAGGACATGTAAACATTCCGCGGCAAAAATGAAATGGTATTTTACTTTTGGTAGGCAGTACTGCCACCAAATGCAAACCGCTCAAGTGAATGGGGCCATTCCGCAAACCACCCTGCAACTCTGTGCAATGCAGTTGTTGCCACATTGGGTCAGCATTTTGAGGGTTAAAGCAGGCGGCAAAGAGGATACCTATTGCCTCCTCCCAGTCTGTCAAACTCCCTCTAAAAAGTGATCCGCCATGGATTGCTTTTCAGAGGCGTGACAGTGTAGCCAGACGTGTGAATGAGCTCCTAGAGAGGCAGTAGAGCCCAACGGGTTCATAATGGTCCCCTCTCCCATCGCCTGGGTGATTACAGGAAGATGATATAAAGATACATTGTGGCACTTATGTTAGCAGTATTTTAATAAATGAACAATTTGAATGCATTCAGCTCTAACTCATGGATATAATAGGTGTTTATTGTGTGACATGATCTCAGGTTCACAAAGTATTATCTCGGAAGTAATATCTCTGCGTTGAGCCCACAGCTGTTCTACATTTGTATATTCTCACAACAACCTGGACTGGACATTTTCCAGCTGTTTATTTGATTGCTTCTCTGCTCACAGATAATGAGTTTTTATTTTTTTTATTCATCCCCTGTAATATCGACACAATTGTACCAGGATGATTTGTATTGTTTGATTTTGTGCATGGATAGCTTAAAATTAATCCCACCCTGTCTAAAACAGTCAGATGGTGCAAATGTTTTCCTGAGCAAATGCAACACCTGGACAGAATATGGAGGGAGAGCAACTGCAATGGACAGTCCGAGGAACGTGTCTTCACCCTGGTTCACATTGCAGTGATTTGGCATGTGATTTGACACGTCAAATCGGTGGCTATTGCCGGCAATGGAACCGGCCGAATCAGTGTGACGCCGCATTTGCGACGCCACACCGATTCCCAAAAGTGGTTTCTGTACTACTTTTGGCGACTTCGGGGTGCGATTTCAATAGACATATGTGCAGAAACCAACACAGATATCTAAGAAATCGCCCCCCAAGTCGGGACTGACACGCAGGAATGAAATTGTGCGAGTTCAGCGGAACTTGCACGATGTCATTCCCGTTGTCAGTTTGAACCTAGGCTTTCCAATGATTTTAAAGGGTTTTTTTTTTTTTTAGGCGCCATTTGGGCTTTTTTTTTTTTCACATGTGTATCAAATTGCAGTAGCTTTTCTAGACTGGGCAAAGGAAAGAGGGCAGTTCTAGCCGAGGAGAGGAGTCCTTCAGGCATAAAAACACATGTGAAAAATGCATTTACAGATGCTCCCAGTGGTTGTAAACCTGAAAAAAAACCAAAAAAAAACCTGTAAGACAAAGGCATAATGAGCTAGTATGCATCGCATACTAGCTCATCATGAAATACTCACCTTTATTCGGGGACTGACTGCTGTTACAATGGCTGTATGTAGAGATGATTGCTGGACTTATTACTATAAGCACTGAATAGTTGCTATATTAATGTCTTTAATATAATGTTGATAAGTGTACCCCCATTGGTCTGGGGACCTTGCATCTGGGAGGGCATTTGCCCACAGGGTGGTGAACCTAAGACCCCTTTCCCCTTTCACACTGAGGCCCTAAAGCGTTAAAAATAGCGCCTGCAAAGCACTGGAAACAATGGGGCAGCGCTGCTATACTGTCGGCAAAGCGCCGCTGCAGCGGCGTTTTGTGGGCGGATTTAACCCCTTTTAGGCCGCTAGCGGGGGTTAAAACCGCCCCAATAGTGGCCAAATAGTGCAGCTAAAACGACGGTAAATCGGCGCTAAAAATAGCGCCGCTTTACCGCTGACCCCTGGGGCGGCTCAGTGTGAAAGGAGTCTAAATTGGGAGGGGGAGAATGTTATTTTATGATGTTTATGATTCCCACCCTGCGTGGCGAGATGTTTTTTTATTATATTTCTCTTTTTGTACTATGCAAAAACTAATAAAAAGAAATTTGAAAAAAAAAAACTTAAAAATGAACTACCTTAGATCAAAGCTGTTGCAGTGGCCCCGCACACCTCTGTGACCGGTGTCATGTCTCCCGGAGTTATTTCCGGGTTCGCGGGCTCCGGCACTGTGATCGCCCAGAGCCGTGATGATGTCAATCTTGCGCATGCGCATGGGAGCCACCAGTCACGGCACGCTGCTGAAGAAATGGCACGAGTGAGCAGTCTCTTCAGTGCACATGTACCAATGACATCCACACAAGTGTATATGATAAATATCTGCTAAACCATGCAAGTTTAGGAGATTATTACAGTATCTACAGGTAAGCCTTATTATAGACTTACCTCTAGGTACAAGTACTGTAACAGGGTTTACAACCACTTTAAGTCTATGGAACCAAAAATGCCTGCATTTTAAAGCAGTAGTAATGCAGGCCCCTTTTCGGCCGCTAACGAGGCGTTTTTAGCCCCCACTAGCAGCCGAGGAAAGAGTTAATATCACCCGTTTTGCAGCGCTTCGGCAGCCCTGCCCATTCATTTCAATGGGCAGGGGCAGTGCAGGAGCGGTGTATACACCGCTCCTGCACTGCCCCAAAGATGCTGCTTGCAGGACTTTTTTTTCTGTCCTGCAAGCGCACCGCTCCAGTGTGAAAGCACTCGGGCTTTCACAATGGGGTGGCTTGAGAGGCGCTTTTCAGGCGCTATTTTTAGCACTAAAATGCCTGAAAAACTGCCTCAGTGTGAAAGGGGTCTTAGGGAAAGGGAACCTTGCCAGTGGCGGTGCGTCCATTAAGGGAGCACGGGCGCCGCCCCCTCTCTCCAGCCATCCCCTCTGTGTAGTATGGATAGATTCATGCATTGCATGAATCTTTCCATGAGCGCTGTAGCCACCCCTATTCAGGCGTCTGGCCCCCTTTCAGACACCAGGTGCCTGAATTACAGCGGCGAGGGGTGTTTTTGAAGCACCTGATTAGAGCCATAGGCTCTAATATGCTTCAAAAAAGGTGAACTGTGAGTGCAAGCCTTTGCCCTGCCCTCAGCTATATAACAGATGCCATTGTGAAGAGGCTGCAGTCGGCGAGAGCCTCCCAAGGCGGCAGAGTTGTTGCATTTTTTTTTCTTTTTTCAGTCCGTTGGGCGGCGTGATCGAAGATGGAGTTACATCGCGGGACATTTGTCCCAAATAAGGATTTGTCCCAAACTGTCTGTCATTTTTACTTTTTGTGACACTTTTTTTGGTGAATGAGTAGGGGTACAATGTACCCGATACCCATTCACATGGGGGGGGGCGGGATCTGGGGGTCCCCTTGTTAAAGGGGGCTTCCAGATTCCGATAAGCTCCCCATCCACAGACCACCACAACCACCGGGCAAGGGTTGTGGGGATGGGCCCTTGTCCCCATCAACATGGGGACAAGGTGTTTTGGGGGGACCCCAAAACACCTTCCCCATGTTGAGGGCATGTGGCCTGGTACAGTTCAGGAGGGGGGGCGCTCTCTCGTCCCCCCTCTTTTCCTGCGGCCTGCCAGGTTGCGTGCTGGGATTAGTGTCGGGTATTAAAGTTGGAGGGGGGACCCCTACGCCATTTTTAAAAAAAAATTTGGTGCAGGTTTCCCCTTAAAATCCATACTAGGCTGGGGGGTCTTGGCCTTCAGATGTGAGCACTTGGCTTGCTGCCACCATGTTGGTTTGGAGCTGGAGGCTGTTGCCCAGTTTACAACAACCTCAAACACTATAACTGAGGTGGTGAGAAAGAGGCAGCAGACTAAAGAGTCCTGGGGAGGAGGCAGCATTGCAACTCTGCACACCCTGATCCGGACACCTGTATTCCTTGGGGCTCCCTCAGCTGGAAGTTTGTCCTTGCCTGTGGATACCAGGATCCGTTGCTGGTGGTGTTCCGTTCCAGTGTCAGCATCCAGGAGATCATCATCCCTGAGGGGATATATGTGAGTTTGACCCCTGCTTTGCAGAGGTCCACAGCTTCTGGTAAGCGGATATTGATATACTGCACTAGGATCATATCTCCTTTGGCCATTGAAAGTTACAGTGCATCTGCTTCAATTGAGCTTTGGGGACTTTTTATTATTGAATCAGTGTACTAATTTTATTTATTGCGCTGCACTTACTCTGTTTTTTATACTACTATCCAGGCATTTTGTGATTACCTGTAGTGTTCAGCTTGCAATTGGGTGTGGGATTTTAGTTGTTTGCGCTGATTGATACTTTATATAGGCTGGGGGGTCCCCCACACCATTTTTTTTTTACATTTTGGCGCAGGTTTCCCCTTAATATCCATACCAGACCTGAAGGGCCTGGTATGGATTTTGGAGGGGGACCCAACACCTTTTTTTTTTTAAATTTTGGCGCAGGATTCCCCTTATTATCCATACCAGATCTGAAGGGCCTGGTATGGATTTTGGGGGGACCCCCGCGCAATTTTTTTTTTTTTTAATTTTGGTGCGGGGTTCCCCTTAATATTCATACCAGACCCAAGGGGCCTGGTAATGGTCTGGAGGGGGGGCGGAAACCCATGCAATTTTTTTCAATGATTTTTATGTTGCCAGGACCCGACAATACATTACACCGCGATCAGTTTTAAATGAATTTTTTTCCTTTAGAAATGTCATTTTGCTGTGGTACTGTTCTAAACACGGGAAAGATGCGCTACTTTACAGGCAGACTAAGGACACCCCCCCCCCCCCCCCAGGCACGATTATTTAAAGGAATATTCCTTTTTTATTATTTCACTTTAAGCATTATTAAAATCACTGCTCCTGAAAAAACGGCCAATTTTAAAACTTTTTTTTGCATTGATACATGTCCCCTGGGACAGGACCCGGGTCCCCACTTTTTTGCATATAAGCCTTTAAAATGAGCACTTTTGGTTTTTCATGTTAGTGTCCCATAGACTTTAACGGGGTTCTGCGGCTTTCGAATTTACCGCGAACACCGCATAATGTTTGCTGTTCAGCGAATGGGCGAACACCCGATGTTCGAGTCGAACTTACGTTTGACTCGAACATCGGGCTCATCCCTAATGGGCACTGATGAGGTGGCACTGATGGGCACTTGTAGGCTGCACTGATGGGCATGATGGGCACTGATAGGCTGCACTGATGGGCACCGATGAGGTGGCACTGATGAGGAGAAACTGGTGGGCACTGATCAGGCTGCACTGATAGGCGACACCAATGGGCACTGGTAGGCGGCACTGATGGGTGACACTGATGGGTACTGATTGGGCACATATTGGCAGCTATGGTGGGCATTGTTGGGACTGCACAGCACCGATTGTCAGTGTCCTGATTATCAGTGTAGATGTCCCTTTTATTCAGTTATCGGCTCTCTTCTCCTCTCCTCATGCTGACCGCATGAAGAAAGTGAAGTGAAAGTGTAAACCGGCTTCCGTTTACATCTGTGATCAGCTCTGATTGGATACAGCTGTTCATGTAGTAAAGAGCTGCTGATTGGCTCGTTACCTCAGTCTGGGATCAGCAGTGTCCTCCGCAGCGGGTACAATCGCGGGACGACGTCATATGACAGCCTCCCAGAACTAGCTGGCCGCACTGTAGCAGTCATTCAGCTATAGCGTGGTCGGCAAGTGGTTAAGCATAGGGAGTAGAGTGCAGGGCAACTGAGTATACAAATGTGAACAGGGACAGTTAGGGCTCTTTCAGGCAAGTGATCGAGAGGTGGTAAAAACAGGTGGCTGAGCTGCGGTTTTACCACCCCCTGGCCACCCTCCTATATTGTAACAATACAGCCAGACAAGGCTGTACACATGCCACAGCTGTGATGCTTTGCTTCAGGCCATTGCATTTTTAACTCAGGGTGGAGAGTCTGATATGTGGCACTGCCTGTGAACCTCTCCCATTGAGTTCAATAGGACCGCACAGCAACCGCGAGCTGAACACTCAGCGCACAACTGTGGCGGCAACTCCTCAATCTAAAATTGCCATTTGGTAATTTAAAAAAATTAAAAAAAAGCATTCCAAAGGCAGCAGTAATGGCTCCTGAATGCCAATCAGTTGCTGCTATACTGCCCTCTGAAAAGAGATCCACCACCAACCACTTTTCATAGGGCAGCAAGCAGTGTTGCTGTTCTGAAAGAAGCCTTCAAAAGAATGGGATTCTGGGTGTTGGGTGTAGTCAGACTTGGGGAAATAGGCAGAAAAACACTCAAATGTGAATGGGAGCTTACAAGACAAGTTCTCAGATTATCAGAGGTCAACTATCGACAGTCTGTAAAGTAACCAATCAAATTCAAACTTTCATTCTAATTTCCTGTTATGACGCAAAGTAGATTGCCTTATGCTGGCCATACACTATACGAAAAATCGGCCGAAAAATCGTTCGAATGGACACTTCGTTCGTTTTTCGGCAAGTTAGTGGGTACAAATCGATAATCGTTTGTGACGTTTTTGTGGAAAAAAAACGAACGGCATGTTTGGAAAATTTCTGCCGAACGTACGATAAATTGCAAGGTTAATGTGTTTCCCGTCCGAACTTTCTGCACTAGGTATATGTAAAAAAACGAACACAAAATTATTTATTCATGTCCACTGAAGAGATTATCGGTCATTATATGATGGCAAGATCGTTTGCGGTCACGGTCGAACGTTCGTTTTTCGAAAAGGGGTTCGGCCGATTTTCTGTATAGTGTATGGCCAGCATTAGACTATGTGTCAAACACAAGGCCTGCAGGCTGAATCAGGCAGCCTCTTCTGCAGTTGCGGCACCCCCTTTCATCCCCCCCCCCCCACCTTGTCTCAGCAGTCGGCAGCAGAGGAGGATAGAACTCCTCCACCAGATCCTGCGCTTCTCTGTGCAACCACCACCTCTAACAATTGGCAAGTTACATTTTTGTTTTGGGGTTGAACACTGCTTTTATAATATGGCCCCATATTTTCCGCTGCTGTCTATGGACAGGTATAAAAGGTATAGGTTACAGGGGGACATTTGATGATGATCTAATTGTGTATCTTTTAGAAATACTGGTACCAGCACTTAATACAGTCAGCAGTAACTCTCAACTATTCATGTGTATAATGAAACAACGTTAATGTATCCTTTCTGAACACTATGTGTATTAATTATCTCCAACAGCTTTCGCCACTGGCACGGATCTTTGGTTAAGGAAGGAATCAATTAGGGGTTACTACATCAGCCGGTTGGTTGAACAAAAAAAAAAACCTCAGAGTGTATACCTAGCCCTGCAGACACACAAAGCTGCCGTTAGGGGCCTCTGGCCATTTTATTCTGCTTCTAAATGCCCCTACATGTTAGCCTATGTGCCCATGCACACATACAATGCTGTGAAAAAGTATTTGCCCATTTCCGATTTTTTTTTTTTTTTTGTTTGTCACACTTAAATGACTCAGATCATCAAACAAATTGTATTATTACACAAAGATAACCAGAGTAAATACAAAATGCAGTTTTTAAATGATGGTTTCATTTATTAAGGAAATAAAGCTGTTCAAACCTGCCTGGCTTTATGTGAATAAGTATTTGCCCCCTAAACCTTATAACTGGTTGTGCCACCCTTGGCGGCAACAACTGCAATCAAGCGTTTGAAATAACTGGCAATGAGTCTTTCACATTACTGTGGAGCAATTCTGCCCCACTCTTCTTTGCAGAATTGTTTTAATTCAGCCACATTGGAGGGTTTTCCAGCATGAACGACCTGTGTAAGGTCATGATACAGCATCTCAATTGGATTTAAGTCCGGGCTTTGACTAGGCCACTCCAAAAACCTAAATTTTGCTTTGTTTGAACCATTTGGAGGTGAACTTGCTGTTGTGTTTCGGATAATTGTCCTACTGCATAACCCAAGTGCAATTGAGCTTGAGGTCACGAACTGATGACTGGACATTCTCCTTTACGATTTTCTGGTAGAGCTCAGAATTCATGGTTCCATCAATTATGGTAAGTCGTCCAGGTCCTGAAGCTACAAAGCAGCCCCAGACCATCACGTTACTACCACCATGTCTCGCTGTTGCTATGATGTTTTTGTTATGAAATGCTGTATTAGTTTTATGCCAGATCATGTAACGGGATGCACACCTTCCAAAAAGTAAAATTTTTGTCTCATCAGTCCACAGAATATTTGCCTTAAAGTCTTGGGGATAATCAAGATGTTTTTTCGTAAATGTGAGATGAGCCTTTGTGTTCTTTTTGGTCAGCAGTGGCTTTGGCCTTGGAACTCTCCCATGGATGCCATTTTTGCCCAGTCTCTTTCTTATTGTTGAATCAAGAACACTGATCTTACCTGAGGCAAGTGAGGCCTGCAGTTCTATAGATGTTGTTCTGGGTTCTTTTATGACCTCCTGGATGAGTCGTCGTCAGGCTCTTGGAGTAATTTTTGTAGGCCAGCCACTCCTGGGAAGGTTCACCACTTTTCCAAGTTATCTCCATTTGTGGATAATGGCTCTCCCCATGGTTCACTGGAGTTCCAAAGCCTTAGAAATGGCTTTAAAACCCTTCCTAGACCGATACATGTACATTACTTTGTTTCTAATCTGTTTTTGGATTTTTTTTTTTTTTTTTTAATGTGTGGCTTTTTGTGATCTGTTAGCGTGCTTCACTTTGTCAGACAGCTTCTACTTATGTGATTTCTTCATCCAACAGGTGTGGCAGTAATCAGGCCTGGGTGTGGCAAGTGAAATTTAACTCAACTTTCCAAAAATTGTGGTTAATCACAGTTCATTCATGATTCAACAAGGGAGGGGGGCAATTACTTTTTCACACAGGGCCAGGCAGGTAGGTTTGAACAGCTTTTTTCACTTAATAAATTAAATAATAATGTAAAAACTGCATCTTGGATTTACTCGGGTTATCTTTGTGTAATAATAAAACTTGTTTGATGATCTGAATCATTTAAGTGTGAGAAATATGCAAAAAAATCAGGAAGGGGCCAAATTAGAGTTGCCACCTCATCCCTTTAAAACCGAACACGTATGAATTACACAGGTTCTGTGGCTCATTAAGGTGGTAATTAAACTCACTTGGTGCCTTATCTCCTTTAAATTAGCCTCAGAATCTGTGTAATTCATATGTGTTCGGGTTTAAAGGGATGAGGTGGCAACCCTAAGCCAAATACTTTTTCACAGCACTGTAGGTGTTTAGAAGCAGGCGCGTTTACAGGCAGAAAAACCCCATTGCCAGCGCATTCAGGAGCAGCGGGGTTTTGGCAGAAAAGCGTTTGGCATGCCTAAACGCATGCTAATGCTAGGTACGTTTTAGCGCTTGAGCGTTAATTCATTTCAATGGCCAGAATAAATTATTATTCTGACCAATAAAATGAATAAATGCCCAAGTGCTTGACGCGCCTACATGCCTTACACACTTTACAAGTGTCAAGCATTTTTTCTGCCAAACTACTGCTGCCAGGAGGAAAGGTTGTATAGGAGAGATGGCCAAATGTCCAGTGTGCATGCATGAGGCCTTAGTTATGCATCATCAGAACTGCACTGTGAAATGGACAAGATTATTCAAATCACCCACAAAGCATGAAGATGATCCCCATTTCACACCAGTGCGATTTGTGACACATCTGCATTGAGCTGCAATGCACAACAAATCATATTATTGTCTATGGTGCCGGTTCACAACAATGCAACATGGTGCAGTGCAATTTCTGAAAAGGCGCATGTGCTTCTTTTAGTGCTACACAGTGCGTTTTCGACACCTTAGATTTTAATAGGAGCATAAAAAATGTATGTGCATTTTTTTTGGGTTTCCTGATTACACCGGAGTTCCACCCAAAAGTGGAACTTCCGTTTATCTGTCTCTCTCCCCCCCCCTCGGGTGCCACATTTGGCACCTTACGGGGGGGGGGGGGGGGAATGGGCACCTGTTGTTGACAGGTACCATTCGCCACTTCCGGAGACGGCGCTGCAGCGCCGTCCCTCGGAAGTTCAGCCCTCCTTCGCCTTCCTCCGTGGCTGGGCCAATTAGAAGGCATTGTGCACTTCGCATGAGCAGTAGGGGACAGGCTGTGAAGCCGAAAGGCTTCACTGCCGGTTTCCCCTTACCAGGAATGGCGGTGGCAGGCCAGACAGCCAATCCGAAAATCAGCTGAGTTGCCAACATCGCGGAAACACTGGACAGGTAATTTTTTTAGTATTAAAAGTCAGCAGCTACAGTATTTGTAGCTGCTGACTTTTAATTTGCTTGTGGGGGGCCGGAACACTGCTTTAAAATCCAGCTTTTTATTTCTAGCACCAATTAAGTCACAGCAGATATTGCTAGTCATTGGCAAAACCATATAAAAATGGATCAACAAGACGCATAAAAGCACTACAAACTCAACACAACCCACTGAAAGACGCACAAATAAACTTCATTCACACAAGCATAGGTGAAGTTTCTGCATGGAATGCAGGTTCTGGCTGGCAGAGCTAGAAGAAGATCCTGCTTTAAATATGTACTCCTAGTACCTAAGTTTAGACGTGTTTACAGGCATACAAGATGGCAGCTTCCTTGCCTAGGGGGTTTAGTTTGCTTTAATATGCACGTTTGCATTGGGTGAACAGGCATGTTTTGGCCTTTGCAGGAGGAGGTAGGGAACACAACTGAGCACCAGTTTGTCAGGGGGGAAAATAGTGATGGGCTGATCCCCGATCGGCTAGGTTCAGTTAGGAAGGACTTGTTGTCCGTCTGACCCAAACTTTCAGATAGACACCATAAAGTGTAGCTAAATCCATGAACACTTTTTAAGCGGTTACAGAAACAGTTATTTTCCTATTGGAAAAAAGTTTTGCATAAATGAATAAAAGCTGACCATTGTAAGCCCCCCTGTCAGTGGTAAATGCCCCCCCCCCCCCCCCCATTAGCCCTCCAAAGCCTAGTACAAATGAGCTGAATGTTGGACGGCATTGGTGGGTTCAATAGAAAGAAGCTGACATTCGGCCCTTGTGTACTGCATCCGGTGCGACTGTCGAGATGGCATGACCAAAAAATGTCTGCCGATCAGCTCCTGATTGTCACTCTAAGCTAATGGCTCAGATCACTGACCACAGTGCTCTGGCAGGGGGCTGCCCCAGTGTCAGAACACAAAAGTTCCGTGGGGAGATCCCTGTACTATCGTTGGGGAAATTGTACAATGGCTCCGACCTGAGCTGTCTTTTTTTTTTTTTTCATTCAGCCCTGCTGGGTTCTACTGCCACTTTTGTCTGGACAGCTTGGACTGTTAAAGTCAGTTGAAAATTACACTGGTGGAATCATCAGGAGAACATAAAGGAAGAAAAGCCTAAAAAAAAAAAATCCAATGCAGTCACCACATTTTAAGATTTTTAACCTCAAAAAAAAAAAAAAAATTTGCCATACACTTAGCAACGTACACACGATAGGATTTTTCGACGGAAAATGTTCGATGGGAGCTTGTTGTCGGAAATTCCGACCGTGTGTAGGCTCCATCGGACATTTTCCATCGGAATTTCCGACACACAAACTTTGAGATCTGGATCTCAAATTTTCCGACAACAAAATCCGTTGTCGTAAATTCCGATCTTGTGTACAAATTCCGACACACAAAGTTCCACGTATGCTCGGAATCAAGGCAGAAGAGCCGCACTGGCTATTGAACTTCATTTTTCTTGGCTCGTCGTACGTGTTGTACGTCACCACGTTCTTGACGTTAGGAATTTCCGTCAAGATTTGTGTGACCGTGTGTATGCAAGACAAGTTTGAGCCAACATCCGTCGGAAAAAAAAAATTTATTTTGTTGTCGGAAAATCCTATCGTGTGTACAGGGCATTATAGGTTTTTATTTCAGTAAGTCTGTAGGGTGAACAGAAAAAAAAAACAACCAATTATTCCATCCACGCTGCACAGGGAAGATGGATAAATCTCCCACTGTGGTTATTGTATTTTGACAGCCAGCCCTGCCAGCTGTCAAAATACGTGAACAGCGCCTGCATCTGACTGGATTTAGGCAATGTTCTGCTGCCTATTTTCTGCTTCGCTACTTGGATTTTTCAATTGAGGGATGTCTGTGGGAGGTGGCAGACAGAGTGAATCTCAGCCAGTTCATCAGGGTTTGGTTGAAATTCACTCCATTTTGAAGGAGCCTTTGATGCAACAATTCGTGCGACACAAATGCAGCAAGTGGCTGGAGATGTTTCTGCTTGTGTGTTATTTAGTTATCATATTGTAAGTGTATGTAAATTAGTTTGAGTCCTGTATGCTTTGTGTGTTGTGGGGGAAGCACAAGAAAGCAGCTCTGGTGTGAAATGTAACACACACACACACACACATTACCATGAATTACATTGCACACTAATGTGCATTGATTTAGGGCAGCCCAATTACAATGAATCGCAATGAACCAAAAAAACAAACATTACTTTTTTTGGGAATGCAGTGCACCACAACACATGGCATAAGTGTTGTGATGTGCTAGTGGAAATTGACATTGATTGCTATGGATGGGGTGCAGTCCATACATAGGCACTGCTGTACACGTTGTATCATGCATTATTGGAATGCCCATCTGGATGGGCCCTAAATCCAGCCCTGAATATAACCTCTGTTCTATGAAATATAATGATATATGGGGAACAAAACATTGTACACTTTTCTTTTTATAAAGCAGCAATGAAAAAGGGCATGTATCACTAAATAGCTAATCATATTTCAGATAAGGAAAGTCAATTTGGAGTATTTGTTGATATTTTATTGCGTGTCATTAAAGCAGAACTCCAGCCTTCAGTCTTGTACAGTTGTACATTCTTCCTCTCCTATACTGAAATAGCTTACTTTGACTTCACTGCACACTGTGAGCTTTTCCCAATGTGCAGTAAAAGCTGCAGCAAGTCAGCTACAAACTGCTTTATTTACTGTTTGGAGGATGTCCAGCATCATCTAGTGCTTTTCTCTTCCAGCATTCTCAGCTCAAACACCTCTCTCCTCACTTACTGCTTTCACAGGAGACACTGAGGGCAGTGGGAGCCACAGGCTTCTGCCACCATCACTCAAACTCCTGTGAGGAGGTGTGGGGGCGTAGCTTACTGGCACTGTGTGTGTCTATGGATGCACATAGCCTGGCTCAGGAGTGCACCCTACGCTCTCTACTGACGTCTCAGGAATCAGTCTAGGCACCGCATCATCCTGACAGTGGAAGTCTGGATCCGCCAGGTGCCTTGACTGACACCCGTCTCAGACTCTCAGCAAGCTGCTGAGAGTCTGAGACTGCCGCTCCCCGCCTCTCCACAGTTCAGCACTCCAGTGAGCTTGGAGGAGCATAGCAGAGAAATGCTGATTGACAGTTAGCAGCTCTCTGCTCGGGGAGCTGTGAGAACCAAGCCATCGGAGGTGTTCGCTTGCTCGATTCTCAGTGTAGAGGCGCCGGGGGACAGGTGCAGCATCGGAGTGATGCTACATCCCCCTAGGCAAGTATGATGGAGGAAAAAACCCCAAACCCATACTTCTGTTTTAAGGAGGCACCCAGAGGAAAGAGTACGAGACAGTGCCGACGGGGGACTGCCAGAAGCGGAGGTAAGGGACCTCTGTGCAAAAGTATTGCACAGAGCAGATAAGTATAACATCTTTTTTTTATTTTAAACCAAAAAATATATAGCATTTAGTATAATTTTAGGTTAGTTTTTGGTGAGGTAGGGCTGGTTCAGGACACATATGACAAACACAAGGCCCATGGGCCAAATCTGGCTATTGCACCCAGTTTTGCAGCCATAAAAAGGTGGAACTCCATTCCACCACCTTTGGCTTTCACCCTCGACTCCCCGCTGTCACTTGTAAACACAGAAGCCTTCTGTGTTTACGAAAAAACAGCATGCATTCACGGTAGGGACAGATCTACAGAATCTGAGAGCAAGAATGATATCCCTGCATTCTGCACATAGCACACCCCTAAACTATGCACTCTGTAGATAGATCACCCCTGAGCCCTGCACTCTGTGCTTAGTACACTCCTGAATTCTGCACACTGTATGTAGCGCAATCCTGATCTCTGCACACTATATGTAGCGCAATCCTGAACTCTGCACACTGTACAGTATGTAGCGCACTCCTCAACTCTGCACACTGTATGCAGCACAATCCTGAACTCTGCACACTGTATGCAGCACAATCCTGAACTCTGCACACTGTACAGTATGTAGCACACTCCTCAACTCTGCACACTGTATGTAGCGCAATCCTGAACCCTGCACACTGTATGTAGCGCAATCCTGAACTCTGCACACAGTATGTAGCGCAATCCTGAACTCTGCACACAGTATGTAGCGCAATCCTGAACTCTGCACACAGTATGTAGCGCAATCCTGAACTCTGCACACAGTATGTAGCGCAATCCTGAACTCTGCACACAGTATGTAGCGCAATCCTGAACTCTGCACACAGTATGTAGCGCAATCCTGAACTCTGCACTCTGTGAGTAACGCATTCCTAAATACTGCACTCTGTACGAAGCCCACCCCAGATACAACCAGCCTTTTCAGGGTAACTATACTGCTGATGCGGCCTGCAATGAAATTGAGTGTGACACCCCTGGTCTAGGATCTACTGTTGAACTCTATTGTTCAACTTTTAAGACTGGGAAAACATACATTCCCATGTAGGATCCCCTAAAGAGCTAGTGCATGCTTCAGGTTTGCATGCCTCTTAACCCTCAGCGTTAATTTCACAGGATTATATGAAGACCTTACTGGGGGGTTATAACCTAGAAGATCAGGAGGACACAGTAAAGCCATCACAGTGAGGGCCTGAAGCTGGGAGACAGCAGGACCAACCATCAAACCATTCTCTTCCTTGCCTACAACAAAGTTTGGATGGAGTCATGTTTTAAATGACCTTACTTTCAGAATTCCCGTAACATATTCCCCAAAAATCATTAAATGAAGTAACAGGTAAGCATAAGTATGAAAAATGACATTAAAAAGCGGGCAGAAAGAAAACACCTCACCATGAACACCAAGCAGTCTTGTGGTGAAAATGTTAATGAACCTGTGTATTGTGAGGTCTAGATATGCACAGCCACAACTGGTGCAAATGCTGCTAACTTTACATATAGGTAACACTTCCAGATGCTGCATTCTGCATTGGCACAAGGCTAAAGCGAATTCCCTTTGCACAAACTCAGTGATGCATATTTAGCAAATTCCATTTGGCCTTTTATTATTCACACAAGTTCGGGAAAAACGGAATTCAGGATCAGGTATGTGGCAGCTGACACTGCAAATCCCTCATTTACTGATCAAATATATCCCCAAACCGATGCAGTGTGACACACAAGGCCCACTCACCGGATAAGTCTGACTGCATGGCATTTAAACATTCATATTCCCCGTAAAGAATGATCGTAAGAAAAACCCGACTTTGTGGAATTAGGTGCTTTGGGTGCTTCATTCAGACTCCTCAAGAAACTCAGTAAAGCCACTCGAGGAGCAATGAAAGGGGCAGTACCTCATAGCAACCCATCAGATTTTAGACTGCTACAATCAGATCAGGAATTCTTTTCTTATTGCTCATTATGGGTTACTTAAAACGGTTGTATTGAATATCCTAATAAACAGAGCCATGCACAGAATTGCAGTAACCTTTAACAACCAGCAATCATTTTTCATTGATGTGACTATAGGTGAGATAAGATTGCTATGGGTTACTACTACTAGCACCCTTTACACTGAATTCATAAATACAACTCACAGTACATATACAGTATTTAACTTGATAGATTATTAAAAAAAATAGAGCCAGCTTTATAAAATGATAGCTCATCTGGAGTGAGGGATTTTCAGTTTTTGCCCAAATCTATGCAATATAGGATTTCATTTACGGAAAAGGCCATTATCAATGAGCTTTAAAGATAGATATATTCTATATGCCTTAATCCATCGTACACACATAGTTAACCCTTCCTACTATAATATTGGCTTAGACTATGATATCCTGAGAGAGACAAAATGACTTAGTCAAGGTCAACCACAGGTATGTCTCTTCTAAAGCCATCACGGTGGCACCTATACATTTCTTATTGATATTTTAATCCCAGCGCTTCCTATACGGTTGTAAGCTTAAAGGCCGAGTGGGGTGCAAGCGTGAGAGCGTGAGAGAGACCCTCTTATGGAAACCATTCAGACCATTATTTTTTCCCCATCTTGCATATCAATGTAGCCCCTCATTTGCAGTAGAAAGCAGTGGCCTGTGTCACAAAGGAGGGGTTAAACATCTGCATTGCAAGTTTTCTGCTAGATGACACACATACAACCAACTTTCTGCTCCCGGTACGCAATATTTAGGCAGCACAAGTAGGAAACATGGATGCTATGTTTAGAATAACCTACCTTTTGCAAGTGAAGGTTAAGCTGCTGAGATGTGGGGCAGGCTGCACTGTGCTGTGTCCATTTATATCCAGGCAGACAGAGGCACCAGCAGCAAGTCTGGTGTGCTAGCAATGCTTGTACTCGGCTCACAATGATTCATGACTGCTAAAAGCCAGTGAAAGAAGCATCAGCAAGCATGCAGCAGCTGCCAGAGCCTATGAAACAGGAGTCCTTCCTCCTCCTCCTCCTCCTCCTCCTTTCCTCTCTCTATCTCTCTCATCCACGCAAGATGGCTTTCCCCTTTATTTCCTAGTCCTGTGACTCCCAGCTGTGGCCTGTTCCCATACACACATAGGGTCACATCACTCCCAACATCCTCCCCCTCTCCTTCTACAGCACCTAACTGCTTCCTCAGCCTCCAGTCACTTATCACAAGTAGTCATCAGTGGCCTGTAGGCTGGACCAATCCATTGCACCTATGGGTTGTCTTTTTTTTATCCTACTCTCTGCAGCATCCAGCAAAGAGCTTAGGGACTCCTATGCAGAAGGGCATTAACAAGGATTACCTGGTACATCCCAGACCTCCCTGGTTTTTTTTTTTTTTTTTTTTTAAAGGGACAACTCGTTAACTTTTTCTTTGCCAGAACAGCTGGTGTTATGGGCTGAATTCCCATTTATAATATGTCCTGGAGTGCTTTGTGCCTTCCATTAGTTACCTTTACCATAAAGGCAGCCCAGCAGCCATTTTTTATGTGGTCATGTTTATTTTAACAACATAAAGTAACTGTGGCAATTAAGTTTCATTACATGTATACAATGTACATATATATAATACAAATCACAATATACCAGCTATTTTGATTTTATTACAGGATTGCTAAATAGAACAGTTCGAAGAGGTCTATAAAAAAATTGCAATTAAAGTGGAAGTAAACACATCGATTTAACAGTTTCAAAAAACAGTTATGCCCCGTACACACGGTCGGACATTGATCGGACATTCCGACAACAAAATCCTAGGATTTTTTCTGACGGATGTTGGCTCAAACTTGTCTTGCATACACACGGTCACACAAAGTTGTCGGAAAATCCGATCATTCTAAACGCGGTGACGTAAAACACGTACGTCGGGACTATAAACGGGGCAGTAGCCAATAGCTTTCGTTTCTTAATTTATTCTGAGCATGCGTGGCACTTTGTGCGTCGGATTTGTGTACACACAACGGATTTTGTTGTCGGAAAATTTTATCGCCTGCTCTCAAACTTTGTGTGTCGGAAAATCCGATGGAAAAAGTCAGATGGAGCCCACACACGGTCGGAATGTCCGACAACACGCTCCGATCGCACATTTTCTGTCGGAAAATCCGACCGTGTGTACAGGGCATTACATTTCCGGCATGTGCCAGGAATGTAACTCGCATTAGTTGTGCTCTCAAGCAAACTGTCAAACCATCCAATGGACGGTGTCATAACTGATCACGTGTGCAGCACCATGGCAGTTGAAGATTAAACAGAGGCCAAGATGGCTGCTTCCTTGGCTGAAAATGATAGGAGGGTTCACTTCCACTTTAAATCTCATCTCTGAGAAAAGGGAAAATGCTCCCGTTTAGTGTCACTGCAAGGGTTAAATATGGTCGTTTGCATCTAGGGGACCGCACAAAAGCAGTTTTTAGCAGCAGGCTAAATTTACACATGTTGATTCTTTTACACTCGTTGATTCTCTGAAAAGCGATCGGCAGTGGATCACTTTTCAGGCTGGGTTCACACATGTGCGGTGTGAATTGAAGCTCCGTTTTCACAGCTAATTGACAAAGTAGTTGTTCAGCGTTTCACGTCAGTTTTACATCGGGATCAGGTCAGGATTGCATCAGTATCAGGTCAGGTTTACATCAGTATCAGGTCAGGTTTACATCAGTATCAGGTCAGGTTTACATCAGTATCAGGTCAGGTTTACATCAGTATCAGGTCAGGTTTACATCAGTATCAGGTCAGGTTTACATCAGTATCAGGTCAGGTTTACATCGGGATCAGGTCAGGTTTACATCAGTATCAGGTCAGGTTTACATCAGTATCAGGTCAGGTTTACATCAGTATCAGGTCAGGTTTATAACAGGATCAGGTCAGGATTTTATCCTGTTCACAACGTAATAGATCTGCAAATCAGATGCGTTCCCATAGAAGATAACGTGCTTGCAATTCGCACCGCAATGTCCAGAAAACGCACGTGTGCAACGCACATATGTGAACCAGCCTCATTCAAATGAACATATTTTAAAATGTCATGCGAATTGGATGAGTTGTAAGCCAGATCCAATTCCCATAGGTGTGAACCGGGCCTTATGCCCTGTACACACGGTCGGATTTTCCGACGGAAAATGTGTGATAGGACCTTGTTGTCGGAAATTCCGGCCGTGTGTAGGCTCCATCACACATTTTCCATCGGATTTTCTGACACACAACGTTTGAGAGCAGGCTATAAAATTTTCCGACAACAAAATCCGTTGTCTGAATTTCCGATCGTGTGTACACAAATCCGACGCACAAAGTGCCACGCATGCTCAGAATAAATAAAGAGATGAAAGCTATTGGCTACTGCCCCGTTTATAGTCCCGACGTATGTGTTTTACATCACCGCGTTCAGAATGATCGGATTTTCCGACAACTTTGTGTGGCCGTGTGTATGCAAGACAAGTTTGAGCCAACATCTGTCGGAAAAAATCCTAGGATTTTGTTGTCGGAATGTCTGATCAATGTCCGACCGTGTGTACGGGGCATAAGAGTGCTGCTAAGCAGACACTGTCAGGTGTTCAGGAACCCTGAATGCCATTTTATTTTTCTCCGAGCAGCAATTTTCAATGTGACTAGTGTGCAGCACAGTGTTCATTTTGATGTCAAATGCTATTTATCTTTAGTCATAGTCTTTTGACTAAAATGCCATTTTTGTTTTAGTCGTATTTTAGTCATCTGAATTGTTTTAGTTTTAGTCATATTTTAGTCGACTAAAATCAAACGGGTTTAGTTAAATTGTAATGAATTATTTAACTGCTTCTGGACCACCCACCGCACATACTGTATATTGCGGCAGGGCGGCCCACTGCGCAAAACAACGTACCTGTACGCTGATCACACTTCCTGGTCTGGGGCGTGCACCGCCAGCAACCCGCTGTGATTGGAGACAAACAGTGGGGGGGGAATGACAAGGCATGTCGTTCTCTCACAGAGGAAGAGAGAGATCTGTGATTCCTACTAATCAGGAACACCAATCTCTCTCCTCATCTAGTGTCAGCATCCCCCATACAGTAAGATCCCTTTCATACTGAGGCAGTTTTCAGGTGCTTTAGCGCTAAAAAAAGAGCCTAAAAAGAGCCTGAAAACTGCCTCCCATTCATTTGACTGAGTGCTTTCACACTGGGGCGGTGCGCATGCGGGACGGTAGAAAAAGTCCTGCAAGCAGCCTCTTTGGAGCATGTTTGGAGCACTATAAATAGCGCTTCAAAAACGCCACTGTCCATTAAAATGAATGGGCAGCGCTTCCAAAGTGCCTTAAAAGCAATTTGAAAGCGCCGCAAAACGGGCCTTCTTTCACTTTTTTCTTTAAGGTCACTTTGTCACGTGACCTTAAAAAAAAAAGCACCACACTAGCGCCTGAAAAGTGCCGCTAAAATGTCGCTAGAGCACCGCAAAAACGACCGGCACTTTAGCGGCTGTTTTAGCAGCGCTTCAGTGTGAAAGGGGTTTTAGAACGCACTCCCAGGGAACACATTTAACCCTTTAATTGCCCCTGATGGTAACCCCTTCCCTGCCAGTGTCCTTTATACAGTGTCAGTGCATTTTTTTTAAACACTGATCACTGTATTGGTGTCACTAGTCCCCAAAAACTGTAATTTAGTGTCTAATTTGTCCTCCGCAATGTTGCAGTCCTGCTAAAAATCGCTGGTCGCCACCATTACTAGTAAAAAATAAAAAGTTCCTAAATGTATCCCATAGTTTGTAGACGCAATAACTTTTGCGGAAACCAATCAATTTACACTAATTGGGATTTTTTTTTACCAAAAATTTGTAGCAGAATACATATTGGCCTAAATTGATGAGGAAATTTAGATTTTTTACATATTTTTATTGTATATATTTTATAGCAGAAAGTAAAAAATATTTGTTTTTGTTTTTTTTTTCAAAATTGTTGCTCTTTATTTGTTTATAGCACAAAAAATAAAAACCACAGAGGTGATCAAATACCACCAAAAGAAAGCCAGGAGCGTCCGCGGGGGACCCTGAAAAGGAAAGAATCAGAGCTGCTCTGTGCAAAACCACTGCACAGAGCAGGTAAGTATAACATGTTTGTTATTTAAAAAAACAAAACAAAGCTTTAATACCACTATAAGCATTTCTCTAGAATTCTAGAATTTCCAGACTCATTATATATTCCTGGACTAAAAATCGAATAACATGTAGTGGGGATGGGGCAGTGGCAGCCCATCCATTAAGGGTGCACGGGCACCGCCCCCTTTATCTCACCACCCCCCTGTATGTATCATGGATAGATTCATGCATAGCATGAATCTATCCACGGCTTCTGCGGCCACCCCCTATTCAGGCGTCCGGCCCCTTTTAAGATGCCGGGTGCCTGAATTTTAGCGGTGGGGTGTTTTTTTTAAAGCACCTGATTAGAGCCATAGGCTCTAATAGGCTTCAAAATAGGGTGGACTCGGAGCGCAGAGCATTGTGCTCGGAGCCCATCTAGGTGTGTTAGAAAAGTGAATATTCATTTGCTTTTTTAACACTGAATTGCCTCTCCGCCAATCAGGAAATGCGGGTCTAATACGCCTATCAGGAAGAAAGAAGAGACGCATGGAGGACACAGCTCACTGCCGTCACCCGCTGCCTGACTCGCCACCAAGTTGGGGTAAGTCCCGGTCAGACAGTGAGTGGGGGGTCACAGTGGCTGCATTTGATGGGCACAGTGGCTTCAATTGATGACACAGTGGCTGCAATTGATGGGCACAGTGGCTGCATTTGATGGGCACAGTGGCTGCATTTGATGGGCACAGTGGCTGCATTTGATGGGCACAGTGGCTGCAATTGATGGGCACAGTGGCTGCAATTGATGACACAGCGGCTGCATTTGATGGGCACAGTGGCTGCATTTGATGGGCACAGCGGCTGCATTTGATGGGCACAGCGGCTGCATTTGATGGGCACAGTGGCTGCATTTGATGGGCACAGTGGCTGCATTTGATGGCACAGTGGCTGCATTTGATGGCACAGTGGCTGCAATTGATGGCACAGTGGCTGCAATTGATGGGCACAGTGGCTGCAATTGATGGGCACAGTGGCTGCATTTGATGGGCACAGTGGCTGCATTTGATGGGCACAGTGGCTGCATTTGATGGGCACAGTGGCTGCATTTGATGGGCATAGTGGCTGCATTTGATGGGCACAGTGGCTGCATTTGATGTTTTTTTTTTTCTCAGTAATTTTCAGTTTGTTTGAGCCCCCCCAAAAATTTTGAGCACCAGCCGCCACTGGGATAGGGAAGTAAATGGGAGTGAGGGAGTGCACAGGGCAGAGATCTGGTCTGGGGAGGCTGTTATGTTACACAGAACTTAGCACTCCTACCTTGCTGGGAGGGGAAACACTCACCATGTGTTTTGCAGGGCATTGTTCCAAAAGGCCCAGGCGGCAGGCAGAGGGAGCCATTACAGCTTGTCAGGGGACTGGCAGACAGACGGAGCTCCAAGAAAAGTGGAAGTTCAGGTGGATAAACGTCCCTCCCTCACATTTTCATTCCATTTTCCTTTGTTGACGAAAATTGGTAGTTTTCGTTAATTGACTAAATTCTAATTTTATTTTTGTTTAGTTTTTGTCACTGAAAACATGCAGCTGATGAAAATTATGATGAAAATATTTTCATAGATGAAATGAACACTGGTGCAGCAACAGTAATGCCGCGTACACACGGTCGGACTTTTCGGCTACAAAAGTCCGACAGCCTGTCCGACAGACTTTCGATGGACTTTCGATGGACTTTCAATGGACTTTCGGCGGACTTTTGACGGACTTGCGGCAGACTTTCTAAAGAACGGACTTGCCTACATACGATCACACAAGTCCGACGGATTCGTACGTGATGACGTACACCGGACTAAAATAAGGAAGTTGATAGCCAGTAGCCAATAGCTGCCCTAGCGTCGGTTTTTGTCTGTCGTACTAGCACACAGACGAGCGGATTTCTGGGTCCGGCGTAGTTACGACGTAAAGATTTGAAGCATGTTCCAAATCTAAAGTCCGTCAGATTTGCAGCTGGAAAAGTCCGCTGAAAGTCCGGGGAAGCCCACACACGATCGGATTGTCAGCCGTATTTTGTCCGTCGGACTTTTGTAGACGAAAAGTCCGACCGTGTGTACGCGGCATAAGACCAGCGATGCTGCTGCGGCCCCACTGACGTAAATGGGTGACTTTAACAGGTAATGCTGCCTTTCAACTCAACATGTTGCTTTAAATATGCCGCAGCTATGCTGCTTTGCATCACGACAGCAAATATAATGGGGCATGTCAAATTAACAAGTAGCACTGTCTGTCAAACTCACCCATTTAAGTCAAGGCTAGGGATGAGCTTCGTGTTCGAGTCGAACCCATGTTCGACTCGAACATCGGCTGTTCGGTCGTTCGCCGAATTGCGAACGATATGGGCCGTTCGCGCCAAATTCGTGTGGCGCGTCACGGCCCATAATTCACTGCGGCATCGCAGTGCATTGCTGGCTGATGATTGGCCAAGCATGCACTATGACCCGCATGCTTGGCCAATCACAGCGCCGCCTGAACAGAGAGCCGTAATTGGCCAAAGCCAAGGAGGCTTTGGCCAATTATGGCTCAGGGGATTTAGTACACGCCCCACACTATATAAGGCCGCCTGCACGGCGGCCCTGTGTAGTGTGTGTTCCGGTGTGCTGAGAGATAGAGAGAGAGACAGTGTCATTTGATTTGAGTTAGATAGATTAGGCAGAACAGTCAGTCAGTTAGCTGCACTTACAGTGTATTGTGTATATATATGCATCCCAGGTGTTGCATATATATATATACACTGTATTCAGTTTAGCTAGATCCGTTCCTGTTATCTTCTAGACTGTTTACATTTAGTGCAGTGCGTCCTGCTCACAGTGTTCAGCTACATCCGTTCCTGTTATCTTCTAGACTATTTACATTTAGTGCAGTGCGTCCTGCTCACAGTGTTCAGCTAGATCCGTTCCTGTTATCTTCTAGACTATTTAAATTTAGTGCAGTGCGTCCTGCTCACAGTGTTCAGCTAGATCCGTTCCTGTTATCTTCTAGACTATTTACATTTAGTGCAGTGCGTCCTGCTCACAGTGTTCAGCTAGATCCGTTCCTGTTATCTTCTAGACTATTTACATTTAGTGCAGTGTGTCCTGCTCACAGTGTTCAGCTAGATCCGTTCCTGTTATCTTCTAGACTATTTACATTTAGTGCAGTGCGTCCTGCTCACAGTGTTCAGCTAGATCCGTTCCTGTTATCTTCTAGACTATTTACATTTAGTGCAGTGCGTCCTGCTCACAGTGTTCAGCTAGATCCGTTCCTGTTATCTTCCTACTGACAGGCAGGCTTGTCTGGTTACAGTATATAAAGCTACCTGAAGAAAATTACAGGTGTTCTATTTGATCCTATTAGTACCACGGTCAGGCAGCTAGACTATTTACATTTAGTACAGTGCGTCCTGCTCACAGTGTTCAGCTAGATCCGTTCCTGTTATCTTCCTACTGACAGGCAGGCTTGTCTGGTTACAGTATATAAAGCTACCTGAAGAAAATTACAGGTGTTCTATTTGATCCTATTAGTACCACAGTCAGGCAGCTAGACTATTTACATTTAGTACAGTGCGTCCTGCTCACAGTGTTCAGCTAGATCCGTTCCTGTTATCTTCCTACTGACAGGCAGGCTTGTCTGGTTACAGTATATAAAGCTACCTGAAGAAAATTACTGGTGTTCTATTTGATCCTATTAGTACCACGGTCAGGCAGCTAGACTATTTACATTTAGTACAGTGTGTCCTGCTCACAGTGTTCAGCTAGATCCGTTTCTGTTATCTTCCTACTGACAGGCAGGCTTGTCTGGTTACAGTATATAAAGCTACCTGAAGAAAATTACTGGTGTTCTATCCCAGCTTAGTGCAGCTACAGGCAATTAGTATGTCTAGAAGGCCAAGAAGGAGAGGCAGACAGTCACAAGCCAATAAGAGAGGGCAAGCAGGCTCTGTGTCTAGTGCTGGTCGTGGAGACGGTGCATCCTCATCAGCACGTGGCCATGGGACACGCTTAGCCTTTTTTTCGGCAGCTGGCCGTGTTGAGCCGCAACATGCGGAAGACTTGGTCGAGTGGATGACCAAGCCGTCCTCATCCTCCTCATCCTCTCTCACCCAGGGTGCTTTGTCTGGCAAAGCAGCGGCCTCTTCCCTCAGCTCAATGTCATCAGTGACTCCTTCCCTAGCTCCACCATGTCCTCCTGAGGATTCCCTCGAACTGTTTGACCACAGTGTTGGGTACATGCTCCAGGAGGATGCCCAGCGTTTGGAAGGCTCTGATGATGATACTGAGCTCGATAAAGGCAGTAACATGAGCATGGACAGAGGGGGTGCCCAAGAAGGACAGCAATCTGGCAGTCATGCTCCCCCTGCTGCAGCATACTGCCAGGTTTGCTCCAGTGATGAGGAGGGAGGGGATGATGAGGTCACTGACTCAACGTGGGTGCCTGATAGGAGAGAGGAGGAGGAGGAGGAGGAGGAGGAGGAGGCGGCACATCACCAACGAGGCAGGATGCCCTCCAGGGGCCAGCCTAAGGGCAGCACATTGACTGCATCACACCCCAAAGCTCCACATGTGCAGGGCGCTGCAGTCTCTGCGCGTTATTCAAAAAGTTCTTTGGTGTGGGCCTTTTTTGAGACCAGTGCATCAGATCGCACCGCTGCTATTTGCAACATATGTCTCAAGCGTATCTCGCGTGGCCAAAACATCTCCCGCTTGGGTACCACATGCTTGACCAGACATATGTTGACCTGCCATGCAGTTCGTTGGCAAGCGTATCTAAAAGACCCACACCAAAGAACAAAGAGGATCTCTCCTTGCTCCTCATCAGCTGAGATTTCCAACCCCACTAGACCTCCAGTCCTCTCTGAGACCTGCAGTGAGAGGAATGAAGGTGTAGAATTAGGTGTGTCACAGCCAAGTACTTGTGGGCAATCTGCTTTTGGTACACCGACGTCAGATTGTACCAGGCAAATTTCCCTGCCCCAGCTGCTGCACCGCCAAAAGAAGTTTGCTCCCAGCCATCCACATGCCCAGCGGTTGAATGCTAGCTTGGCAAAATTGCTAGCACTTCAACTGCTGCCTTTTCAGTTGGTAGACTCTGCCCCCTTCCGTGAGTTTGTGGAATGTGCGGTTCCTCAGTGGCAGGTACCCAAACGCCACTTTTTCTCACGGAAGGCGATTCCGGCTCTCTACCGGCATGTGGAAGGCAATGTCCATGCCTCGCTGGACAGGGCGGTCAGCGGTAAGGTGCATATTACCGCTGACTCATGGTCCAGCAGGCATGGACAGGGACGTTACCTAAGTTTCACGGCGCATTGGGTGACTCTGCTGGCAGCTGGGAAGGATGCAGGCCAAGGTGCAGTAGTGTTGGAGGTTGTTCCGCCACCACGCCTCCAAAATGCTGATTGTGACACACCTCTCTCCTCCACCCCCTCCTCTTCTTCTTCCTCCATGGCCTCTTCCTCGGAACCAGCGGTGCTCCGTAGTCGTTCAAGGGGCTACGCAAGTACGCAGGCCAAAAGATGCCATGCGGTGCTTGAGCTGGTGTGCTTGGGGGACAGGAGCCACACTGGGGCAGAGGTTCTGTCAGCTCTGCAGGGGCAGGTTCAGAGGTGGTTGACGCCACGCCAACTTAAGGCAGGAATGGTGGTTTGCGACAATGACACCAACCTCCTCTCTGCCCTCCGACAGGGACAAATGACCCATGTGCCCTGTTTGGCTCACGTCCTTAACTTGGTGGTGCAGCGGTTCTTGGGCAGGTACCCGGGCTTACAGGATGTCCTGAGGCAGGCCAGGAAAGTCTGTGTGCATTTCCGCCGGTCATATAATGCCAGTGCTCGGCTGACGGACCTCCAAAAGGAGTTTAACCTGCCCAAGAACCGCCTAATCTGTGACATGCCCACCAGGTGGAACTCAACGTTGGCCATGCTGCAGCGGCTGCACACGCAGCAGAGGGCCATCAATGAGTACCTGTGCGACTATGGCACCAGGACAGGGTCAGGGGAGCTTGGTTTTTTTTCCCCACGCCAGTGGGCCATGATCAGGGATGCATGCACTGTCCTGTCACCATTCGAGGAGGCCACGAGGATGGTGAGCAGTGACAGTGCATGCATCAGTGACACTGTCCCCCTTGTCCCCCTGTTGGAGCACACGCTGCGTGGAATAATGGACAGGGCACTTGAGGCAGAACAGAGGCAGGAAGAGGAGGACTTCCTTAGCTCTCAAGGCCCCCTTTATCCAGACAGTGTTCCTGCGTGCCCGCCGATCACACAGGAAGAGGACGAGGAGGAGGAGGAGGAGGAGGAAGATTGTGTCAGTATGGAGGTGGAGCCTGGCACTCAGCATCAGCAGCAGTCTTTAAGGGATCAGTCCCAAGAAACACATGGACTTGTACGTGGCTGGGAGGAGGTGGCTGCGGACGTTGTCGTCCTTAGTGACCCAGAGGACTCCGGACCGAATGCCTCAGCAAACCTACGCTGCATGGCCTCCCTGATCCTGCAAAGCCTGCGTAAGGATCCTCGTATTCGTGGTATCAAGGAGAAGGACCAATACTGGCTGGCAACCCTCCTTGATCCACGTTACAAGGGTAAGGTTGCGGACCTTATCTTGCCATCGCAGAGGGAGCAGAGGATGAAACATCTTCGGGAGGCCTTGCAGAAAGGTCTGTGCAATGCGTTCCCAGAGACTGGGAGGTTACAAACTCCTGTTTCTGGACAACGTGTTGCTGAGGCTTCGGTCAGTCAAAGAAGGAGCGGTGGAGAAGGTGGCCGTCTGACCGATGCGTTCAGACAATTTTTTGGTCCGCAGCCCCAAGGTATGATCGGTTCCAGCAACCATCGCCAGCATCTGTTTTACATGGTGCAGGAATACCTAGGGGCAAGATCAGACTTGGACACCTTTCCCACCGAAAATCCTCTGGGTTACTGGGTCTTGAGGATGGATCACTGGCCAGAGCTTGCACAGTATGCAATTGAGCTACTGGCCTGTCCTGCATCCAGCGTTCTTTCGGAACGCACATTCAGTGCTGCTGGAGGCGTGGTAACCGATCACAGGGTGCGTCTGTCCACCGACTCGGTCGATCGGCTGACCTTCATAAAAATGAATCAGTCTTGGATCACCACCAGCTACCAAGCACCTGATGCTGATGTAACCGAATAATTTTTTTTGAAATCTCAGATCCCTTCAAAGACTGCCTATGCTGATGCTGAGTGACTATCCCTGAGTAATTATCCTCTTCCTCCTCAATCATCACGCTGATAGCTTGTAAGAACATTTTTGGTTCTGGGCGCCACCACCAGTGCCTAAGGCACAATTTTTCAGCCCCTGTTTAACAGGGGCGTGTAATTACAATTTTTGATGTAATACTTTGCAGCAGGGCTCGTTCCTGCATTCCAACTAGAGTGTCTGTGAGGGGTTGCAGTGTTGTGGCACCAGCACCAGTGCCTAAGGCCCAATTTTTCTGCCCCTGTCTAACAGGGGCGTGTAATTACAATTTTTGATGCAATACTTTGCAGCAGGGCTCGTTCCTGCGTTCCAACTAGAGTGTCTGTGAGGGGTTGCAGTGTTGTGGCACCAGCTCCAGTGCCTAAGGCCTAATTTTTCAGCTTCTGTTCAACAGGGGCATGTAATTACAATTCTTGATCTAATATTTCACAGCAGGGCCCTGTGAGGGCTTACAGTGTTGTGGCCACAGCAACACCTAAGGCCCAAATTTCTGCTGAGTATATAGGGCAGGACCCTACTTTCAAACATCTAACTTACAAATGACTCCTACTTGCAAACGGAAGGAGACAACAGGAAGTGAGATGAAATCTACCCCTAGGAAGGGAAATTCTCTCCTGTAAGAGTTAATATGGGAAAACAATTTCTCCTTTCCACCGATGCTTTCCAATCCTTGTTCCACAAAAAAACCCAAATTTTCAAAAAACATTTTTCATTGGGACAAAAAGTGAGGTGAAATCTTCTGAAGAGGAGGAAAGACAGCAAAACAAATGTCACAGGGGAGATAACGCTTCCCTATGTTTTCCAAAAAGCTTAAAAAAGATTTTTTGGCTGGAGCTAAACACGTTAAAAATGTACCCGTTCAAAATTACAAAGAGATTCTACTTAACAACAAACCTACAGTCCCTGTCTTGTTTGCACCGCCTGTATACTGCTGTTCAGAGTATATAGGGCCTTTCCTTATTTTAATTTGGGTGCGGGGTTCCCCTTAATATCCATACAGGACCCAAAGGGCCTGGTAATGGACTGGGGGGGTACCCATGCCGTTTGTCTCACTGATTTTCATCCATATTGCCATGACCCGACATGACATTAAACCCGCAAGCAGTTTTAAATGAGATTTTTTCCTTTAACCACTTGAGCCCCGGACCATTATGCTGCCTAAGGACCAGAGGTCTTTTTCCAATTTGGCACTGCGTCGCTTTAACTGCTAATTGCGCGGTCATGCAATGCTGTACCCAAACGAAATTTGCGTCCTTTTCTTCCCACAAATAGAGCTTTCTTTTGATGGTATTTGATCACCTCTGCGGTTTTTATTTTTTGCGCTATAAACGGAAAAAGACCGAAAATTTTGAAAAAAAATGATATTTTCTACTTTTTGTTATAAAAAAAATCCAATAAACTAAATTTTAGTCATACATTTAGGCCAAAATGTATTCGGCCACATGTCTTTGGTAAAAAAAATGTCAATAAGCGTATATTTATTGGTTTGCGCAAAAGTTATAGCGTCTACAAACTAGGGTACATTTTCTGGAATTTACACAGCTTTTAGTTTATGACTGCCTATGTCATTTCTTGAGGTGCTAAAATGGCAGGGCAGTACAAAACCCCCCCAAATGACCCCATTTTGGAAAGTAGACACCCCAAGGAAATTGCTGAGAGGCATGTTGAACCCATTGAATATTTATTTTTTTTGTCCCAAGTGATTGAAACATGACAAAAAAAAAAAAAAAAAAAAATATTTACAAAAAGTCGTCACTAAATGATATATTGCTCACACAGGCCATGGGCCTATGTGGAATTGCACCCCAAAATACATTTAGCTGCTTCTCCTGAGTATGGGGATACCACATGTGTGGGACTTTTTGGGAGCCTAGCCGCGTACGGGGCCCCGAAAACCAATCACCGCCTTCAGGATTTCTAAGGGTGTAAATTTTTGCTTTCACTCTTCACTGCCTATCACAGTTTCGGAAGCCATGGAATGCCCAGGTGGCACAAAACCCCCCAAAATGACCCCATTTTGGAAAGTAGACACCCCAAGCTATTTGCTGAGAGGCATATTGAGTCCATGGAATATTTTATATTTTGACACAAGTTGCGGGAAAGTGACACTTTTTTTTTTTTTTTTTTCATAAAGTTGTCACTAAATGATATATTGCTCACACAGGCCATGGGCATATGTGGAATTGCACCCCAAAATACATTTAGCTGCTTCTCCTGAGTATGGGGATACCACATGTGTGGGACTTTTTGGGAGCCTAGCCGCGTACTGGACCCCGAAAACCAATCACTGCCTTCAGGATTTCTAAGGGTGAAAATTTTTGATTTCACTCTTTACTGCCTATCACAGTTTCGGAGGCCATGGAATGCCCAGGTGGCACAAAACCCCCCCAAATGACCCCATTTTGGAAAGTAGACACCCCAAGCTATTTGCTGAAAGGCATGGTGAGTATTTTGCAGCTCTCATTTGTTTTTGAAAATGAAGAAAGACAAGAAAAAACATTTTTTTTTTTCTTTTTTCAATTTTCAAAACTTTGTGACAAAAAGTGAGGTCTGCAAAATACTCACTATACCTCTCAGCAAATAGCTTGGGGTGTCTACTTTCCAAAATGGGGTCATTTGGGGGGGTTTTGTGCCACCTGGGCATTCCATGGCCTCCGAAACTGTGATAGGCAGTGAAGAGTGAAATCAAAAATTCACGCCCTTAGAAAGCCTGAAGGCGGTGCTTGGTTTTCGGGGTCCCGTACGCGGCTAGGCTCCCAAAAAGTCTCACACATGTGGTATCCCCGTACTCAGGAGAAGCAGCAGAATGTATTTTGGGGTGTAATTTCACATATTCCCATGGCATGTTTGAGCAATATATCATTTAGTGACAACTTTGTGCAAAAAAAAAAAAAAAAAAAAAAAATGTGTCTCTTTCCCGCAACTTGTGTCGCAATATAAAATATTCCATGGACTCGACATGCCTCTCAGCAAATAGCTTGGGGTGTCTACTTTCCAAAATGGGGTCATTTGGGGGGGTTTTGAACTGTCCTGGCATTTTATGCACAACATTTAGAAGCTTATGTCACACATCACCCACTCTTCTAACCACTTGAAGACAAAGCCCTTTCTGACACTTATTGTTTACATGAAAAAGTTTTTTTTTTTTGCAAAAAAATTACTTTGAACCCCCAAACATTATATATTTTTTTAAAGCAAATGCCCTACAGATTAAAATGGTGGGTGTTTCATTTTTTTTTTTCACACAGTAATTGCGCAGCGATTTTTCAAACGCATTTTTTGGGGAAAAAACACACTTTTTTTAATTTTAATGCACTAAAACACGCTATATTGCCCAAATGTTTGATGAAATAAAAAAGATGATCTTAGGCCGAGTACATGGATACCAAACATGACATGCTTTAAAATTGCGCACAAACGTGCAGTGGCAACAAAATAAATACATGTTTAAAAGCCTTCAAAAGCCTTTACAGGTTACCACTTTAGATTTACAGAGGAGGTCTACTGGAAAAATTACTGCACTCGATCTGGCCTTCGCGGTGATACCTCACATGCATAGTGCAATTGCTGTTTACATTTGACGACAGACCGCCGCTTGCGTTCGTCTTAGCGCGAGAGCAGGGGGCGACAGGGGTGTTTTTTTTTTTTGTTTTTTTTTTTCTTTATTATTTTTTTGCTTTTTTAATCTTACTTTTAAACTGTTCCTTTCATATTTTTTTTTTTTAATCATTTTTATTGTTATCTCGGGGAATGTAAATATCCCCTATGATAGCAATAGGTAGTGACAGGTACTCTTTTTTGAAAAAATTGTGGTCTATTAGACCCTAGATCTCTCCTCTGCCCTCAAAGCATCTGACCACACCAAGATCGGTGTGATAAAATGCTTCCCCAATTTCCCAATGGCGCTATTTACATCCGGCGAAATCTAAGTCATGAAATACTCGTAGCTTCCGGTTTCTTAGGCCATAGAGATGTTTGGAGCCACTCTGGTCTCTGATCAGCTCTATGGTCATCTGGCTGAATCACCGGCTGCGTTCTCATGTTCCCTGTTGAGACAGGAGAGCCAGAGAAAAACACGGAAGACGGTGGGGGGGGGGGGCATTCCCTCCCACGGCTTGTAAAAGCAGTCTAGAGGCTAATTAGCCGCTAGGATTGCTTTTACATGAAAGCCGACCGCTGGCTGAAAAGAATGATACCAAGATGATACCTAAACCTGCAGGCATCATTCTGGTATAACCACTCAAAGTCGTGAATGGCGTACCTGAAGACAAAAAAATGGTTAACAATGGTTAACAATAAAGCACAGTAAAGTGTAAATAATTACACACCTGAAAAACAAACATGATAAAACATAATAACAATAACAATAACAATAACAATAAAACATTGCAGAATAGAATACAGTAAAAAAGAGCAGAACAATAGAGAGAGAGAATAGAGAGAGAGAGAGAACAATAAAACAACAACTATTTTTTTTTATTTCTTATTTTTTTTTTTTTTTTACACTTTTTTTGTAACTAACTTTTATAACGGTAACCGGTTCCAGGTTCGGGTCTCTCAAAATGCGATGGCATCTTGGGAGACCCTGTGAAAGTGTGCCTAGTCTGTGCAATGCTGTACCCTACGCTAATACTCAACTAGTGAATGGTAGCGTTCAAAACATTCACCAATGCAAAGACCAGGATTGTCAGGACAGGAGGGACAATAATAGCGGGTGTCACGCCTATATCCGCGCTTGCTGCAGACACGACATCTTTTTTGGGGGCGTTCGCTGGGTAGGGGTACTCGGGAGGACATAAAGAAAATGCCTCTCATGCAGCCGACTGCATTTGGTTGGGGATGTGAATGGGGGAAGTACGGGCGCTGCAGAAGCGGTGGGTTCCCAATTAGGATTGGCGAATGCAGCAGGAAGGGCACTATGGGCACGACGGGCCTGTGTTTGTCTTCTTGGTGGCAGTGGGACACTACTTGTGCTTGCCACCTCACCAGCTTGAACTGCACTTATGGGACTCGCCACGTCACCACGTGTTACGGCAGTGCTGGTTTGACTACGACCGGGGTGTACTAGGCCGCTGGCGCTTGCCAGTTCACCAAAACGCTACAAAAAAAACTGTTAGCGATCGCAGGGATCAGGCCTGACTCTGCGAACGCTGCAGTTATGCGTTTAGTGTTTTGTAAGTGACAGTGATCGATCGATACTGCACTTGGGTGGACTGGGCTGGGCCGGGCGGAGGGGCAAAACGCAGGTGCTAGCAGGTATCTGGGCTGATTCCGCTAACACTGCGTTTTTGGGAACCCTAAACTGCTGGGGACGCTAGTATAGATCTGATCGGATCAGATATTGATCCGTTCAGATACTATACCACTAAGGGAGGTGTATGGTGCGTGCGTGGGTGTTAGCGGTACTGGCGCTAACCTGACGCTGCCTGGGGCTGGCGCTTGCCAGTTCACCAAAATGCTACCAAAAAAACTGTTAGCGATCGCAGGGATCAGGCCTGACTCTGCGAACGCTGCAGTTATGCGTTTAGTGCCTTGTAAGTGACAGTGATCGATCGATACTGCACTTGGGTGGGCTGGGCGGAGGCACAAAACGCAGGTGCTAGCAGGTATCTGGGCTGATCCCGCTAACACTGCGTTTTTGGGAACCCTAAACTGCTGGGGACGCTAGTATAGATCTGATCGGATCAGATATTGATCCGATCAGATACTATACCACTAAGGGAGGCGCATGCTGCGTGTGTGGGTGTTAGCGGTACTGGCGCTAATCTGACGCTGCCTGGGGCGACGCATATCACCGCCGGGCGATCGGGGGGCTAAACCTTTATTCGGTAATAAACGGCGGGTGCCCTTACACTATAAAAAATAAACGAACTAACCAGCGTCAACCGTAACGGTTATACGGTGATCAGTGGTGAAAGGGTTAACTAGGGGGCCATCAAGGGGTTAAAACATTTATTAGGTAGTATATAGGGGTCCCTGACGCTATAAAACGCTGACGGCGAACCTAAATATTTACCTCACTAACTAGCGTCACCAGCGACACTAATACAGCGATCAGAAAAATGATCGCTTAGCGACACTGGTGACAGGGGGTGATCAAGGGGTTAAAACTTTATTAGGGGGGGTTAGGGGGGTACCCTAGACCTAAAGGGGGGTAATACTCACTGTCCCAACACAGTAACTGTCACAAACTGACACTATGCAGTAATCAGAAAAAAAAAAAAAAAAAAAACTGCTGGTGTCAGTTTGTGACAGGGGGGGGGGGGGGTGATTGGGGGGGGATCGGGGGGCGATCGGGGGGGGGATCGGGGTGTTTTGTGTGCCTGGCATGTTCTACTGTGTGTGTGTAGTGTTGTGCACTCACTCACATGTCGTCTCTCCTCGGGCCGGAACGGAAAATACCGACCCGAGGGGAGATGACATCACTTCCTTTGCTGCTGTTTAGCATACAGCAGCAAAGGAGTGTTCTCATTGGCCGGCGGCGATCGCGAGGGGGGGGCCACGAACGGATGGTCTCCCCCTCATCACCGATCGCCGCTGGACAAAAGACGACCGCCTCGGGCACCGGGGGGGGTCCGATCGGACCCCCCACCCGCGGAAGGCAAATCACGTACCCTGTACGTGATTTTGCCTGTCCGTGCCACTTTGCCGACGTACATCGGCGTGAGGCAGTCGTCAAGTGGTTAAAAATGACATTTGGTGCAGGGACTGTTCTAAACACGGGAAACACGCGCCACTTTACAGGCATACTATAGACACCCCCCAGGTACGATATTTAAAGGAATATTTCACTTTTTTTTTTTTTACTTTAAGCATCATTAAAATCACTGCTCCCGAAAAAACGGCCGTTTTTAAAAGTTTTTTTTGCATTGATACATGTCCCCTGGGGTAGGACCCGGGTCCCCAAACCCTTTTTAGGACAATACCATGCAAATTAGCCTTTAAAATGAGCACTTTTGATTTCGAACGTTCGAGTCCCATAGACGTCAATGGGGTTCTAACGTTCGTGCGAACTTTCGGTCCGTTCGCAGGTTCTGGTGCGAACCGAACCGGGGGTGTTCGGCTCATCCCTAGTCAAGGCATGTGAACAGCCCCTCAAGCTGTATGGTAGGCTTTAGAGAGGCAGTTAGGACTGTGTTTATCACCCCCCGGCTGCCTGTGTGAAAATGGGCGGCCTTACCCAATCCTCTGCATTGCTGGCAGCGGGCACTCTCCTCTACTCCCCTATGCTCCAGTGGTGGACTATCCATCAGCATCCTCTTGTCCAATGCAAGGCTATGGACTCTGCATTGGACTTAATTACATCAGAGGCCCTTCAACTGCTGGATTGTATGTGAAAAGAGGCTTATGGAATCAGTTCTACAGCTTGTAAGGAGCCTGCTGAAGTGGCGGATCGGGTAAGTAAAAGTGCTCTTGTGACTCCCTAAACCTAAACAAGCATTTAACCCTTGCAATGTTGGGGGCAGCTCTACTGCAAGGGAGTATTGGAGTTCAGCTTTAAATCTGAACTCTGGGCAAAAACAATATTATGTCATTAGCTAGGTACCAATCATGTACTTCAAAGTATGTGTGACCCACTGGTGGCTGCTGCCCCATACATGAAAACAGTTAGATTCATGCACCCCCGGAAAGTGATGTGCGCACTGAAGTTCTGCCCCAAAAAATGTATCCGCCCTAGAGCACCATTACAAGTACACTCACCGGCCACTTTATTAGATGCACCTTGCTAGTATCGGGTTGGACCTTCTTTTGCCATCAGAACTGCCTTCATTTATCGTGACATAGATTCAACAAGATGTTGGAAACATTCCTCAGAGATTTTGGTCCATATTAACATGATAGCATCACGCAGTTGCTGCAGATTTATTGGCTGCACATCCATGATGCGAATCTCCCTTTCCACCACATCCTAAAGGTGCTCTATTGGATTGAGATCTGGGGACTGTAGAGGGCATTGGATTACAATGAACTCATTCTCATGTTCAAGAAACCAGTGGTGAGATGATTTGAGCTTTGTGGCATGGTGCATTATCCTGCTGGAAGTAGCCATCAGAAGATGGGTACACCGTAGTCATAAAAGGATGAACATGGTCAGCAACAATACTTAGCTAGGCCATGGCATTTAAACAATGCTCAATTGGTACTAAGGGGCCCAAAGTGTGGCAAGAAAATATCCCCCACACCATTACACCACCAGCCTGAACCGTTGATACAAGGCAGGACGGATCCATGCTTTCATGTTGTTTACTCTAAATTCTGACCCTGCAAAAAATGTGTACCAAAAAAATGGTGCCTTGTGGGGATGAGAACATAACCAAACCACATAAACAAACAGCTGCCCCCTTTAAAGTGAACGAATTACTGAAACTGTGCGAAATTATAAAATAAAGAAAAAGGCGCTATACATGTTCATATAAAAAACCTGTCACAAAGAAAAACACTGCCTCAAACTCAAATGTGCACATTAATGAGAAAATAAGCAAGCATAAAGTCCATAAGTGAATAAATCCCAACACCAAAACGGAATGCTCTGAGATAAAACTTCTAGATCTTCCACCACGAGTGCTCAGTATGAAGATGGCCACTCACCAGAGCTGTTTGACCCCTTTTTACAGAATGGTCAAGAAACACGTTGGGAACCCCAATTTGGTAACTCTAATGGCATGAATCCACTCCAATGGCCACTCAGGAATAAGCTAGAATGTAAAAAATGACTTCACAGGAGACACAGATGAAAGCCTCATAGTGAATGGCTCTTCCCTGGGAGAGCCATTCACGGCGGAGTGGAAGATCCGTCATTTCCGGGTCCATATTTGATACACCACACCAGGCTTTGCACCTTTGGAGTGAGACGTGGAATGCACGCTACCCCCAGGTGGAATCTCGGACAGGTGGAAACCCTACCTCAAATGCAGCCCCCGACTTTACCATAGGGTTGCATATAATTTTCAATATATGTAATGCTTGAGAGAACTATCAAAACTGCAGAGCTAATATGAGGGTCAGAGGGTGTGGACAGGCTACATTTTTGGCTGGGGATATGCTGAAAAAGACAATATGACACTGGGAACATGTTACATGGGGCTAGCAGAGATCAATGCTATTACTCGAATCAATGTTCTCACTACAGACTGCTGAGGTCTGAGAGCCACACATGATCATACACCAAAGAGCCGTACATGGCCCTTGGGCCGCAGGTTGAACGACAGGGTTGCAAACGCACGTGTGCATGAGGCCATAAAAAGTAATAGCATACTTGCAAGAGAAATAATTAGGTGAAGGAAGCTATTATAATAAGCTCTGGGAAAGAGCAATGATGTGCAAAATTCATAACAACCAATCAGATTTCAACTTTGCAGTTTAGCACAGTGGAAACAATTTATGATTGGTTGCTATGGTTTGCTGCATATGACACCCACTGCTGTTTACCATATCAAATAAAAAAAACTATATGACAGTGAAGCAAACTGTATAGCACACTAATGAAGTGCCATAATTTGTAATGATAAAGTGCTGTACTGTACGTGACCTTAAGGATGTCATTTTCTCTTCCTGGACCATTAGGAATCAAGGGAGTAATGTTACAGATTGATATTTATTTATTGTGAGCTTCATTCCACAGTGCAAATAGAATCAGCAGGTCAGTCAGAAGACTTGTATGTATGTGTGTGTGTATGTGTATATATATATATATATATATATATATATATATATATATATATATATATATATATATATATATATATATATATATATATATATATATATATATATAAATAAATAATGGGAAACCTGAAGTGCAGTGTAAGTGTCAGCTGCCTAGCAACTGGAAGATCACTAGGAAAAATAAAAAGAGTTTTTCCCAGATGGATTCAAACACTGCAGTCCTCACTGGCATATACTTATTTTCTCATATTCAGAATTTTGGTCCCTGAGCAAGGCTGGATTGTTAAAGCCACAGGGGGAAAGTGCGGCCTGCATATTACACTTCAATTAGGAGCAATTACATTGTTCTTTCTGACCGAGTCTGGTAGAGGTAATGACCTACCTCTGCCACTAAGAGTGAGCTCTATTTACATATACAGACAGGTGACCGACCCTGCAGATGACAATCTGCTACCAGATTCATCAGTTCCATAGAAACTAATCAGTCATTTAGAACAGGGGTCTCCAAACTTTCTAAACAGGGGGCCAGTTTACTGTAATGCAGACTTTAGAGGGGCCGGAAAAGCTCCCGTTGTCAGCAGGAAAAAACAATGGCCCATCTTTGGTGACAGTGGGAGGAATTGTGCCCCGTCATTGGGAGGAATTGTGCCTGCTCGTTGGTGGCGTGTCATTAAGAGGAATTCTGCCCCATTGTCGGTGTCAGTGGGAGGAATTGTACCGCATCATTGGTGTCATAGGCCCAATTGTTGGTGTCATTGAGAGGAATTGTGCCCCATCATTGGTGCCATGGGGAGGAATTGTGTCCCTTCACTGGTCTCAGTGGATGAAATAGTGCCCCAAGGGCCAGATAAAAGCGAGCAAAGGGCTGCATCTGGCCCCTGGGCCACAGTTTGGAGACCACTGATCTAGAACCTGGGCTTGATCCTTAGCTCTCTGTACTGATGTTTTGCTGCCTTGCATTTAGGAAACACAAGTTTTTACCTTTTAACAAACGAGGGCAGTCAACTCATGCCTTGTTCCTTTGCAAATGGTGTTGTGTACCAGGAGCCATGTGCTGAGCTGTATGTCCTCCACATGTACAGCTAACAATGTGTTGAAGAAGCACATGCACGCTTTAACCCATTCTGGCCCTAACATAGGATGGTGCTCTAGGTCTATTAGGGTACTATGGACATGGGATCTTCTTTAAGGTACCAACTGAAACTGGACAATCTATTAGCACACCCTGGGTCTGGCCTAATCAGCACCTACCATGTAGTCTGTCCCATACCAGCTACTGACCTTATGGTGATGGACCCCAATAGCAGCCTCACCCAGTACCATCTGTTTCCAAGGACATTCCCATCTTGAGGTTAGAATAGGGTGACCAGATGTCCCTGGTAAACCAATGTCTCTGATTTCATCCCTAGTTAAAAAAATGTGTTCCCAATTTCTTTCCAGCTTTAATAATGGTGCCCAGCCTGGGTGGCTGCAAGGTAATCCAGCTTAGCAACATTTCTGTGATTTGCCTGGAGCAAGAGGGAGGAGTGTGTCTGCTCCCGGCTGTGTCCAGGGTTATTGATGATGTCACTTGGTTACTTGGTCTTCCCAGTCCCTCTGTCAGCTTGTGCACACTTCTATGTAGGATGTAAGGATGTGAGTTATTTGACGCTTTGCCCTTGCTTGTGCCGGTGACCTTCAGTGCACACCTGGGACTCCATCATCGACCCAGAGACAAGTAAACTCAGGTGTTAGTACACCATAACCCTTCAAGCCCCTCCCCCTGTTAGCACAATTTGGCCACACACAACATTTAGTGTGGCACACTTTGCATGCCGCTATGATCCCCCCTCCCACTCCACCTCTCTCCAAACCCCAATAAAAGTGGGTGTGGCCAGCAGATTGTCCCCTGATTTTATCTTGAATATCTGGTCACCTTAGATTAGGAATAGGAAGAATCCAGATAGCAAAAGTTTTTTTTTTTAAACTATTTATGAATCTTAATACACATCCTTTCAGTCATCCCAGCAGTCACATCAGTAGTGTATTTAGGTTTTGTGCTGCCCTACGCCTGACTAAACTCAAGTACCCCATAATTTAAATATGACCCACCCCTTCCTGTTAAGGCCACACCCTTTGCTGTTTAAGACCCGCCCTGAAATTTTCAAGTGGGGACAGTAGTTCTGAGGGCCTGGATTCCATTAATTTGCATAGATTTCCTTTCACTTCCTGTTTGGCTACGGGGCAGGAAGTGAAGGGAAATCTCTGCAATGGGACAGGGATGGTAAAAAATAAACTGACAGGAGCTATAACCCTCCCTTACTCTTTCCAAAATGAAAAACAAAAAAGTGTTGCCTATAGTTCTACTTTAAGCACAAATTTCTGATAATTTTATGGAGAGGACTAAGAAGATATAACCATGCCAATGGTGCAGCAGAAAACATATAGCACAGTGAGAAAGGTTTGTGGTCCAGCATGCATGATAGGACAGTCAAAATTAGAAGTGGCGCCCCCCCCCCCCCCCGGAAGCAGTGCGGCTGCTTTATGGGGGGTCTAGACTCATTTGCCTCTGAGCCCAGTCCACCCCATAAGACTGGCGCTACACTAACAGAGCAGGCCGGCGGAGACTCTTTCCGTGCTGCCCCCCTGCAAAGTGCTGCCCTAGGCCTGGGTCTTGTCGGCCTAGGCCAGGATACAGCGTTGAGTCACATTACATTTCTTAGTTGCAAACAATACAGAAAACCTAGGTAAGAAGAGACCTGAGGTCAGGAGCCCATACCTTTTAGGGGGTTTGACCAGCATCCCATGTCACGGGATGTGTATAGTTCCAATAGCCCTGTACCCTTCCTCCCCTACTTCCCCCCATAAGAGACTCACTGATTTTTTCCTTGCTTTGCCATGTTCCTCCAGATGCTTCCAATGATGATCAATGGTGGACTCCCACTAGAACTATTTATATATGAACCCAACTACCTAAGATTTTTCACACTGGCATATGCAGGGCTGGCACTACCCAGGATCACACTCCACTTCTACTTTGGGTGCCACTAGCGGCTTCACTGACTATTCCCTACATGGAGTCATCCCTGGACCTACTCTCATAGTGTCATGGCGACACTTTGTGGCAAAACCAGGGAACTACATGGTCCCCTACCCTACAGCTGTAATTAGCCACACTAACAGCTAACGAATCCAAAGTTTTTCAGCTGAAGTAACATGCAATTCTTTTTTTCTTACAAATTTTTATCTTATTATAATCTTTTTGAGCCCATGATACATTAGTTATAGTAGATATAAACCCTAACTGGATGATATTTAGTTTGCTAAAGCACTGTGTGTCATAAACAAATGCATTTGTTTTTTATATAATTTTTTTCACGCTTCGATGCACTCACTCCAGTGCCCACTGGTCACCATTGCCCTGGACCTGCCATATTGAGGCAATGTCTATCAGCACACCTGTTGTGTAACCTTAAGCAGGGTCATATGTGACAAGGTGACAACTCAGGACCACAATTGGGATACAGATGTCCCCCAAGAAAGTGCCAAATCAAGGACTTTTTTGGCAGGATCACCAGGTATTATTTTAATAAAAGTTGCAGATTTAAAAAGAATGGGAACCCACTTTCTATATTTAATTTAAGTGAGTGAGTTTACACGTACTTTAACTAGTTCCAAACTTTAGGCATGCTACACTCGCGCCCCCCCCCCCCCCCCCAAAAAAAAAAGTCACCATTGTACACAGGACATGTGTAACATGTCCAGTCCTTTAGTCCTGCTCCTCTTCCCAGTACACAGCAATTTCAATGTGATTAATCAAAGCAGCATTGCTGTGTACATGGAGGTCATCTGAGAAGCTGCAGCTGTCAAAAAAAGCAGTCCAACAATGTTTATCAACAAGCTGCTCTTATGCTATATGAAGAAACAAAGTATCAAAATGTTACTGTTCATTCATCTGCAGGGAAACTTCGATCTGCAGATGTCAGATAAAGCAAGCTGACTAGTAAAAAAAAAAAATAAGGTCGTTTTTTTTCAAAATAAAATGTTCCTCCTTTTAATCCCTTATTAACCCTTAGTTTACTCTAATCAACCCTAATTAGCTCCTTATTCTACTTATCCATTCAATTATTTTTTTCCTGCTCATTTTTTTGTTTCTATTTTATTAACTATTATTATTTAAATTATTTTTGTTTTTTGTGTTATGTTCACTAATATTTTTACACATTTAACTTATATTTACACGTTTTACTTTTAAAAAAGCGTGAAATTGCAAAAATAACATTTTAGTTAATTTGTAAATAATTTGTAATGCTTTGTACCAGACTCATATTTTTAGTGCCATTTTAAAAAGGACAAATTACAGAATAAAATATGCACTTTTTTATCTGCAGTAAAACAATTTTTAAACTAACATTGGTATAAAAAAAAAGTGCATTTTGTTTCATACAAAAGACAATAATTACAGAAAAAAAAAAACAATATATTGTATGTATTACTTTGTTATCTTATGTAATAACAAATTTATTGCCGAATAAACAGGTCCATAGCAGAAATGTAAAAATTGCTCTGGTCGCAAAACAAACAGTGGCCAAGGCATGGAAATCTCCTACATTGGTACTAGCAGAAACAATTCACAGAATGAATAATACAATGTCCCATGCTAAGATGGTAGCCATCGATCAAAATCAAATTCCAAAATTTGAAAAACTTTGGCATCCTTGGATAAAACAACAGTTCCTGTCAAATTTTAATGACTCTGTCCTGTTGCCATGGTAACAGATTAAATGACTTACAGAGACACCCATTCTAAGGCTTCAAAGAGAACTAAAAAGAATAATAAACTGACGAGCGGGACAACCTTGTGGACCATACCTCTACCTTTCAATCCTTTTTCTTCTTTCTCTTTCCTTTTCTCCGCCTTACGATTAAAGCTCATTATCAGAATTTATTTGACCTATATACACTCTACCTGTAAACAATATGTATAGTAGGTATAAATCATTTAAATACCTACAAAAGTAACTAAGGAAATGATATATATCTTTAATTTAGGTTTACGTGAACCCAAGGTTTAATATTTGAAATTCCATGATATTTACCTATATAAACCCTACTGTAAAACAATGAGCTTACTTTATAGATCCTTGTAAACTTACTTTATGTATCTTTATAACATTGTATACTCAATAAACTTCTTTTGACAAGGAAAAATTGCTCTGGTCCATAGGGATAAACAGGTCTGAGACTGAGGGGCAAAGTGATTAATGTGGAAACTTTCTTTTGTTTTTACTTTTGAATAGAGTGAGAAAGTATTATGCCCTGTACACACTGTCGGATTTTCTGACGGAAAATGTGTGATAGGACCTTGTTGTCGGAAATTCCAACCGTGTGTGGGCTCCATCACACATTTTTCATCGGAGTTTCCGACACACAAAGTTTGAGAGCAGGCTATAAAATTTTCCAACAACAAAATCCGTTGTCGGAAATTCCGATCGTGTGTACACAAATCCCACGCATGCTCAGAATAAATTAAGAGACGAAAGCTATTGGCTACTGCCCAGTTTATAGTCCCGACGTATGTGTTTTACGTCACCGCGTTCAGAATGATTGGATTTTCCGACAACTTTGTGTGACCGTGTGTATGCAAGACAAGTTTGAGCCAACATCTGTCGGAAAAAAATCTATGGATTTTGTTGTCGGAATGTCTGATCAATGTCCGACCGTGTGTACAGGGTAGAGTATATAGAGAATATGAGGTTTTATTGCGGTCTACAATTAAGAGAGAGACTCTAATGCCGCGTACACACGGTCGAACTTTTCGGCTACAAAAGTCCGACAGCCTGTCCAACAGACTTTCGACGGACTTTTGGCAGACTTTTGGCGGACTTGCGGCGGACTTGCGGCAGACTTTCTTACGAACGGACTTGCCTACATACGATCACACAAAAGTCCGACAGATTCGTACGTGATGACGTACACCGGACTAAAATAAGGAAGTTGATAGCCAGTAGCCAATAGCTGCCCTAGCGTGGGTTTTTGTCCGTCGGACTAGCACACAGACGAGCGGATTTCTGGGTCCGGCGCAGTTACGACGTAAAGATTTGAAGCATGTTTCAAATCTAAAGTCCGTTAGATTTGAGGCTGCAAAAGTCCGCTGAAAGTCCGCTGAAAGTCCGGGGAAGTCCACACATGATCGGATTGTCAGCCAGCTTTAGTCCGTCGGCCTCCGTCGGACTTTTGTAGACGAAAAGTCCGACCGTGTGTACGCGGCATTACTTTTTGCCATAGTGACCACTACTATCAGGACAGAACAGGAAAGGAAATCTAAAATGGGAAAGCCTCTCAAGGAAACATTTGTTTTGTTAAGAGTTGTCAAAGGTGGGATGTCCTCTCACATTAGGCTAGGTTCACATTTGAGCTTCAAGTGTTTTTTTTTTTTTTTATGCATGTTTGTACGTGTGTTTTTCAGGCATTTTCAGGCTTGATCGTTTTTTATTTTAGCCAATGGAAAGTTGGTTAGTTGGAGAAGACGAGCTGTGAAAAACACTTACAATTACGCACATTTTTAGGTGTTTTTCAGGCCCTCCTATTAACGTCTATAGCATTGGTCTCCAAACTGCGGCCCGGGGGCCAGATACAGCCCTTTGCATGCTTTACCTGGCCCCTGGGGCACTATTTCACCCACTGATACCAACAATGAGGTATAATTCCTCCCACTAACACTAACAATGGGATACAATTCCTCTCACTGATAACAACGATGCGGAACAATTCCTCCCAATGACACCAACAATGGAGCCTAATGACATCAATGATGGGGCACAGTTCCTCCTTTTGCATGCCTTTATTCAGCCTTGGGGCACTATTTCATCCACTGATACCAACAATGGGGCATAATTCCCCCCAATTTACACCTATGAAGAGGTACAATTCCTCCCATTGACACCAATAATGGGGCACAATTTCTCCCAATGAAACCAACAATGGAGCCCAAAAAACAAGAATGGGGCACAATTACTCACACTGAAACAAATGATGGGGCATTATTTTTTCACACAGTCTGCCCCCCTAAAGTCTGAAGGACAGTAAACTGGCCCTTTGCTTAGAAAGTTTAGAGACTCCTGGTCTATAGGGACCAAAAATGTCTGGCACTGCCCTAAACCCACATGCACTGCCCTAAACTCACACACACACACCACAGGTTGAACTGGTGTCTTTATTCAACCTTACCAACTATGAACCTATGTAACTATGTGGTGGGGCAAATGGTGGGTGTGGGCAAATTGCATCAATGTTCCTGAACAAGTCTTGATGATGAAACATTTATGGCGGGACTAGCCAAGGATATCACGCTGTACGCTAGCTGTTTGCACTCTGCTGAAAGTTTGTACACTACATGAGCCTCTGGTAACACAGCCCTGTCTTCATACTTTAGATGTTTAGTGCAACACATGTCCCCCTAACATAATATTTTTTTTTTTAACAAAAACAGTGGTGCTTTATTGTTGTAACAGATAATCAGAGTTACAGAATACCATTCAACAGAGTACAATACATTACATACGTAGATTACATATTTGAGGATAGGGAAAATAATATGCAAAACCCGCAAGCAATACGTAAGGTTAATAGTACCATTCTCAACAAGTACCGTCCACCCTCCAAAACCCTCCCCTCTTGGGGCAAATGATCGTAGTGAACTGAATGTTTCTCTACGAGGCCATCTACGGGGCCCAAACTTTTTCAAATTTCCACGGACAGTCACGGTTTATATATGTCATTTTATACATGGGGATTACTGCCTCAATCTGTGCCTCCCAGGCTGAAAAGGATGGAGGGGAAGTATCTATCTATTTCATGAGTATTTCTTTTTTGGCATAGAAAAGAAGGAAGGAAATTAGTAATTTAAGATGATATGGCCTCTGCTCATCATCATGTATCCCCAGCAACGCCATAGCCGGCAAGAGCGGAATAGAGGTCTGCAATCTGGAGTTGATTTCACCTACAATCTTAGTCCAAAATAGTGCAACAACTGGGCACTCCCAGAACATATGTATAAATGTGCCTATATGGACTTTGCATTTAGGACACATGGTGAAAACGAGGCCCGGGTAACACCTTTGGAGCGCACTAATGCTAATTATGGGCGTGATGTCATCACGCCACCGTGCCCAAACGAGGCTTGACACTGAGTGTGGAGCGCAGCTGTGCTGAGGCGCTCCCACTCATTGGACAGAGCGACTGAGAGTGAGGCTTGGTTACGGATCTAACCATCCGGACCAAAGCCAATTCATATAATAATGTACATTTATCTTGCAGCTCAGGTCTCACACTAGATTATATGATCTTAGTATCTATTCCTTAGATGTGTGGCTTTAGAATTTTTAATATATGCCCCTCTGACCGGAAATGGGGTCATCCTAATCACTTCTGGTTTCGGACACTTCCAGTGGGGGTAATTTTTTGTCTATAAATAGAGCGGTGGGGTGAGAGGGTTCCACACCCCAGAAGATGACTTTTTTAGTTGAAACATGTCGGGTGGACCCCTCACAACTACCGCTACACGATTTACATGCCTTTTTGATCTGCAAAAAATGTGAGTTTGTTTTTTATTGCTATTTTTAATAAATCCAAGTTAAAACGTTATTACACTATGTGAGTGTTTTCATCCCTCACATGTTACACGAATCTCTCGCTTGGCTTATGGTGGTACGATTACTAATGAGGAAGTCGTGCTGATCACTTCCCCCCCTTCCCTCCGTTGGTGCGGTGATGACATCTGACCAGACAATACATCTAGACCAGTTGGTCACCAAGCCTTTTTGACCTGTTTTGGCATATGCTATTTCAGGCCACTACTTCTGGTAAGCCTCCATATCTTCTGGTGATGGTCCTGGCACCGTTTTCAAACTTCTGTGCACCTCTGGTCTTTTATGGTCCATTCATCTACCAGGCTACCGGGTTTAATTGATCTTCCTGCACGTACAAGAAAACACCTGCATATTACTATTTATACACTGTCATCACAGACTTTTTTTTTCTTGGTGTTATGGACTCTATATCTGATTTTGTTTTTTGATGTTTAATTTATTTAAACATATATATGTACTATTTTATTTTTTCACCAGTCACTGTCACAAGTGCCCACGTGATATTCTCCCTGTTTATAATGTATGATTTGATGGTATTTAATGTGTCGTTTTCCATACTATACACACTCAATAGCGCCACACTGTGAATTTTTTGTTGTTATTTTTTCCCTGAGTCTACGGGTGTGTTGGCTGCTTCCTTAGTTTTTTTAGCGCAGCGCTGTATCATACTTTCTTAAAACTTGAATCAGTTTGTCCTTGGATGCTATCACTAATTTCGGGCTATACTCTAGACAGTCCTCCCATCCCTCCTTATCCAACGACGGGATATCAGCCCGCCATCTTTCCCATAATTCATTAATCTTGGGGGAATCTCTTCCCAGCAACGCATTATATAGAGAGGATAGGGGTTTAGTCAAGTCTCCAGGAGATAGGAGATCTTCGATGGGGTCCGTCTGTAACAGGGGAGTTTGCGGGAATTGAGCCCTGGCCGCATGTCTCAGCTGTAGGTACTGGAACCCCATCCAACGGGGCAGTCCAAATTTAGCCGTAAGCTCATGCAAGGAGAGCAGTTGTCCCCCAGACATTACGTGTTCCAACAAGGTTACACCATATCTGGCCCACACCTGTGGGTCCGGTATCATACGGAAGTGTTTAAGTTGTGGGTTCCCCCATAGGGGATGAGCTGGAGACAATTGGCCAGGTCTCAAGTATCTGCGCCTAGCCGCCTCCCATACTCTCCAAGTTGCTCTAGTAGGCCCAGGGACCTCACAATATGCCTTGGGTCCTCTATAGGGAAAATTCCGAAGGTCCGTCAGGGAACCCAGAATATTCGCCTAGAGACAGGTTGCCACATTGGATCTAGAACCCTGGAACCACCATTGTACCGTCACCAACATGGCTGCCCAAAAATATATCTGGAAATTTGGGAGGGCAAGTCCGCCCAAATCTGCAGGTAAACACAACAGAGTACGTGCCAACCTAGGGTTTCTCCCCGACCAAATAAAATCTCCCTAAAAAACGAGACGGGGACCCAGACCGGGCAATTCCTAAACAGATTTGGGCAGTATCATCATTTTAAGGAGACTAATGCGACCCAGAAGATTCAGAGGAAGATTCTCCCAGACAGCACATTTCGAACGTAGGGTGTTCAGGACAGGGGCCAGGTTTTTTACAATAAAATCAGAGGGATTCCTAGTGATCACAACTCCAAGATATTTAAATTCCCTAACCCTTTGTAATGGGGAGGAGAGGGGTCCAGAGTCAACTCCATCATCTATAAAAAAATAGAACTGATTTGGTCCAATTTATTTTAACTCCCAAGAGTCCCATGTGAGTTATATTAGTGGCATTGTATTTTATATTTAAATAAATGCAAGATTTCGCTATGTTCTAAGTTCTCTATATTGGAACATTATGACCCACCTATCATTTGGAGGTCATATCTTCAGACGAGTTTGGCTCTCAAGAGTGGAGGGATTCACAAGGTGTTGTGTGACACAGTGTGAATACTTAAGAGATGTATGGAGACTACAGCATTCAATAATTATTTCTGCATGGAGATTATGATTGATGTTTGCTTTTGAACTTTCGGAATAAGAATTTTCACCACCATAATATTTACGATCAGGCTACTGACTGGAATGGTACCAGCAGATTGGAGAGAAGCCAATGTAGTACCAATATTTAAAAAAGGGCCAAGATACATCCCTGGAAATTACAGAACAGTTAGCCTAACATCAATAGTATGCAAGCTTTTGGAGGGGATGGTAAGGGACTATATACAAGAGTTTAGTATTGAAAACGGTACATTAGCAGTAATCAGCATGGATTCATGAAGAATAGTTCTTGCCAAACCAACCTAGTAACCTTCTATGAGGAGGTGAGCTGCCATCTAGATAAAGAAAGGCCCGTAGATGTGGTGTATCTGGATTTTGCAAAGGCATTTGATACAGTTCCCCATAAACGTTTACTATACAAACTAAGGACTGTTGGCATGGACCAAAGGGTGAGTACATGTTTTGAAAACTGGCTACATTGGTGAGTCCAGAGGGTGGTGATAAATGGGGAGTACTCGGAATGGTCCGGTGTGGAAAGAGTGGTCCCCCAGGGTTCTGTCCTGGGACCAGTCCTATTTAATTTATTCATAAACGACCTGGAGGATGGGATAAACAGCTCAATCTCTGTATTTGCGTACGATACTAAGCTAAGCAATGCAATAATTTCTTCACAGGATGTGGAAACCCTGCAAGAAGATCTGAACAAATTAATATGGTGGGCAACTACATGGCAAATGAGGTGTAATGTAGAAAAATGTAAAATAATGCATTCGGGTAGCAAAAATATGAATGCAATCTACTCACTAGGGGGAGAACCTCTGGGGGAATCTAGGATGGAAAAGGACCTGGGGGTCCTAGGCTCAGCAATGGCATGCAACGCAAAGCTGCTGCAAGCAGCCAACAGAATATTGGCATGCATTAAAAAGGGCATTAACTTCAGAAATAAAACAATAATTAACCCACTATACAAGACTCTGGTCCAGCCGCACTTAGAGTATGCTGTCCAGTTCTGGGCACCAGTCCTCAGGAAGGATGTGCTGGAACTGGAGAGAGTCCAGAGAAGGGCAACAAAGCTAATTAGGGGACTGGGACTGGGTCTAGGTCTTTGTCTAGGTATTTGTACAGTGTTGTTTGTTATATAATACTTGAAATATGGCGTACTAACTCCTAATAATTTGCTGGGATTTTCTGGAATCTCCTGTATTAATCAGACGATGGTTGTTTGCTGCTCATGCGCAGTAATGCATTCCTTCTAATTTCTCCATAGAAAAGACAATAATCAGCACCCACAGAGCTATTTATTAAACAAAGATAGTGTGCTTTTAGTTACATAGTTACATAGTAGGTGAGGTTGAAAAAAGACACAAGTCCATCAAGTCCAACCTATGTGTGTGATAATGTGTCAGTATTACATTACATATCCCTGTATATTGCGGTCATTCAGGTGATTATCTAATAGTTTCTTGAAGCTATCAATGCTCCCCGCTGAGACCACCGCCTGTGGAAGGGAATTCCACATCCTTACCGTTCTTACAGTAAAGAACCCTCTACGTAGTTTAAGGTTAAACCTCTTTTCTTCTAATTGTAATGAGTGGCCACGAGTCTTATTAAACTCTCTTCTGCGAAAAAGTTTTATCCCTATTGTGGGGTCACCAGTACAGTATTTGTAAATTGAAATCATATCCCCTCTCAAGCGTCTCTTCTCCAGAGAGAATAAGTTCAGTGCTTGCAACCTTTCCTCATAACTAAGATCCTCCAGACCCTTTATTAGCTTTGTTGCCCTTCTTTGTACTCGCTCCATTTCCAGTACGTCCCTCCTGAGGACTGGTGCCCAGAACTGGACAGCATACTCCAGGTGCGGCCGGACCAGAGTCTTGTAGAGCGGGAGAATTATCGTTTTATCTCTGCAGTTGATCCCCCTTTTAATGCATGCCAATATTCTGTTTGCTTTATTAGCAGCAGCTTGGCATTGCATGACATTGCTGAGCCTATCATCCACTAGGACCCCCAGGTCCTTTTCCATCCTAGATTCCCCCAGAGGTTCTCCCCCCAGTGTATAGATTGCATTCATATTTTTGCCACCCAAATGCATTATTTTACATTTTTCTACATTGAACCTCATTTGCCATGTAGTCGCCCACCCCATTAATTTGTTCAGGTCTTTTTGCAAGATTTCCACATCCTGCAGAGAAGTTATTGCCCTGCTTAGCTTAGTATCGTCTGCAAATACAGAGATTGAACTCTTTATCCCATCCTCCAGGTCGTTTATGAACAAATTAAATAGGATTGGTCCCAGCACAGAACCCTGGGGAACCCCACTACCCACCCCTGACCATTCTGAGTACTCCCCATTTATCACCACCCTCTGAACACGCCCTTGTAGCCAGTTTTCAATCCATGTACTCACCCTATGGTCCATGCCAACGCACCTTATTTTGTATAGTAAACGTTTATGGGGAACTGTGTCAAATGCTTTTGCAAAATCCAGATACACCACGTCTACGGGCCTTCCTTTATCTAGATGGCAACTCACCTCCTCATAGAAGGTTAATAGATTGGTTTGGCAAGAACGATTCTTCATGAATCCATGCTGATTACTGCTAATGAAATCATTCTTATTACTAAAATCTTGTATATAGTCCCTTATCATCCCCTCCAAGAGTTTACATACTATTGATGTTAGGCTAACTGGTCTGTAATTCCCAGGGATGTTTTTTGGGCCCTTTTTAAATATTGGTGCTACATTGGCTTTTCTCCAATCAGCTGGTACCATTCCAGTCAATAGACTGTCTGTAAATATTAGGAACAACGGTCTGGCAATCACCTGACTGAGTTCCCTAAGTACCCTCGGATGCAAGCCATCTGGTCCCGGTGATTTATTAATGTTAAGTTTCTCAAGTCTAATTTTAATTCCGTCCTCTGTTAACCATGGAGGTGCTTCCTGTGATGTGTCATGAGGATAAACACTGCAGTTTTGGTTACTGAAGCCCCCCGATTCACTTGTGAAGACTGAGGAGAAGAATAAATTCAATACCTTTGCCATCTCCCCATCCTTTGTAACCAGATGTCCTTCCTCATTCTTTATGGGGCCAATATGGTCTGTCCTCCCTTTTTTACTGTTTACATACTTAAAGAATTTCTTGGGATTTCTTTTGCTCTCCTCCGCTATGTGTCTTTCATGTTCTATCTTAGCCATCCTAATTGCACCCTTACATTTCTTATTGCATTCTTTATAAATACTGAATGCTGAGGATGATCCCTCAACCTTGTATTTTTTGAAGGCCTTCTCCTTTGCTTTTATATGCATTTTTACATCGGAGTTAAGCCATCCAGGATGTTTTTTCGCTCTTTTAAATTTATTACCCAATGGGATACATTGGCTAATGCCCTTATTTAATATGCTCTTAAAGCAAACCCATCTCTCCTCCGTATTCTTTGTTCCTAATATTTTATCCCAATTTATGCCTTTTAGCAAGGTTTGTAGTTTAGGGAAGTTGGCTCTTTTGAAATTCAGTGTCTTTGTGTTCCCTTCATGTTTCCTATTTGTGTGATTTATACTGAAACTAATTGACCTGTGATCGCTGTTACCTAAATTGCCCCGTATTACCACATCTGTTATCAGGTCTGTATTATTGGTAATCAGTAGATCTAGTAATGTTTTATTTCTAGTTGGTGCGTCTACCATCTGACCCATAAAATTGTCCTGCAAAACACTAAGGAACTGGCGAGCCTTAAATGAATGCGCGGTTCCCTCCGCCCAGTCTATGTCTGGATAATTAAAATCCCCCATTATGATAACACTTCCCATCCTTGCTGCTAATCCAATTTGTGATAGGAGATCCATCTCCACTTCCTCCCTCAGGTTTGGGGGCCTATAGCATACTCCCAGTATTATTTTCCCCTTAGCTTCATCCCTTTGGAGCTCTACCCATAAAGATTCCACCTCCTCCCTAGCCCCCTCAGTGATGTCATCTCTCACACTCACTTGTACATTATTCTTGATATATAGGCATACCCCTCCCCCTTTTTTACCTTCTCTATCCTTGCGGTATAGGGTATACCCTTGAATGTTTGCCAGCCAATCATGAGAGCTGTTGAACCAGGTCTCTGAAATTCCCACAAAATCCAAATCCTCCTTGTACAACGTATCTCTAGTTCACCCATCTTGTCCGCCATGCTCCTGGCATTGGTGAACATGCCACATAGTTTAGACTGGTCGCATATTGTCCTCGTATTGGGTGTTTCAAGATTGCAACTAGGACTTGCTACTATACTCACCTTGTGTTTTTGTGCTTTGGTTAACCTACCACTAATGCCCCCAATACTACCCTCTGGAATATCTTCCGCGCTGGCTATCACTGTCTCTGGACCCTCCCCCCCATCGCCTAGTTTAAAAACCCCTCTAACTTTTTGGCCATCTTCATTCCCAGCAGATCTGCACCCTCCTCATTTAGGTGCAGTCCGTCCCTTCTATAGTACCGGTTACCGACTGAGAAGTCGGCCCAGTCCTCCAGGAACCCAAACCCCTCCTTACTACACCAGCTCTTCAGCCACTTGTTTACTTCCCTAATCTCCCTCTGCCTTTCTGGTGTGGCTCGATGTACCGGTAGTATTCCTGAGAACACTACCTTGGAGGTCCTTTTCCTCAATTTAGCTCCTAAGTCCCTAAAATCGTTCTTTAGGACACTCCATCTGCCTCTGACTTTGTCATTGGTGCCAACGTGCACCATGACAGCCGGGTCTTCCCCAGCCCCTCCCAGTAATCTGTCCACAAGATCCGTGATGTGCCGAACCCGAGCGCCCGGTAGACAACATACTGTTCGGCGCTTCAGGTCTTGGTTACAGATTGCCCTCTCTGTCCTAATAATTGAGTCCCCTACCACCAGAATCTGTCTTTCCTTTCCCTTTGCTGCCCCCCCACTCTCACTGGAGGAGTTCTTCCCCTGGCAGCTAGGAGAGTCCCTCATCTCCAGCAGTGCTGGTCCCTGACTGGTTTCACCAATGTCACTCAATGGAGCGTACTTATTGGGATGCTCCAGTCCTGGAACGGCCTCTCTGGCACTTCCCCCTCTACCCCTCCTGACTGTCACCCATCTACTCTTTGCTAGTGCCTGCACCTCTTTGTCTCCACCCGCCTCTGTGCTGGCCCCTGCCGGCACCTGCCATGTACGTTCCTGGCTCACCTTTAGTATGGAGGGACTTCTCAGTGCTGACAGTTGCTTCCCTAGATTCAGAACCTGGGCTTCCAGGGAAACAATGTGCTTACATTTTGCACAGCAGTATTCGCCCTCGATCGGATGATCAAGGAACGCATACATGCGGCAAGATGTACAAAGAGCCGCCTCTCCACACCCGCCGGGCATCGTACCTATTAAATTTAGTGAGGATTGGGGAATTTTACCCTGTCCAAATTACCTAACAGCTAGCTTCCTGGCACTAATACTCAAGACAATACACAGGTACACAACAAGACAATACACAGGTACACAATACACAGTACTAACGATCCACACACACTACTCAGACAACACTCAGATACTCACACTACACAGGTACTATGACCCCTGTTATAACCTCCTGTTTTAAACTCTTGTGTTTAACTCCCACTTAATTCAGTTCCACTTACACCAAGCTCCACTGCTTCAAACTGAGCACGCTCACACTGAGCCCTGCAACCAGTTAAATAGTCACCTGTGAGCAATTAACCACACCCCTTAATTGATAGACTGATGAAACCAAAAAAAAAAAAAAGAGCTATTTAAAAAGTGACAGCAAAAGTCAATGGAAAAGCCCCCAAAAAGCACCCCAGCAAACAGCAACAGACAGCAGACAGCAACAGACAGCAGACAGCAACAGACAGCAGACAGCAGACAGCAACCAAACACCAAGACTTGTATACTCTAACTCATGTGTTTAACTCCCACTTAATTCAGTTCCACTTACACCAAGCTCCACTGCTTCAAACTGAGCACGCTCACACTGAGCCCTGCAACCAGTTAAATAGTCACCTGTGAGCAATTAACCACACCCCTTAATTGATAGACTGATGAAACCAAAAAAAAAAAAGAGCTATTTAAAAAGTGACAGCAAAAGTCAATGGAAAAGCCCCCAAAAAGCACCCCAGCAAACAGCAACAGACAGCAGACAGCAACAGACAGCAGACAGCAGACAGCAACCAAACACCAAGACTTGTATACTCTAACTCATGTGTTTAACTCCCACTTAATTCAGTTCCACTTACACCAAGCTCCACTGCTTCAAACTGAGCACGCTCACACTGAGCCCTGCAACCAGTTAAATAGTCACCTGTGAGCAATTAACCACACCCCTTAATTGATAGACTGATGAAACCAAAAAAAAAAAAAAAGAGCTATTTAAAAAGTGACAGCAAAAGTCAATGGAAAAGCCCCCAAAAAGCACCCCAGCAAACAGCAACAGACAGCAACAGACAGCAGACAGCAACAGACAGCAGACAGCAGACAGCAACCAAACACCAAGACTTGTATACTCTAACTCATGTGTTTAACTCCCACTTAATTCAGTTCCACTTACACCAAGCTCCACTGCTTCAAACTGAGCACGCTCACACTGAGCCCTGCAACCAGTTAAATAGTCACCTGTGAGCAATTAACCACACCCCTTAATTGATAGACTGATGAAACCAAAAAAAAAAAAAAAAAGAGCTATTTAAAAAGTGACAGCAAAAGTCAATGGAAAAGCCCCCAAAAAGCACCCCAGCAAACAGCAACAGACAGCAGACAGCAACAGACAGCAGACAGCAACCAAACACCAAGACTTGTATACTCTAACTCATGTGTTTAACTCCCACTTAATTCAGTTCCACTTACACCAAGCTCCACTGCTTCAAACTGAGCACGCTCACACTGAGCCCTGCAACCAGTTAAATAGTCACCTGTGAGCAATTAACCACACCCCTTAATTGATAGACTGATGAAACCAAAAAAAAAAAAAAAGAGCTATTTAAAAAGTGACAGCAAAAGTCAATGGAAAAGCCCCCAAAAAGCACCCCAGCAAACAGCAACAGACAGCAGACAGCAACAGACAGCAGACAGCAACAGACAGCAGACACCAGACAGCAACCAAACACCAAGACTTGTATACTCTAACTCTTGTGTTTAACTCCCACTTAATTCAGTTCCACTTACACCAAGCTCCACTGCTTCAAACTGAGCACGCTCACACTGAGCCCTGCAACCAGTTAAATAGTCACCTGTGAGCAATTAACCACACCCCTTAATTGATAGACTGATGAAACCAAAAAAAAAAAAAAAAAAAGCGCTATTTAAAAAGTGACAGCAAAAGTCAATGGAAAAGCCCCCAAAAAGCACCCCAGCAAACAGCAACAGACAGCAGACAGCAACAGACAGCAGACAGCAACCAAACACCAAGACTTGTATACTCTAACTCATGTGTTTAACTCCCACTTAATTCAGTTCCACTTACACCAAGCTCCACTGCTTCAAAATGAGCACGCTCACACTGAGCCCTGCAACCAGTTAAATAGTCACCTGTGAGCAATTAACCACACCCCTTAATTGATAGACTGATGAAACCAAAAAAAAAAAAAAAGAGCTATTTAAAAAGTGACAGCAAAAGTCAATGGAAAAGCCCCCAAAAAGCACCCCAGCAAACAGCAACAGACAGCAGACAGCAACAGACAGCAGACAGCAACAGACAGCAGACAGCAGACAGCAACCAAACACCAAGACTTGTATACTCTAACTCATGTGTTTAACTCCCACTTAATTCAGTTCCACTTACACCAAGCTCCACTGCTTCAAACTGAGCACGCTCACACTGAGCCCTGCAACCAGTTAAATAGTCACCTGTGAGCAATTAACCACACCCCTTAATTGATAGACTGATGAAACCAGAAAAAAAAAAAAAAAGAGCTATTTAAAAAGTGACAGCAAAAGTCAATGGAAAAGCCCCCAAAAAGCACCCCAGCAAACAGCAACAGACAGCAGACAGCAACAGACAGCAGACAGCAACAGACAGCAGACACCAGACAGCAACCAAACACCAAGACTTGTATACTCTAACTCTTGTGTTTAACTCCCACTTAATTCAGTTCCACTTACACCAAGCTCCACTGCTTCAAACTGAGCACGCTCACACTGAGCCCTGCAACCAGTTAAATAGTCACCTGTGAGCAATTAACCACACCCCTTAATTGATAGACTGATGAAACCAAAAAAATAAATAAATAAAAGAGCTATTTAAAAAGTGACAGCAAAAGTCAATGGAAAAGCCCCCAAAAAGCACCCCAGCAAACAGCAACAGACAGCAGACAGCAACAGACAGCAGACAGCAACAGACAGCAGACAGCAGACAGCAACCAAACACCAAGACTTGTATACTCTAACTCTTGTGTTTAACTCCCACTTAATTCAGTTCCACTTACACCAAGATCCACTGCTTCAAACTGAGCACCAAACTTTGACGGTTGAAATTCATACAATCTCCAAAAAAACCTAATCTCTGTCTTCAGGCAATCTTCAGGCTGTCTTCAGGCAATTTTAGCTTTATATATAACAGGTAGGGTGACTAATTCTTTGGATTATTGATTATATACTAAATATACAGTATTGGTTCACATCTATGCAGGTTGCGGCTGATGCATTTTTCAACATGCGACTTTGGACATATAAAGGTTCCTGCACTACTTTGATGCGACTTTGATGCTACTTGAGTGTCAGAGAGTGTAAAGTTGCATCAAAGTTGATTCAAAACCATACTCTTTGAACAGAGTTGTGATATTAGCCCCCCAAAAAAATGCAAAACACATCAAAAATGCATAAAAAAATGCATCACTTGTTTTTTTGGTGTGGGTCCATTGAAGTCTATTACATGCAAAATGCAATCTTCTGCGGGAAAAAAAAATCCCTGACTCTTTCCAAAAAAGGCACCGGCTCATAATGCACATATGTGAACTAGATCTATAGGAAACCATGTTAATTGGATTGTAGCGAATTTAGTGTAATGTAGTGAAAAACGTATTAAGAAACGCATTGGTGGGAACCTAGCCTAATTCAGTAATCTCTGTTCTTTATTCGTCTTGCTCATTTTGATGTCTTTTTAGTTATTTTTTGTCTATCTACATTTAAAACTGGAGCATCAATGTTACAATATAAACTTATTTGAAAACCTGCTTTTCTCACTTGTGTGTTTTTTTATGGTGATTAGTTAAATAGGGAAGACCACTCTTAGTGGTGATGGTTTGATTTTCCTTTTTATTTCTGTTCTGGTGGCAACTCCTAATTTTGGATGTATGCTTACTTTCATTCTGGTGATATTAGTGATTAGCACAATTGTGAATGAATCTTCCTACGGAGACACTGACAGCAAATGGACACCTGACAATGGCTCTAACCTCTCACCATTCTATCCAAATTTGAAAAAGCTTTACCTTAGTTATACAGTAGAACCTTGGTTTGAGAATAACTTGGTTTGAGAACGTTTTGCAAGACGAGCAAAATTTTTAAACAAATTTTAACTTGATATAAAAGCGATGTCTTGATAAACAAGTAGCGTCATGTCACAACTGAGTATAAAAGAGAAGAGAGGCACCTCTAAAGCCCCATACACACTATCAGATTTTCTGCTGATTTTTTCCTTCAGATTTACCAAAACCATATAATATGAGGTCACCTTACACCTTAGGAGTTTCAATTTGTATGCAATGAGGCAGGCCCTTGCACTACATGGTTTTGGTAAATCTGAAGACAAAAATCAGCAGAAAATCTGATAGTGTGTATGGGGCTTAAGTGTAGCAATATGCTTACATTTAGGGTCGGTTCACACTGGGGCAACACTACTTACAGCGCGACTTAGCAAGGCGGCTTGGAGGCGACTTCAACGCAACTACAACGTGACTTTGAGCGACTTACAACACGACTTCAAGTCGCCCCCAAGACAGGCGACTTTGTCTGTGGCCAATCAGAGCTAATCATCTCTTGTGACATACAGTACCCGCCGCGAGAATGTGTTTCCAGCGCAATGTTCTCGGCGACAGGGTACTGTACATCTTGCGCTCGCTGCAGTAGGAAAGACACATTTTCCTATTGCAGCGAGCACGAGAAAAAATTCCCCTCCAAGAGCATACCAGGGCCTTAGGCATTGGGTTCCCCCCAAAATCCATACCAGACCCTTATCCGAGCACCCCCGCTCCTGAACCGTACCAGGCCGCAAGCCCTCAACATGGAGGGGTGGGTGCTTTGGGGAAGGAGGTTGCCCTGCGGCCCCCCATCCCAAAGCACCTTGTCCCCATGTTGATGAGGACAAGGGCCTCTTCCCAAAAACCCTGGCCATTGATTGTCGGGGTCTGCGGGTGGGGAGCTTATTGGAATCCGGGAGCCCCCTTTAATAAGTACATCGTACCCCTACCCATTCACCTGGGGGAAAAAAGTGTCAATAAAAAAACACACTACAGGGGTTTTTAAAGTAATTTATTAGGCAGCTCCGGGGGGTCTTCTTCCGACTTCGGGGGTCTCTTCCGACTTCTCCGCTCTCTCCGGCCTCTTCTCCGCTCTCTCAGGCCTCTTCTCCCGCTCTCTCCGGCCTCTTCTCCCGCTCTTCTGCCGGGCTCCTCTGCTATCTTCTGCTCTTTTGCCGCTCTCTTGCTAGCATTGGCCCGGTCTTCTCCATCGTCTTGTTCCCTCTTTTCTTCTTCCGATGTTAACACGACGCTCTCTCCTGCTGTAATGCCGAGTGCGTGGTGCGCAACGACTTATATAGGTATTGGGCAGGGTCACCCGGTGACCCTGCCCCTTATGACGCCACCGCCCAGGGCATGATGGGAATGTGATGTCATAAGGGGCGGGGTCACCGGGTGACATCACCCGGTGACCCTGCCCCATGCCTATATAAGTCGTTGCGCACCGCGCACACAGCATTACAGCGGGAGAGAGCGTCGTGTCAACATCGGGAGAACACTTTTTTTCCCCCAGGTGAATGGGTAGGGGTACGATGTACCCCATACTCATTCACATAGGGTGGGGGGTTAAAGGGGGCTCCCGGATTCCGAAGAGCCCCGCGCTCGCATACCCCGATAACCAACGGCCAGGGTTGTTGGGAAGAGGCCCTTGTCCTCATCAACATGGGGACAAGGTGCTTTGGGGTGGGGGGGCTGCAGGGCGCCCCCCTTCCCCAAAGCACCCACTCCTCCATGTTGAGGGCATGTGGCCTGGTACTGTTCAGGAGGGGGGGGGGCGCTCGTTCATCCCCACCCCCTTTCCTGACTGGCCAGGCTACGTGCTCGGATAAGGGTCTGGTAAGGATTTTGGAGGGGACCCCCACGTGTTTTTTCGGCGTAGGGGGTTCCCCTTAACATCCATACCAGACCTTTCCCGATGAGTGAGCCAGCATCCGGGGTAAAGATGTCCACATAGACCATCCTCCTCACTGCCATTGACGTCTTCCCTTCCACGCTGCCCTCCATGAGCGGTTCAAGCCTCGGTTCCAGATCGCTCTACTGCAGGGCAGTCTTCCCGGTCACGATTGCAAACAGCTTTACACCGGATGCCTGCATACTTAGACGTGCCTCTTTTAATCAACAACCATGTGAGTTGCTAAATGTTGTACCTTCATTAAATGTAACCATATTGCTACACTTAGAGGTGCCTCTCTTCTCTTTTATACTCTCTAGCTCCTGCTGGATTTTGCTTCTAATCCTCTTGTGGAGGCTTCCATTTGTGGATGGACATTTTATGGTTACACAACCTATCACATTGTTATAATCTTTTTATATGGACTATAAACGGAAAGACATATGAATAAATAGTTGTGGAACGAATCATTTGAGTTTCCATTATTTCTTATGGGGAAATTCGCTTTGATTTACAAGTTCTTTGGATTATAAGCATGCTTTCAGAACGAATTATGCTCGCAATCCAAGGTTTTACTGTACTTAAATTCTAACTGGGGTTTAGCCATTTTTGAATCATCTTCCTGAAATTTGAAAAAAGAAAAAAAAAATGACTTCTACAAAACTTGTTAAAACGGAACTTCACTTAAAAGTGAACATTATGCTTATCCACCTCCCCCTTTCCTCTGCCATTATTTTAACTTTTTTTCCTTGGAAAGGGTGCCCTTTTCTGACAGTCTAGGTGAGAAAAGCAGAATTTTTGTTTGTACACTACAAGTTCATTACATCCTTTGTGAGTACATATGCTATAAATAAATAATTTATGTAATGGTATCACGATATGTGGGGCTCTGTTTTCTTCTGGATGTATCAGATGTTATGGAGGTGAAGTGATTTGACAGTACCATTGACCTTTTACCACCAGATGATTTTTCCATTTGTGGAGAGGGAACAGTGAGGAGAACCATTGGTGGTTTATTACCTTAAACTTACCCAGGCATGGGACAGCGCTTCTGACCTCCTATTACCTAGAGGTCTTATTATCTGGCAAGAGGCAAGCCATTCTTACAACACAAAGCAATCTCCTGCGCTCGGGTGCCCGGTCAGCTAAATAAGTGGCGCAGCTAACCCCTTTAGCAAAGTCAGTGGAATGTCGCAGGTCTTGCTGCCCTCCTCAGAATACTGGGTATCCTTTATAACTGAAACATACAAGAAGAACAGGGGGGCGCATCGACCTTGTGCATTACCAAAGATAAAATTTATTCATAAAATAACAAAAAATATACTCACAAACGGCACCTAAACCCCCTTCCTAACCAGACCAATTTTCAGCTTTCGGTGCTCTCACATTTTGAATGATGATTACTCAGTCATGCAACACTGTACCCAAATGAAATTTTTGTCCTTTTTTTTCACATAAATAGAGCTTTCTTTTGGTGGTATTTAATCACCGCTGGGGTTTTGATTTTTTTGCGCTATAAAAGAAAAAAGACCGAAAATTCTGTAGAAAAACGCATTTTTCTTTGTTTCTGTTATAAAATTTTGCAAATTAGTAATTTTTCTTCATATATTTTGGCCAAAATTTATACCGCTACATATCTTTGGTAAAAATAACCCAAATCAGTGTATATTATTTGGTCTTTGTGAAAGTTATAGACCCCATTCACACAGGGGCAACACGACTTGCAGGTCGCCTCAGCGAGGCGACCTGCACACAACTGCCCGGGCGACTTGCAAAACGACTTCTGTATAGAAGTCTATGCAAGTCGCCCCAAGTCGCCCCCGAAGTCGTACAGGAACCTTTTTCTAAGTCGGAGCGACTTGCGTCACTCCCCTTAGAACGGTTCCATAGCACAGAACGGGAGGCGACTTGTCAGGCGACTAGGTCGCCTGACAAGTCGTCCCTGTGTGAATGGGCTCATAGAGTCCACAAGCTATGGTGCCAATCTCTGAAAATTGATCACACCTGAAGTACTGATGGCCTATCTCATTTCTTAAGACCCTAACAAGCCAGGAAAGTACAAATACCCCCCAAAATGACCCCTTTTTGGAAAGTAGACATTCCAAGGTATTTAGTAAGAGGCATGGTGAGTTTTTTGAAGTTGTAATTTTTTCCCACAATTCTTTGCAAAATCAAGATTTTTTCTTTTTTTTTTTCACAAAACTGTTATATTAGCAGGTTATTTCTCACACACAGCATATGCATAGCACAAATTACACATTCTGCTACTCCTCCTGAGTATGGCGATACCACATGTGTGAGACTTTTACACAGCATGGCCACATACAGAGGCCCAACATGCAGGGAGCGCCATCAGGCATTCTTGGAGCATAAATTACACATATAATTTCTTGACTACCTCTTACATTTTTGAAGGCCCTGGAGAACCAGGACAATGGAAACACCCCAAAAATGACCCCATTTTGGAAAGAAAACAACCCAATGTATAATCTATGAGGCATATCGAGTCACATGTCATTTTTTTCTACAAGTTTTTGGAAAATGTGTAAAGAAAAAACGCATTTTTTTTTTTTTACACAACGTTGTCCATTTACACAATATTTCTAACACATAGCATGTACATACCAAAAATTACACCCCAAAATAGATTCTCATACTCCTCCTGAGTACGGCGATACCACATGTGTGAGACTTTTCCACAGCCTGGCCACATACAGAGGACCAACATGCAGGGAGCACCATCAGGTGTTCTAGGGACATAAGTTTCAAATCTAATTTGACTACCTATTACACTTTTGTGAGGCACTGTAGTGGCATGGATGTGGCATGGTTGATAACTGATGTGGCATGGATGAGCATGAATGGGGATGGAGGAGCCGTGGATAGGGATGGCTGAGCATGAACGAGTATGGCCGGGTACGGCTGAGTAGGGATGGGTACAGCTGACTATGGCTGGGTATAGATGGGATGGCTGGGTACGGCTGAGTATGGATGGGTATGGCTGGGTATAGATGGTACGGCTGAGTATAGCTGGGTATGACTGAGTACAGCTGGGTATGGCTGAGTACAGCTGGATATGGCTGGGTACGGCTGAGTATGGCTGGGTACGGCTGAATATTGCTGGGTATGGCTGGGTATGGATGGGTATGGCTAATTATGGATGGGGGTGGATGGGATGGCTGAGCATGGATAGATGGATGAGTATTGCTGAGGATGGTGGGATGGCTGAGCATGGATGGATGGATGAGTATGCTGAGTATGGATGAGGATGGATGAATAAGTATGCTGAGTACGGATGGGTGAGCATGGATAGATGGATGAGTATGCTGAGTATAGATGGGTGAGCATGGATGGATGGATGAGTATGCAGAGTATGAATGGGTTTGCCGAGTATGGATGGGTTTGCCGAGTATGGATGGGTTTGCCGAGTATGGATGGGTTTGCCGAGTATGGATGGGTATGCCGAGGATGGATGGATGGATGGGTATGCAGAGGATGGATGGGTATGCGGAGGATGGATGGATGGATGGGTATGCAGAGTATGGATGGGTATGCTGAGTATGCAGAGTATGGATGGGTATGCATGGCTGAGAATGGATGGATGGATGGATTTGTCACTGATCAGCACTGTGGGCACTACACATCCAGCCCACAGCGCTGCTGCCACCGATCTCTCCTCTCTCCGCTCACATTGGACGGAGAGGGGAAAGAGGAACTGGATATCACGCCAGTTTGTTTACTTGTGAACGCTCCGTCATTTGATGGAGCGATCACTTGGTAAATGGCCGCGATGAGCAGCCATTTACCTAATCCGTGATGCCCCGGGTCCTCTGGACCCGGCGGTCATGGATGTGCTCAGGTGCGCGCCCCAGGGGGCGCGCGAGAGCGGGATTCTGGGAGGACGTCACTGTACGCCCTCCCAGAGTTATGCAACTGCCCTGTAGCCATCATTCGGCTATGCACCAGTTGTTAAGTGGTTAAAATAGGGCTTATCAATACTCCAGCAATAGCGAGCAGTATCTTTAAATGCCTACAGCTTGGACCAGATATTTGGAGGACCCAGATGGCATTGCAAGCAGCTTACGCATTACGAGGGTGAACCCTCTTCCTCAGAGCCATAGCGATGGTCAGTATACAGTATCTAATACAGGGTGTACAGTTTCTACTACACTTCTGGTGGTGTACACAGTATACAATACAGTGCAGCCATTGTACAGTTTATAATACAGTGCAGGCGGTGTACACAGTATCTAATACAGTGTGTACAGTTTCTACTACACTTCTGGTGGTGTACACAGTATATAATACAGTGCAGCAGTTGTACAGTTTCTAATACACTTCAGGCGGTGTACACAGTATCTAATACAGTGTAGTGTGGTGTTGCAAAACAAAAAATACATCATGTCCCGAAGGCCACCAAGGAGAGACAGACGCTCACAGGCCACTAAAAGAGGGCAAGCAGCCTCTGTGTCTACAGTCAACAGTGGTGGTCGTGGACATGGTGCATCCTCTGCTGGTGGCCATGGGGCAAGCTTGTACTTTTTTTCTGCTGCTGGCCGTGTTATTGAGCCACAACATGCAGAAGAGTTGGTTGAGTGGATAACAAAGCCGTCCTCATCCTCTGTCACTCAGGCTCAGAGTAGTTTGCCTTCCAAAGCAGCTGCCAAAGGGGCCTATTCCACCAGCTCCTTGTCCACAGTCACTCCTTTCATAGCCCCACCATCATGCATGGAGGAGTCCCCAGAATTATTCGACCACAGTGTCAGGTACATGCTGCTGAAGGATGCGCAGCGATTTGAAGGCTCCAATGTTGGTTCCCAGGTTGAGGAAGGGAGTAATGTGAGCCTAGAATGAGGGGTTGCCCAAGAAGGAAAAGAAACTGGCAGTCATGTTCCCCCAGCTGCAGCATACTGCCAAGTTTGCTCCAGTGACGAGGAGGGAGGGCATGATGAGGTCACTGACTGTACTTGGGTGCCTGAGAGAAGAGAGAAAGAGGAGGAGGATCTGGAGGTACAACTCCAATGAGGCAGGATGTCCTCTAGGGGGCAGCTTAAGGGCAGGCACCCTATTGTATCACACCGCAGAGCTCCGCAGGTGCAGGGCACTGCTGACTCCCCACTGACTTTTAAAAGTTCCCTGGCGTGGGCCTTTTTTGACATGCGTACAGCAGATCACACCATTGCTGTTTGCAACCTATGTCTCAAGCGGATCAAGCGTGGCCAGCAGCTGCTTGGGCACCACATGCTTAACCAGACACATGACGACCTGCCATGCAGTGCGTTGGCAACAGCACTTGAAAGACTCACATCAAAGAAAAAGGCGGACTTCTCCTTGCTCCTCATCTGGGATTTCCAGCCCTACTATATCTCCAGTCCTCTCAAAAACCTGCACTGAGAGGAATGATGGTATAGCAATAGGCGTTCCAAGTACTTGCAGCCAATCTGCTAGCAGTACACCACCAATTGATTTTAGCAGGCAAATTTCCCTACCCCAGTTGCTGAACCGTAAAAAGAAATTTGGTCCCAGCCATCCACATGCTCAGCGTCTAAATGCTAGCTTGGCCAAATTGCTAGCACTGCAACTACTGCCTTTTCAGCTGGTAGACCCTGCCCCCTTTCATGAATTTTTGGAACGTGCTGTGCCTAGTAGTGGTACTGTACTGTAGTAGCAGGTTCCAAAACGCCATTTCTTTTCACGGAAGGCCATTCCAGCTCTCTACCGGCACATGGAAGGCAATGTTTTGCCTTTATTGGACAGGACGGTCAGCAGTAAGGTTCATATTACCGCCGACTCATGGTCCAGCAGGCATGGGCAGGGACGTTACTTTTCCTTCACGGCGCACTGGGTAACTGCTGGCAGCTGGGAAGGATGCAGGACAGGGTTCAGTGTTGTTGGAGCTTGTTCTGCCACCACGCCTCCAAAATGCTAGTGGTGATTCTCCCACAGCTCTCTCCTCCACTCCCTCCTCTTCTTCTTCCACTATGGTCTCATCTGCAGATTTGTCCTCTGAACCAGCAGTGCTTCGTAAGCGTTCAAGGGGCTACGCAAGCAGTCAGGCTAAAAGATGCCATGCGGTGCTTGAGTTGGTCTGCCTAGGGGACAGGAGCCACACTAGGGTAGAGATTCTGTTAGCTCTGCAGGGGCAGGCTCAGAGGTGGTTGACGCCACGCCAGCTTCAGCCAGGAATGGTTGTATGCTACAATGGCACCAACCTTCTCTCCGCCCTCCGACAGGGACACTTGACCCATGTTCCGTGTTTGGCACACGTCCTGGTTGTGCAGCAGTTCTTTAGCCGGTACCCAGGCTTACAGGATCTCCTGAGGCAGGCCAGAAAAGTCTGTGGTCATTTCCGCCGGCCATACAATGCCAGTGCTCGGCTGGCTGACATTCAAAGAGAATGCAGCCTGCCCACCAACCGCCTCATTTGTGACATGCCCACCAGGTGGAACTCAACGTTGGCAGTGCTGCAGAGACTGCGCATACAGCAGAGGGCCATCAATGAGTACCTGAGCGAGTATGGCACTAGGACAGGGTCAGAGGAGCTTTTCTTCCTTTCGCCACACCAGTGGCTACTGATCAAGGATGCATGCACTGTCCTGTCACCATTTGAGGAGGCCACAAGGATGGTGAGCAGCGACAATGCATGCATCAGTGACACTGTCCCTCTAGTCTTCCTGCTGGAGCACACGCTTTGTGGAATCATGGACAGGGCACTTGAGGCAGAACAGCGGGAGGAAAAGGAGGACTTCCTTTCCTCTCAAGGCCCTCTTTATCCAGATAGCATTCCTGCCAAACACACAGGAAGAAGAGGAGGAGGAGAAGGATTGTGTCAGCATGGATGTAGAGGATAACACTCAGCAGCAGTCTTCAAGGGATAGCTTTCAGTCCCCAGAAACCTAAGGAGTTGTACGTGGCTGGGAGGAGGTAGTTATAGATCATGTGATCCTTAGTGACCCAGAGGACTCAGAATTGAATGCCTCTGCAAACTTACGCTGCATGGCCTCCCTGATTCTGCAAAGCCTGCCAAAGGACCCTAGGATTCGCAGTATCAAGGAGAGGGATCATTACTGGCTGACAACCCTTCTTGATCCACATTACAAGGGTAAGGTTGCAGAACTCATCCTGCCTTCACAGAGGGAGCAGAGGATTAAACATCTTCAGGAGTACCTTCAAGAAAGGTTTGTGCAACGCATTTCCAGACCCTGGGAGGTTACCATTTCCTGGTGCTGGACAACGTGTTGCTGAGGCTTTGCTCATTCAGAGGAAGAGTGGTGAAGAAGGTGGGCGTCTGACCAATGCCTTTAAACAATTTTTCAGTCCTCAGTGCCAAGGTCTGATCGGTTCTAGCAACCATCGCCAGCGTCTGCATTATATGGTGCAGGAATATCTAGGGGCAAGAGCAGACTTGGAGACCTTTCCAACAGAGCATCCACTGGGTTACTGGGTCTTGAGGATGGACCACTGGCCAGAACTTGCTCAATATGCAATTGAGCTACTGGCCTGTCCTGCATCCAGAGTGCTTTCTGAACACACATTCAGTGCTGCTGGAGGTTTTGTAACGGATCAAAGAGTGCGCCTGTCCACAGACTTCGTTGATAGGCTCACATTCATAAAAATGAATCAGTCTTGGATCAGCAGCTATCAAGCACCTGATGCTGATGTAACTGATTGAATTTGCTATGGATGTGGGATCCCTTTAAGACTGCCTATGCTGACTATCCTATTCCTCCTAAATCTTGATGATGCTAGCTTCCAACAATATTTTTGGTTTAGGGCACCACCACCACCACCCAAGGCCCAATTTCTCTGCGCCGGTTTAACAGGGGCATGAAATTACAATTCTTGATATAATATTTCACAGCGGGGCCTGTTCCTGCACCCAACAACAGTAACTGTGAGGGCTTACAGTGTTCTGGTACCACCAACAACTAAGGCCCAATTTTTTACAGAGTATATAGGGCAGGCCGTATAGTATATATACTGCTGTTCAGAGTATATAGTGCCTGGGGGCCTGAGGGACCCCCACGGCATTTTTAACAAAAATGTTGGTGCAGGGTTCCCCTTAATATCCATACCAGACCTGAAGGGCCTGGTATGGACTTTGTGGGGGACATCCACGCCATTTTTTTGGATATTTTTGGTATTTTTATCTATATTGCCGGGATCAGACAATACATTACAGCCGCGAGCAGTTTTCTATTATATTTTTTCCTTTAGAAATGTCATTTTGCTGTGGCACTGTTATAAACATGAGAAAAATGCGCTGTTTTAGAGGCATACTAAGGACACCCCCCAGGCACGATATTTAAAGGTGTCAGAAACCATGAAATCAGACCGAGACAGAAGTACAGTTAAATCACACTTGTTTAATAATAAAAGTAAAAAGAACAAACATAGTCAAAACATAGCCAAAGTTCAGTAACCAGAACGGATAGTCAGCCAAGCCAGAAGTCAGGGATCAACAAGCAATCAGCAAGCAGGATCTGGAGCCAGAAGGGATGTCAGCAAAGCAAGTCTTTAAAAAGGACCGCAGGAGATAGTTTCTTGTGAATGTTAACCAAGACAAAGGCAGAGATCCACTGGGCCGAACAGCTTAAGAAGGCAGGACTGACGAGCTGACAACAGCTGAGTAACTGTGAAGAGATAGGAGCTGGCAATTAGCTGACAGCTGAGCGGCCAGCTGTGAGAAGGAAGGGCTGAGCCCAGCCCTGACAAAAGGAATATTTCATTTTTATTGTTTCAATTTAAGCATTATTAAAATCACTGCTCCCAAAAAAACGTCCATTTTTAAAACTTTTTTTTGCATTGATACATGTCCCCTGGGGAAGGACCCGGGTCTCCAAACACTTTTTATGGCAATAACTTGCATATAAACCTTTAAAATGAGCACTTTTGATTTTTCATGTTTGCATCCCATAGACTTTAACGATGTTTGCACAAATTTTTTGCCTGTTCGCATGTTCTACTGCGAACCAAACCAGGAGGTGTTCGGCTCATCCCTACTGCTAATCAAGATTTTGGAAGATACAGTTAAGCTGGCCATACACCATACAATTTTCTTATTCAATTTTCTTTAGATTTACCTTCAACTATGTAGTGCAAGGGTCTGCCTGATTGCATACACATTGAAAGGGTTTAGGTTTCACCTCATATTATATGGTTTTGGTAAATCTAAAGGAAAGTTGAACAGGAAAATTGTATAGTGTATGGCCAGCCTAAGTGTGCTATGTTTAATTTTTTTTTTTTTTAATAATCAAAAATTTTATTGTTTATTTCATTTATATACACACCATTTATACAACATTCTATACCCCTTTGTTCAAACAATAGAAACATACTACACATTACATCCTACATCACCTACCCCCGTTTTCCCCCCTGTCCCAGTGGCCGACATTTACATATGCGAGGGTAAAAAAAAAAAAAAAAAATTTAAAATGGTACCCACCCCACCGTGTTTATCGTGCTTATGTTTATAGAGTGTTAAAAAAAAAAAAAAAAAAATTTTTTTTTTAAATACTTCCCCCTTATTCTAAATGGTGTCTTAGTCCCCTCCATTCCTTGTTATATATTGTGTGCAGAGAAAAAATAAATAAATAAATAAGTAAATAACAAAAATAAATAAATAAATAAATAACGAGATAAATAAATAAATGGTACCCACCCCACCGTGTTTATCGTGCTTATATTTATAAAGTGTTTAAAAATAAAATTATAAATAAGTTCCCCCTAATTCTTATTAGTGTCCTTAATCACTTCAATTCGTAATTATATATTGTGTGAAAAAAAAAATAAAAAAAAATAAAAAAAAAAGGAAAAAAGGGGGGGGGGAGGTGGGATGGGGAGTTCCCCCCTTATTCTGATTGTGTCTTTAGTCCCTACAATTCCTTGTTATGTATTGTGAGGAGGAAAAAAAAAAAAAAATTAAAAAAAAAAAAATTCCCTTCCGTGTATATTCGTGTTTATATTTATATAATTTATAAAGTGTTTTTAAAGATAAATTCATAAGTACATTCCCCCCTTTTTCTAATTCGTGTCATTAATTACTTCAATTCATTATTAAATACAACCCCTGTATTCTAATTCGTGTCACTACCCACTAAAATTCAAAAAAAAAAAAATAAATAAATAAAATAAAAGGGGGGATTTCCCCATAATTCATATTTGTTATTAATCGCGTGCCCATCTCCTTCCCCCCTCCACCTCCAATGTTTGTCAATACTGGGACAAGAGGGGAATAGTAAATAAAAAAAAAAAAAAAAAAAAAAAAAAACACAAAATAAGCGAAAACCACATATACATTTACCCATACATTATCTTACCCCCAACCCTCTTTGATTAGCATTAGAGAAGTTATATAACTATTTTCATCTATCCTTCAGGGCCATTCTTCTTATGTTTCTATTCTAATGCTGGCCATACACTATACGAAAAATCGGCCGAAAAATCGTTCGAATGGACACTTCGTTCGTTTTTCGGCAAGTTAGTGGGCACAAATCGATAATCTTTGTGACGTTTTTGTGGTAAAAAAACGAACGGGAAGTTTGGTAAATTTCTGCCGAACGTACGATAAATTGCAAGGTTAATGTGTTTCCCGTCCGAACTTTCTGCACTAGGTATATGTAAAAAAACGAACACAAAATTATTTATTCATGTCCACTGAACAGATTATCGGTCATTATATGATGGCAAGATCGTTTGCGGTCACGGTCGAACGTTCGTTTTTCGAAAAGGGGTTCGGCCGATTTTCTGTATAGTGTATGGCCAGCATAAATGACTATACCATTCCTTCCTCCTACCCATCTGTATTTCCCTCTTCTATTATCTCCTCAGCACATTGTTCCCAGTTTGCCCATGTCGTTTCAAATTTCTTTCTTTGGTTTTTGACCACATGAACCCATCTCTCTGCTTCCTTTATTACATTAACCTCGTTTCTCCACTCTATGACTGACGGGATCCGGTCCTGTCTCCAGTACTTTGGAATTAGTTTTTTCGCTGCATTTAACAAATGTGGGGTTATACTTTCTCTATATTTTTTGATAGGTCCAGTCATTCCATGAAATAAATATTGTATGGGCCCAAACTCTATGTGCTCCATCGTCATTTTCTTAATCCAGGGGGCTACTAATTCCCAAAAACGCTTAATTATTGGACACGTCCACCATAGGTGAAGAAACGTTCCCCTCTGTCCACAGCCCCTCCAGCATTTGTCATTAGCTTCTGAAGAGATTTGTGCCATTTTAACTGGTGTCCTATACCATCTCGCTAGGAATTTATATGCCATTTCTTGCACCTTTGTGCTTATGGAGGTAGTAAATGTTAACGATATCATTTTATTTATTTGTTTATCTGTCCACACTTGGCCTAGCTCCCTCTCCCATTCTTTCATGAAGTATGGGGGTTTCTTTTCTTGTTCTCCTAGAATCATTCTGTACGTCCAGGATAGTGTATGCCCATCTTCCGATGTCTGTGCACACTTCCTCTCAAATGCGGTAAGTGTATTTATGGATCTTAACGGTTTTATTTTCTTAAGGAAGCTCGTCATTTGACGGTATTTCCATTCTGCCATTCTTGTCTCCCCAAATTTCAAGATCATCTCTGTCAGTGGTATTAAAACTCCACTTGGGGCGAACTTACCGCATCTAATATTCCCGTCTTGTCCCCACGCCCCCAGACTTCCCGTCTTCTCCCCCGGGGGGAACCACGGAAATCCCTCCAGAGGAGTCAGAGGGGAGGTCTGTGGGGCATACCTACCCTCTTTATTCATTCTATCCCATACTTCTAATGTATTCAGGGTTATTGGTGATGTCCATTGTGACAGCCCTCTCAGTGACCCTTGTATCCATGGTGCTCCTGCCAGGTTTCTCCCCGCCATCGTCATTTCTGCCTGTACCCATGGTTTTCTATCTAGGTCATGGCACCAGTCTATTATTCTAACTAGCGCCATGGCCTTATAATAGGATGTTATATCCGGGAGTCCTAGGCCACCCTCCGCTCTACTCCTTCTTAAGATGTCGTACGCCAATCTAGGCCTTTTATCGTTCCATACAAAGGCTATTAAAAGCCGACGCATTTGTTTAAGGAGATTCGCCGGCAACCTGATTGGCACTGTACGCAGCACATAAACTATTCTGGGCAGTATACTCATTTTTATGGCACTGATTCTTCCGAACCAGGTCAAGTATTTCCCCTTCCATTTCTTTAATTCTTCTGTTATTTCTTTCACTAATGAGCCATAATTATGCTCCAACAATAGTTCATAGTCTGCGCTTATCTGTACCCCCAGGTACGTCAGCGACTCCCTGTTCCATATAAATGGGTATTTCTCCTTCAGTGTTCTCTCCATCTCCGCTGGGACATGACTGGGAAGGATGACTGATTTCTCGAAATTAATCTTAAAGCCAGATACCCTTCCAAATTTCTGTACTTCTACCATCAATGCGGCTATAGATGTCTGGGGAGTGGACATGAAAAATAATAAATCGTCCGCATATGCTGCTACTTTATGTTCCGTATGGCCTATGTGCGTCCCCACTATCTCCTTATTCTTTCTGATTCTACGCAAAAAGGGTTCCATTACTATTGCAAATATCAGTGGGGACAGTGGGCACCCCTGCCTGGTACCGTTTTGTATGTTAAAGCATTCAGATACTGTCCCATTTACCTTAATTCTTGCTCTTGGTTTTGTGTATAGTGCCATAATCCATCCCAGCATTCTCTCCCCCAGTCCTATGCTCCCCAGTACTTCTCTCATAAATCCCCAGTTCACTCTGTCGAAGGCTTTCTCCGCATCCATCGACAGAGTGATTCCTGGGGCTTCACCTGGGCCATGTTGCATCCAATGCAGTATATGGAGTGCGCGGGTGGTATTATCTCTTGCTTCTCACCCCTTTACAAACCCTGCTTGATCTGGGTGTACTAAATCTCCTACATCTTCCTGTAGTCTCAGGGCCAGAATTTTTGCCAGTATCTTGGTGTCTGAGTTCAGCAGAGAGATCGGCCTGTAATTGGCACATACCTGGGGATCTTTTCCCTCTTTTGGCAAAACCGTTATGTACGCCAGTGATGCTTCTGAGGAGAGTGGATTTCCAGCACCCACAGAGTTGAAATAATCACAAAGTGGCTTTACCAAAATTGGGAGAAATTTCTTGTAATATATGTTTGTCAGCCCATCCGGGCCCGGGCTTTTCCCTGGGGGTAGGGCTGCTATCACTCTGCTCAACTCTTCCACCGTGATTGGGCGTTCCATAATCTCGGAGGTTTCTCTGTTTAGTATGGGCATGTCTGCGTTCTCAATGTAATCCTTGATCTTATCTCTCCTTTGTTCCTCGCTTTCCCCTTCTTCAAATGGTTCTGTTTTGGAGATGTTATATAGTGCCTCATAAAATTTACTAAATTCTTTTGCTATCGCATTTGTGTCTATTATTTTCCTACCCTGAACTAGTAAGCTGTGCACGTGTCTGGAGTCCTGTTGTTTTTTAAGTTGTTTTGCCAGTAGCTTACCGCATTTATTTCCTTGTTCATATGCTCTATTTGCGTAAAACCTAATTTTGTTCTTCGCTTTATATTCTAAATATTGCGCAAGCTCTACCCGTACACTCTCCAGACGTCTACCATCCACTGGATCGAGATTTTCCTTATGCTTTATCTCTAGGGTTCTGATCTTCTCTAGTAATCCGTCCATTTCCCTTTTGCTTTCCTTTTTCATATATGTACCGATGGCAATTAAGTCCCCCCTTACAACCGCTTTGTGTGCTTCCCACACCACTTGATCTGACACTCCTTCCGTTTTATTTATTTCAAAATACTCCTTTATCTTAACCCTTAATTTCTCCACTATGTCTTCTTTATCCAACAATGATTCGTTCAGACGCCAAGTTCGTTCCGCCCGAGTCATTTGAGTTGGTTGAAGGGTCAAAATCATTGGGGCATGGTCAGACATAGTTATTGGTTCAATTGTACTTGTGCTGACATTCCCCAAGTAGAATTGATCCACCAAAAAGAGGTCTAGCCGTGAATACATATCGTGTATTTTAGAGTAATAGCTATAATCCCTGATACCTGGATGTAAAGCTCTCCAAGTATCCACTAGGTGTTGAGAGCGTAAGATTTGTTTAACCCGCTTTATGGCTTTAAAAGACATGGCAGTTCTACCCGTAGAGGTATCTATACTCGGCTCTAACACCATATTAAAATCTCCTCCTACCACTACACACCCTTCCTTAAATTCTTCCAGTTTTCTAAATACTTTAACCAGAAAGTTAGCTGTCCCAACATTGGGCGAATATATTGAAGCAAAGGTATACCGTCTCCCCTGTAGCGTACCCTTTACAAACAAGTACCGACCTTCTGGGTCACTTTGCAGAGTCTCCATGGTCCATGGGCAAGATTTTTTGAACGCAATTGTGACCCCTCTTGCCCTCGCTATTGGGGATACTGCATGATACCATTGATTCAGTATATTCTGGGGTAAGCTTGGAATTGAGCTGCTCTTAAAATGGGTCTCCTGCAGGAAAACAACATCAACTCCCCAATGTTGCAGCTCCACCCATAAGCGCCCTCTTTTAATTGGTGAATTCAAGCCCCTCACATTATATGACAAAATTTTCAAAATGGCTGTCATTTTTTTTCATTTTAGAACACCCAGCCCCTTGCTCTTGTTCTCTATCTTCGCCTCTGCCAATCCCACCCCCCCTTCTACCCCCCCCCTCCCCGTCATTCATTGCTTCCAAACAAAAAACCCAGAAAAACCAAAAAATATACCACTTGTATATCATAAATATATACCTTACATACTTACATCCTGTCCTCCCATACCACAAACCTTCCATTAGGGGTATTTCTAAAAATCGGGTATTTAGCTTGCGCACACCTACACCGCCTGTGCGCCAGCCACCACCCTTCCCTGCCTTCCGCAGGATTATTCTCCCCTTCCATTGGGGCTGACCTATTGACCTACCTAAGGTACACATTCCCCACTACACCTTCCCTTCCAATCCCCCCCCCTCTCCCCGGCATTACTCTGTTAAACCCCTCCTGAGTGGAAAGGACAAAAAAAAATAAAAAATAAATAAAAAAATGTCCCTTAAGTCCTTCTCTGGGCTATCCCCCTATTAACCTTTGCTGGTACTTCTTGCCATTTCTCTGCTCGTTGTAGGGGGGCCCTAGACAGCTTATTCTCCAGTCCACAAAGTCCACCTTCGGGAGATCTAATTTTTCCACAAATACTTTTAGATCGTCTTTCGTTCGCAATGTTGCGGTTCTTCCATTCCTGGAAGCTGCTATGTTTAATTAATTTGTGTCTTTGCAGATTAACGCATTCCCGAACCTTGCACTGTGTACAACGCATTCCTGAACTTTGCACTCTGTATAAAATGCATTCCTGAACCTTGCACACTGTACAACACACTCCTGAGCCTTGCACTCTGTACAATGCACCCCTGAGCCCAGCACTCTGTATGTGGCATCCTCCTGAGCTCTGCACTCTGTATGTGCCTTTCTCCTGAGCCCTGCACTCTGTACAACACACTCCTAAGCCCTGCACTCTGTATGTGGCACCCTCCTGAGCCCTGCACTCTGTACGTGGCATCCTCCTGAGCCCTGCACTGTGTACGTGGCATCCTCCTGAGCCCTGCACTGTGTACGTGGCATCCTCCTGAGCCCTGCACTGTGTACGTGGCATCCTCCTGAGCCCTGCGCTGTGTACGTGGCATCCTTCTGAGCCCTGCACTGTGTACGTGGCATCCTCCTGAGCCCCGCACTCTGTACGTGGCATCCTCCTGAGCCCCGCACTGTGTACGTGGCATCCTCCTGAGCCCTGCACTGTGTACGTGACATCCTCCTGAGCCCCACACTCTGTACGTGCATCCTCCTGAGCCCTGCACCCTGTACGTAGCATCCTCCTGAGCCCTGCACTCTGTATGTGTCATCCTCCTGAGCCATGCACCCTGTACATAGCATCCTCCTGAGCCCTGTATTCTGTATATAGTATCTTCCTGAGCCCTGCACTCTGTACGTGGCATCCTCCTGAGCCCTGCACTCTGTACGTGGTATCCTCCTGAACCCTGTACTCTGTACGCGGCATCCTTCTGAGCCCTGATTTCTGTACGTGGCATCCTCCTGAATTCTCCACTCTGTGTATAGCATCCTCCTGAACCCTGCATGTAGCATCCTCCTGAACCATGCACGTAGCATCTTCCTGAACCCTGCACATAGCATCCTCCTGCACCCTGCATGTAGCATCCTCCTGCACCCTGCACGCAGCATCCTCCTGCACCCTGCACGCAGCATCCTCCTGCACCCTGCACAAAGCATCCTCCTGCACAATCCTCCGGTCACAATCTCATGCTATTGCAAATTGGATTAATAACAGTACAATAGATTTGTGAATCTGTAATTCATTGGACGGTAACAAAACGTGGATGGAAGGAGGCGAGTCAACATTTTCTCTTCTCAATGATAATAATAACTATGGTTGAACTGAACACTACAGAAATGATCCTAAAAACATGGAGGAAAGCTCCAAAGTCTGTAAAGTATCCTTAGCATGCAGCTACAACCTTTTAATGTTACTTTATGGGCGACTGGTCAAGGCTAAATAATTATGTGCATTGTTTGTGGTCACAGCTGCTATAAATGCAAGAAGGATATGAAGCCTTTTCTTGCCAGCGCAGAAGCTGAGTATGGACACAGTGTGCCGACTGTAATATCATTCCTATAAAAATGCAAATCCATTCATTGAAAATTGAAATACATCAACAATGAGAAAGGAAGAAACCTATAAATACATTAGACATCGAGTCTACTATAGGAGACAGAGAAAAGGAGAAGTGATGCATCTATGCCATTACATCATCACATCGGTGAATGTCCTCCGTTCCAACTATCAGTAATTAATTTATATGATCTAGAGCTGAAAATAAGTAAGGTAGAGTAGATCTCTCACAGAGATGTTAATAACCTAGAATATACTGTAAGCAATCACAGTGCAATTTATTCTAGCTGTAGATCAAACTTCGTATTCCCTCTGAGACCATTGTTAGCAATCCTGATATATGGATGCAATAAATTGTACACCTAAAGCAATATAAATTATTGTGACATGAATGTCAAAGTCAGCAGAACTGTTTATTATTGGTACGCACATGCATTATAATGCTTGCAAGAAAGCTCTGAGAGCTGCACGCATATTTTTCCTCTATTATGTGATGGATGCCACATATGCTGGTCTTTACCTTGTTCGTGGATAAGATGCAGGGTGGACCACCGTTGGAGATAAATGATAGTTGTCTCTGCAGCCACAGCAGCTCCTTCTGGGACTGTTTAAGCAAATGCTCTATATCACTTGGCTTTTGGCCCATTAGACCCTCCTGCATTGAGAAAAAGAAAGGAAAGAAAAAAGAGAAATATATGCAAATAAATTGCATTACCCGTGCAAACAATATGTAGGCATGTCTGCCTGACAGCATAGTCAGTTCGGTGACTTTACTTTCATGCAGTAGAGTAAAAAAAAATACAGCTTGGTCAAGGACCACTCCAACTTGCAATTGGGTAGTGTAGATTTAGCAGCATGCTAATGATGTCATTATTGTGCTCTCTCTTGCAAGCTCGATGTGTAAGACTGACAACCCTAGGCAATGTAAAAAGGGATAACAGGATGCCAATATCAAAACAGATTGAAATATATGGGAGCTGTCCTTGCTACTTTCTTTTTTAAAGTTACAGCCTTCTGTTTTTCTTATTGCTTCTGATTTTTTCTTATTTCTTTTTGGGTTTATTCTTTTATAGTTTATTTATATTTACACTTACAGAAAAGTAAAATCTACTGTGAGTTCTTAAAGTGATTTAAAATTTTGTATATTTTTACATTAAAATAATAAACATGCCATACTTACCTGCTCTGTGCAGTGGTTTTGCACAAACCTGCCCTGATCCTCCTCTTCGTGGGTCCCCTGCTGGCGCTCCTGGCCCCTCCCTCCTGTCGAGTGCCCCCAGAGCAAGCAGCTTGCCATTCACAGACAGAGCCACATCTCGGCCCCACCCCTCTCTCTCCCCATTGGCTCACTTGGGAGGAAGACTCTCCGGAGAGTCGGGGCTCTCATGCACAGCCCTGGAGGAAAAATCGGGCTCAGGTAAGCATTAGGGGAGCTGGGGGGGGGGGGGGGGCTGCTGCACACAGAAGGTTTTTTACCTTCATGCATGGAATGTATGAAAGTAAAAAACCTTGAGCCTGTAGAACCACTTTAAGGTATGCTGGAAATATGTCTACAAAGCAAACTGGAAACCAGTGGGACCCAGGTACACCCATCTACTAGTGGTCTTCATGGAAAAATTGTGGCCAAAAAGCCATCCCTCCAACATGGAAACAAGGCTAAGTGACTCAACTATGTATGAAAACATAGGAATTGGGGTGCAGAAAAATGGAAGCAGGTGCTCTGGATTGATGAGTCAAAATGTGAAATATAAGAGGTACAATAATTGTCTGCAGGCAACAGTGAAGCATAGTGGAGGTTCCTTGTAAGTTTGGGTCTGCATTTCTGCAAATGGAGTTGTGAGATTTGGTCGGGATCAATTGTGTCCTCAATGCTGAGAAATACAGGCAGATACTTATTCATCATGCCATGCCATCAGGGAGCCATGTTATTGGCCCCAAATTTGTTCTGCAGCAGCCAATGTCATTAAAAACTATCTGCAGCAAAAAGAGGTACAAGGAGTCCTGGAAGTGATGGTTTGGCCCCCACAGAGCCCTAAGTTCAACATCATTAAGTCTGTCTGGAATTACATGAAGAGACAGAAGGATGTGAGGCAGCCTACATTCACAGAAGTGTACCTAGAAAAATTAATGCTGTTTTGAAGGCAAGGGGTGGTCACAGCAAATGTAGATTCGATTTGTATTTTTCTTCCGTTCATTTACTTTACATTTTGTTAATTGATGAAAATAAAACTATTAACACTCATATTTCTTAATTGATTCCTAATTTTCTCATTCTTAATTTACAGCATTTTTTCACACCTGCCTAAACCTTTTGCACAGTAGTGTATATACACAGAGTAACACAGTGTATGTGTGTATATATATATTTTTTCAGTGGGAACGTGCTGGAGGGTCCATTGATGTTGGCTGCTGGGGGATCTATTGTCACTGGTGGGGATCTGATTTTGTGTAAGGGTCTATTGTTGCTGATGGGGAATCTATTGTTGCCGGGGGGTCTTATGTTGCTAGAAGGGATCTACTGTTGAGGGAGAGGTCTATTTTTACTGGCTGCTAGAGGATCTATTGATGCTGGCTGCTGGGAGATCCATTGTTGCTGCTGGGGGGGTCTAATGTTGCTTGGGTGGATACTGTATTTTGTTACTGGGTGTGATATTTTGTTGTGGGTAGTTCACTGTTGCTGCAGGGAATCCATTGTTGCTGGGGGAGTCTATTGTTGTGTGGGGATCTGTTGCTGGGATTCTATTGTTGCTGACTGCAGGGGATCTATTTTATTGCTTTTCTTTTTATCATCAACATGTTCCATACAAATGATTTAGCAGCACAAAACGATACTTGATTCTGTATTCTCTAAAAGGGGCAGTACTATTTCCCTTTTATTACTATCACTAAAGCCGCGTACACACGGACGGATTTTTCGAGCGGACTGGTCCGACGGACTTTCGACGGACTTCCGATGGACTTTTTAACGAACGGACTTGCCTACACACGATCACACCAAAGTCCGACGGATTCGTACGTGATGACGTACACCGGACTAAAATAAGGAAGTTGATAGCCAGTAGCCAATAGCTGCCCTAGCGTCGGTTTTTGTCTGTCGGACTAGCATACAGACGACCGGATTTCGGGGTCCGGCGGAGTTACGACGTAAAGATTTGAAGCATGTTCCAAATCTAAAGTCCGTCAGATTTTTGTCTGGAAAAGTCAGCTGAAGGTCCGGTGAAGCCCACACACGATCGGATTGTCCGCTGGACTCGGTACGTCGGACCAGTCCGATAGAAAAGTCCGACCGTGTGTACGCTGCATAACACTGAACTATAATTACATAGGAAAACTTTGTACTGAACTGACAGGCAGGGCTTTCATTAAATATAAGAATGTGATACTGACAGTCAGCAATATGAATCGTTGGAAGCTTTGTGCCGCAAGTCCTGCTACTTTAAGCAGTTAGCTATGTTGATTTTTATTTCTTAAACCCTTGCCAAGTGTTACACTATGGGGTCCATTTATTAAAAATCACTTCATAAATAGTTTCTTTGTTGCCTTTTACTGATGTAGCATTCAATCCTAAAAGAGAAAAATGGCCATAGGAACATTTGACTGTGAGCATTAACATTCACCAATAAAGAAAATAGCTTAACACTATAGGCTAACACCATTCAACCAACAGGGAATATAATATGAGGGAGACCTCAGCACTGTGCACAGTCTATAGCCCTGGTGCCCAATCTGCGACCCAAGGGCTGCATTTGGCCCTTTGGTATATGATGTGCGACCCTCAGGCCTCAGCAGTCTGTAGTGGGAATATTGATTAGGGTATTAGCATTTATCTCTGCTAGCCTCCCAGTTTCCTATTGTCTTCTACAGAATATCTCCTGCCAAAAATGTGGCATGTAAATACTAGTTTATGGATTCTAAACACAAAATCTCACGCTTATATAGAGTGTTATATCCTGTTGATTTGTTGGAGGATTATTATTATTATTATTGCAGCGATAATGCTCCAACCCTGAATTGTAATATCTATGCTGCTCACCTAACCCAGTTCTTTTGTAGGTGAATAGTAACAAGAGACTGCTCTATGGATAATCTTCTAAATGCACGAATATTATTGTTTATTGATGCACTAACCATTTATTATTAGCCAGCGGTGGAGCTCTACCCAGATAGGCTGTATTTATGTAGGTTGTAAAAGTTCTGTCACATGACAAGATTTTTAATCTGACTTAGTGACAGTCTCCTTTAAAGTAAATGTACGTTTATTATACCTTAACCACTTGCCGCCCGCCCACCGTCGCAGAGGACACCGCGCGACCCCGATTTCTGTAAAGAGCCGCGGCCGCGGCTCTTTAACCATGTGATTGACTGTGTCCAATCACAGCCGGTCACATGTAAACACAGAGATTCCTGTAATAGTCTCTCCTCGCCTCACACTGACAGAGTGTGAGGAGAGGAGAACCGATCAGCGGCATCTCTTCACAGAGGACATCTAGGCATGTAATCAGGGCACTGATAATCAGTGCTCTGATTACAATAAAGTGCCCACAGTGCCAGCAGTGTGCTCACCAGTGCCAGCAGTGAGTGCTCACCAGTGCCAGTAGTGAGTGCCCACCAGTGCCAGCAAACAGTGCCCACAAGTGTAAGCAATCAGTACCCATTAGTGATGCCAGTCAGTGCTGGCTATCACTGCTGCCCACCACTGCTGCCCATCAATACCTATCACTGCTGCCCATCAATGCTACCCATCAATGCCCATCAGTGCCGCCTATCCGTGACACCTATCTGTGCCCACCAGTGCCGCCTGTGCCCATCATTGCCACCCACCAGTGTCAACCATCAGTGCCCACCAGTTCCGCCTATCAGTGCTTATCAGTGCCACATATCAGTGCCACCTAGCAGTGCCCATAAGTGCGGCATATTCGTGCCTCCTCATCAGTGCCAACTAATCAGTGTCCATAAGTGCCACCTCATCAGTGCCCATCAGTGCAGCCTATCAGTGCACATCAGTGCCGCCTCATCAGCGCCCATCAGTGAAGGAGAAAAATGACTTGTTTACAAAATTTACTGCCAGAAACTCAGAAAAACTTTTACGATAATAAGGGCAGACATAATCAGCAAATAACACCACATCCCATAACTTATGAAAATAAGGAGGAAGAAGGGGAAAAAAAGGTTGAGAACAACCCGGGGACTTTAAGGGGTGCTTCAATTTCAAGGTAAGTAGAGTAGAGAAACATGTACAACTTATCCATAAAAATCGTTTTTATTATTAATTACAATTAAAACAGATTTTATTATAACATGACACCATTTTGTCACAGGCTCTCCACTGAAGGGAGAGGTTGCATCTCTCCCAAACGCTATGCCTTTTTGATTACAGAAGCACTTTTTGAATATCTACCTCATAGAATACTACCTATGATTCCTAAAGCTTTGGCTACGGCTTTTCCACAGTTTACTGACTCATTACTGCTTTCCACATTTGCAGAGAGGGGTTTCTACCTCTAGCAAAAGATTTTTGATTCTACTAAAGGATACATAAATTCTATATCGTTCTGTGGCCATATAAGACGAGAACCTTTGGTGTGAGAGACCTAGTTGATGTTTCTGTATTGCTGATGCTACTTAGCAAGCAATTTTTATCCAATACAATTTGTCTTCAATTTGTGGCAGCCTGAGTATACCACAATCTATGCCAAAACTCCTGAGGAAGCTCCAAATGAGCGAAACATGTTGAGTGGTATTGAACTAAGTGTTTTTTCTACTGTCTGCTCACTACGGGGTGTGGATATTGAGATACACATATTGTTTTTTTTTTTTAAATGGTGTCATGTTATAATAAAATCTGTTTTAATTGTAATTAATAATAAAAACTATTTTTTATGGATAAGTTGTACATGTTTCTCTACTCTACTTACCTTGAAATTGAAGCACCTTAAAAGTCCCCGGGTTGTTCTCAACCCTTTTTTCCCCTTCTTCCTCCTTATTTTCATAAGAAAAACTTTTATTTTTTTCAACATTTTCAGTCTTTTTTTTTTTAGGAAAAAATAAAAAACCCAGAAGTGATTAAATACCACCAAAAGAAAGCTCTATTTGTGTGAAGAAAATGATAAAAATTTCACATGGTTACAGTGTAGCATGACCGCGCAATTGTCATTCAAAGTGTGACAGCGCTGAGAGCTGAAAAATGGCTTGGGCAGGAAGGGGGTGCAAGTGCACAACATTGAAGTAGTTTACCAAAGGGACGTTTACTATGTGGAATGCCACATACATATTGTTACACTTTTATTCTCCCCTCTCCAAATCCTCTACTTTATTGTAGGATACTTCGCTTTTGGAGACAAGAGCATTTTTGTCATTTTACTTGGCCCATGAGGACAGGACAGGGCCTATTTTTTAGGGGTGGGTGGATGTAGCACCCTCCTAGCATAGGATAGGTCTGATCTGTTCAGGGTTTTACAGTCTGGGAGTTTTGATTTCTTCTCTCTGCCTCTAGAAGAAGTTTCTAGAGCTTAGGGAGGGAGAATTCAAATAACCAGCCTGCATATTGATTAGGGCCTAGCCAATCTCTAGTTGAGGTGTGCCCAGACATGGGCAGCGGAAACTGATAAATAGTCTGAAGCTCTAGAGAGATTGTTTATCCCCAGGGAGGAGAGTTTCCAGCCTTAAGGAACTATTGCCCCTGAGGCAGCCTGTGGACTTGGTTGCTGTTCTGTAAGGTCTCAGTGGTGGCAGAGCTGGGACATAGAAGTGATTTGGAACTGACTGCAGGACTTCACCAAAGGGATCTGGTCTAGTAAAGGATTGTCCCACTCACTGATTATGCCCAGAGGAAGCTTGAAGGTGGCAGCTGTCCTAGGGACTTGTGAGTAATGATCCTGAATTGATTCCTAGTTTTTGGGATATAAGTGCCAGAGGTAGCTTAAATTGAGGCAGCTATCATAGGTTCCAGATACTGGTCTTTCCCCATCCTCGGTAGTGTCCTGTACTGTGCAGTGTTCCTGAGATTGCACTGGGTACCAATAGCTGTGCAGTGGTGCAGGGTAACCAGATGCCAAAGAGACTTGCCTCATGGTCCCCAACTGTGAGGCCTTAGACTGTCCCATATTCCCAGTTGCTTAAGGAGAAGACTGTCCTCTAATTGCCAAGTACAAACCGTTTTGGAGTATTCCAACCCTTCTCCTGTTAGTTTTTTGTAAGTTTTATCACCAATAAATCCCAAAAAAGAAACCCCTAGAGATCTACCTGTACAACATGAAAGTGATCAAAGATCACCGGGATTCGGGGGCCCCTTTTTTTTTTTTAACAAATGAAAGTAGTGTTAGTGTAAAACCATGCTTCTAAATACCTTATCTCCGATCTTTTCTGGCCAGTCACGTGACATCCAGCCGCTCTCCTCCCTCAATCTAAAGGCTACAGTGGGAGGGTCAAGATCCCCTCTGACGTCAGCTGGGGAAATCACGTGACTGCTGTGCTGTCTGCTCAGCCCCTCCCATTGTAGCCTTTAGGTTGAAGGAGGAGAACAGACTTGGTCATGTAACTGTAGAAAAACAAGAGAAAGAAAGCGCCTCTGAGTGCAGGTATTTAATGAAAACAATAAGCACGTATTCCCACTTACAGTGGAGTAAATAAAATACAGCTCCGGTGAAGAAATCATTCTAGGTCAGTCCCGCGTCCATGTAGCTCCGAAGGGATAGCCGTGGACCTCCGCACGGAGAGACAGGCTGCTGGGCTGGATGGAAGCTCCGTATAGCCGGCAAGGCGCTCGTGGGCATGTGACGTCACCAGGATAGATAGGATGGAGGAGAACACACGACGTGTTTCAGAGCATGCGCAAAGCTCACAATGGGCATGCGCGCTCCTTTATCAAGTGTTTATCAAGAAACTTGATAAAGGAGCGCGCATGCCCATTGTGAGCTTCGCGCATGCTCTGAAACGCGTCGTGTGTTCTCCTCCATCCTATCTATCCTGGTGACGTCACATGCCCACGAGCGCCTTGCCGGCTATACGGAGCTTCCATCCAGCCCAGCAGCCTGTCTCTCCGTGCGGAGGTCCACGGCTATCCCTTCGGAGCTACATCGCAGCTTTCTGCAATGGACGCGGGACTGACCTAGGATGATTTCTTCACCGGAGCTGTATTTTATTTACTCCACTGTAAGTGTGAATACGTGCTTATTGTTTTCATTAAATACCTGCACTCAGAGGCGCTTTCTTTCTCTTGTTTTTCTACAGTTGTTTAGAGAGCTGACTTCGCTCATCATGAAAGCTTGCCCGTAGCGCTGGTGTCAACAAAAGACTTTGCTTATCACCACATCCATCAATTGCTATGGACTTTTTATAGACTTTCTTATATTACTCTCAGCAACTATAGCCTTATTTGATATTGTATGTTATCTACAGAAACATTTACTGTGATTTATGTCATTATTACCATTGGTCCTGAGCGCTGATACATATATATGTGTATTTGGTCATGTAACTGGCCAGAACAGATTGGAGATAAGGTATTTAGAGGCATCGTTTTACACTAATAGGGCGTACACACGGTCGGACTTTGTTCGGACATTCCGACAACAAAATCCTAGGATTTTTTCCGACGGATGTTGGCTCAAACTTGTTTTGTCTACACACGGTTGCACAAAGTTGTTGGAAGATCCGATCGTTCTAAACGCGGTGACGTAAAACACGTACGTCGGGACTATAAACGGGGCAGTGGCCAATAGCTTTCATCTCTTTATTTATTCTGAGCATGCGTGGCACTTTGTCCGTCGGATTTGTGTACACACAATTGGAATTTCCGACAACGGATTTTGTAGTCGGAAAATTTTATCTCCTGCTCTCCAACTTTGTGTGTCGGAAAATCCGATGGAAAATCTCCGATGGAGCCCACACACGGTCGGAATTTCCGACAACACGCTCTGATCGGACATTTTCCATCGGAAAATCCGACCGTGTGTACGGGGCATTACACTTACTGTACACAGTGTAGGGTGGCTTCATAAAAGAGAGGGGCTGGCAGTAATATTTATTTAACTTTACTATTAATAGCAGCAGGAGGAGAGGGGAGGGGCGGCTCACACACACACACACACATAAGCTGACAGGCAGGGAGGGAGAGCAGCAGGATAACGGAGGCATGTAAACTGACCACAGTAATGAGGGATCAGCAGCCATGATTACCGTGATCAGTTTAAATAGAGGGAGACAGGAACAGGCAGGATCAACCAGGTTTTTTACAGTTTAGAGAGGGACAGGTTAGAAAGAGCAATCAGTGCCTTTTAACCTGTTATAAGAGAACACTATCTTTTTTTTTTTTTTTTTTTTTTAGGGTTAAAACCACTTTAACTAGCAAGGCCTAACTAAATAGTAAGGTCATTTAGAAAACTATATTAAAACAAATGTCACTGTAAAAATAGAAACTTAACCTACCTTAAAGTGGATGTAAACCCTCACATATACCCAGTGAAGTGAACAGCTTAAAATAATACACAGGTATGAAACAAATATCTGTACATAAGTTGTACATGTATATGTGCTGTCTTAAGCTTTATATATTCTTTAGAAAGTGCACAGATTTTCTGTTCCTGGTTATCACTGGGAGTGGATTATTGGCATACAGCCAAGAAATCTGATTTGAGGAAAGGCTACCCCCCCCCCCCCCCCCAGCACATAGGCAAATGAAGGAAGTAATGTGCAGAGCTGTGCTCTGACAAGTCAAGCTCTCTGCTAATCTAATCTAATCAACCTCCCGCGACCCAAATTTCAGGCTGCTTTTATCTGCCAAGATAAAGAAAAAGAAAGAATACCCGCGCAATGGATTGCGTACTATAGAGATTAGGAAAAATATATATTTCATGGAACTGCTGCCTCTACCGATTACTTCCACTAGGTGGAGTATAATGTTGAAAAAAGAAAAAGAAGTAGATATGGCACCGTTCCAGACCTGATGGATTCAGGTGTATACTACTCCCTTGAATGGGAGGAAGGTATATTAAATGGGGGGAAGGAAATTGATGTAGGTAATTCTTGTTTGAATGGGTGTCTTCTAACCAAAAACAAAACACAGTGAACCCAAAAATGTAAACTCCTGAGTGTAAATGAGTGTCAGGTTATATGCCTGACCAAATATAAAGTGCAATGTGTAAAACAACCCAACTTGTTTATTATATAAATAGATAAATAAAGATATAAAAAATGAAAATAGTATAATTACTCTTAATCGTTAATGTGCATGTACAATGACCATATATACAATATATACAAAGTAAAATCAACGGTGCAAATATAAAGTGCTGGTGTGAATATACAGGTGAGCATATGACTGATATATGCAATTAAGTTATAGGTGCTATGGTGCCAGTGAAGGGATCCGTTTAGACTCTGGTGAGCTTTCCAATGGGTAAACACTCGGTGCGTGCCTTATTAGTGCTCCTATAGTGACTGCATTCACCAGATCCTTCACCCCCTCTTGGGGTCTCACACATCCACAGTATGTGCCACTGTGTAGCAATGCAGGATAATTCCATCCTTAAAGCGGTTGTATACCCGCTGAACATTTTTTTTTTTTACCCCTGTAAAGCAAAAGGCATAATGAGCTAGTATGCACCGCATACTAGCTCATTATGAAATATTTACCTTAGAACGAGGCGTCGGTATCTTACCTGGTCCACGCCGAGGTAGCTGACATGTTGCCTCGGCGTGTCTTCCGGGTATCACGGTTCCAGCGCTGTGAGTGGCTGGAGCCGCAATGTCATCACTCCCACGCATGCGCACAGGAGATTTCTTTCCCGGCAAGGTCCGGCAGTTGCCGGGCCTTCAGCCGAGAATCCCCTGTGTGCATGCGCCGCTGCAGTCAGTGGCTCATAGCAAAGGGGAATATCTCCTAAACCGTACAGGTTTAGGAGATATTTTTTTTACCTACAGGTAAGCCTCATTATAGGCTTACCTGTAGGTAAAAGTTAAAAAAAAGACTATACAACCACTTTAATGGGCTGCAGCAGGTGAACCTACGATATAGCTCACTGCACATGGAAGCTCCCATCCGCTCTAGCACTCTGCAAGTGCCCCAACATTTTTCACGCAAGTTTTTAGTGTTGTTTTATACTTATATACTGAATAAATTCCTAAGCTGTTTAGAGGATTAGCTTGATGCTTCTCGCTCCCCCTTTTGCTTTCCTTTTGTTCACAGTGATCGGGTTCCCCAGCCTGTGCTTGAAGCAGCCCTGCTCCCTTTACAGCTTCCATTTAGAGAATTTTTTAGAGACTAATTTTTAGGGGTTCATCCCCGAGAACATTCAATCCACTCACCATTCACATGGTTGCACCTTCATGTATCAGCATGCAGATGCATGCCTTTTCATTTAATTTCAAACTTTTTCATCAAATGGTTTAGCGCTGAACATTATACCAATATTTTGTATGTGTTTCCTCCTAAAGAGATTCTGCAGTCCCTCTCTCTGCTGCCTCAGCTGCACTGGAAAGCGAATGAATGAGAAGTACTCTGTGCTGAGCGGCTTCCTGTCCCTTCACAAACTGAAGCATATTAAACACAGTTTACTATACTTCAGTTATGAATAAACACAGAGAGTGATCTCTAACTGCGTTCATTCAGAAAAGGAAGAGGACAGTAAATTTTATATTTATCAACCACTTTCCCTGCTCTCCATCCTGAAACATCCTCCGCAGCAGCCGGTGGGAGGAGAAGAGGAGGGAGGCCTCCAGCGGTGCGTGGGGGGTTAGTGGGTTAGGGCCAAGAGAGCACACAGGGGGGCCGGGCAGTAGAAGAAAGAGGAACCTGGAGAGGAGGAGCGGCGATTAGTGGAACCAATCTGCTGTATTTTCCTTCCTGCAGCAGCTGAATGCCAGTGAGAGGGAGAGGAGGAGAAGCATGCATTCAGCTGCTGCAGGTAAGAAAATACAGCTGATCGTTTCCACTAACTGCTGCCCCCCGCTACCCCTCCTCTCCAGGCTCTGGCAACCAAGGGATGGGAACTACCTGTCACCTGCCCACGATCTACGAGCTGCCGAAGCCTGCACTAGACTGTTCATTGGAGCCAGAGTGAATGGACTACTGTGTGGGTGGCTGGTGTACTGTTTTGGGGAGAACCAGTTAAATCCAGCTGCCACTGCAGGGCAATTTAAATATATGGTCAAAATTAAATGTATTAACTCACAAGCTGATTTGTTCCATTTATAGGGGTTGATTTACTAAAGGCAAATAGGCTGTTCACTTTGCAAAGGAATTTTTACTTTGCTTAGTGTATGTGGTGACAATTAACTTTGCTAACAATACCCAAGCACATACAAGGAACATATTAAAAAAAATGTTTTGCTTACACATGATTGAGATGATGGAAGTCAGCAGAGCTTCACATAATGCAATACACTAAAGTAAAATTCCTTTGCAAAGTGAAAATTCCCCTGCAAGGTGAATAACCTAATTGTCTTTAGTAAATCAAACACCAAAGTCTTGACACAACCATAACTGATAAAGTGGCCTGGGTAGCTTTATAACACATTAAAGTTATTTTATGTGTAGAAAATAAAGTTCCTTTTGATCTAAAAGACATTGTGGTTGATTTACCAAAACTAGAGAGTTCAAAATCTGGTGCAGCTGTGCATGGTCCACTTCTCATTTCAGTTTGTTCAATGGAAGCGGATTGGCTACCATGCAGAGCTGCACCAGATTTTGCACTCTCCAGTTTTAGTAAACCAACCCTATTGCGTCACCCTGATTTCTCCACTTCCCTCAACACGCATCAATAGGAGTACCTTGGCAAGGGTTTCTTCAATAAAACCAAAGTTCTTTCTTTAACTGAGACTGCAACAATCAGATACATGATGAGATCTGAAGGCTTCCCCATACCTAGAGAGCAACCCATTATAAATGGTCTGTGTGAAGACATACATACATTTTTCACATACACTAATATTGGTGGCTGACCAGCCAGGGTTGGATTCACCGTTAATGCAAAATAAGCACGTTTGGGCACCAAGGGAAGAGGACATCGAAGAAAATGAGTGTTTTATGCATGCCAGTATGAATGTGTGTAAGTTGTATGCTGTATGGGATGTTGCTAGTTCCATCCTAGCTCTGTGCAGACAATCTTTTACTGTTCTCTAAATCATGGCCCTCTGTGTCTGAGGAGTTACTATCTTACAGAAATGTTTTCATACACAAGGACCTTAAGGCTATGTTTCCACTATTGCGTCCCCAAAGTTGCGCGATTTTGCCGCGACTTTTTACCGCGACTTTTTACCGCGATTTGAAGCAATGCCTGTGTCTATGGACCTCAAGTCGCATCAAAGTGGGACCAAAGTAGCGCAGAGACTACTTTGAAGTCGCTGCGACTTGAAGTCACACAGATATGAACGGTACTCATTGGAAATCATGGGGTACGACTTGTTATGCGACTTTTCGCATGAAAAGTCGCACTAGTGGAAACATAGCCTTAGGGAAAAATGTCCATCAAGAACAGCAACAGCAGTAAAAGGAAAAGTCAGAGCACAGTTAAGACCCTTTTTTGCTACCACAGCAAGCATCATATCTTGAAAACAAGACACAAAAAATGGTAGGTGGTTCAATATTGTAGCATTTATGAAAGCATGAAATATCACTTTTGGTAGAAAGGTCATTGTTCAATCAGTTTATATATTTTTTTTAGTTCAGAGTACAGCTTTAAAGAGGACCTGTCACTTTTTTTTATCCCTTATTATGCCCCATACACACGGTCGGACTTTGTTCGGACATTCCGACAACAAAATCCTAGGATTTTTCCCGACGGATGTCGGAAAATCCGATCGTTCTGAACGCGGTGACGTAAAACACGTACGTTGGGAATATAAACAGGGCAGTGGCCAATAGCTTTCATCTCTTTATTTATTCTGAGCATGCGTGGCACTTTGTCCGTCGGATTTGTGTACACACGATCGGAATTTCTTAGATTGTAAGCTCTAAGGAGCAGGGCCCTCTGATTCCTACTGTATCAAATTGTATTGTATTTGTACTGTCTACCCTCAAGTTGTAAAGCGCTACGTAAACTGTTGGCGCTATATAAATACTGTATAATAATAATAATTTCCGACAACGGATTTTGTTGTCGGAAAATTTTATATCCTGCTCTCAAACTTTGTGTGTCGGAAAATTTGATGGAAAATGTCCGATGGAGCCCACACACGGTCGGAATTTCCGACAACACGCTCCGATCGGACATTTTCCATCGGAAAATCAGACCGTGTGTACGGGGCATAAGTCTTTTTGTCTGATGTATGCTATGGCATTTCCTTTTGGAGCCTTTTCTTTCCAATAGAAGTAGTTTGCTTAATGGGGCTGTGAATTGGGTCTACTCTGTCTGTTTAATTACATTTCCTCAAGAGACCTCATTCTTCATCAGTTTTTTCTAAGCTCCCTCTACTCTTTTTATTTGTTGGGTCAAAATTGAAAGAGACGATAAACTATGCAGTTGCTTAAAGTTTTTGGCATGGAGAGAATAGATTTCCTACGGAGGGTGAGGGAGGATAGGAGAAAGACATGCAGGACAGTTATGTAGAAGTTATGTAGAAGATGCTTATCATCACAAATACAATTTATCTTTAGTTCTTTAGAAGCCTTTGACAACAGAAAGAGAGGTGTTTACCTACCTTTAGACATCCAAGTCTTGTTCTTAGCTCATCGCATTCCATCTGCAGCAGACGAACCTCTACTTCTCTTTCAGATTCTTTACTTGGACAAGGTATGTGAGCGGGCCCTCCATTGACTGAGCGCATTGTCTCTTTTGTTGAGGGCTTCTTGGTCACTGCTGTAGAAACTTTTGTCTTATCCTAAAATGGGGTTTAAAAATAACATATTAACAAAGAATAATGGTGAGAAGCAAAAACAAATCAGAAAAAAACTGAAATGGGAGAGAGCAAAGGCAAGAAGCGGATCCATATAACACAAAGGGGTCCCCAATATGGTCAATACTTACCCCATTGGCCAATATGACTCTCCTAGGGGTTGATAAAATGGTTGGGGGAAAAAAAGGGGATAAGTAGGTGGTCAACTGAGTTCAAATAATCTTTTGAGGTTTCTGTAGAGCTTCATACTAGTCCCTAGCCTTGAGGGTAAGGGTGCTAGTGGTAAGACAGTGTTACCCAAGGTTGGATGGTCAGTCACCAGTATGAGCACCTCTCAGCTGTGTGTTGTTACTGGTCTTGTCTACCAGTCTGTTTTGAGTTGTGTGCCTATAACCTTCCATCCTACCCCTCTGAGAAGGATATACACTAAAATACCAAAAGTATTGGGACACCTGCCTTTACACTCACATGAACTTTAATGGCATCCCAGTCTTAGTCCATAGGGCAGTGTTTCTCAACTCCAGTCCTCAAGGCGCCCCAACAGGTCATGTTTCAGGCTTTCCATTATTTTGCACAGGTGATTTGATCAGTTTCCCTGCCTTAGGCTCGGTTCACACTGGGACGACTTGGGATCCGACTTGTCGCCCCTCAAGTCGCCCCAAGTCGCCCCAGAAAGATATTCACATGACAGTGAATGGGAGCGTCTTAATAGACACTACTGAAGTCGCTCCGACTTCAGAGCGTACTCCCTGTACTACTTGGATCCGACTTGGTAGGCGACCTGTATCATAGAAATCAATGGAAGTCGCCTCCAAGTATGATCTCTCTCTAAAGTCAAGCGACTTTGCAGGCAAAAAATTTAGTTTGCCCAGGCAAACCCCTCCCTCCCAGAGAGCTGATTATCCTGTGATTGGCCACAGCCAAAGTCGCCTGTCCTGGAGGCGACTTGAAGTCGCCTTGTAATTTGCTAAAGTCGCGCTGAAGTCGCGCTGAAGTCGCGTTGAAGCCGCATTGAAGTCGCCGTGCAAAGTCGCGCTGAAGTCGTGTTGCCCCTGTGTGAATCGAGCCTTAGTAATTACCACAGCCATCTCATCTGAGGGAAATCCTGAAAACATGACCTGTTGGGGCGCCTTGAGGACTGGAGTTGAGAAACACTGCCGTAGGATTCAATATTGAGTTGGCCCACCCTTCACAGCTATAACAGCTTCAACTCTTCTGGGACTGCTGTCCACAAGGTTCAGAAGTGTGTCTACGGGAATGTTTTTCCATTCTTTCAGAAGCGCATTTGTGAGGTTAGGCACTGATGTGGATGAGAAGGCCTTGCTTGCAGTCTCCACTCTAATTCATCCCAAAGGTGTGTTATTGGGTTGAGGTCAGGACTCTGTGCAGGCCAGTCAAGTTCCTCCACCCCAAACATGCACATCAATGTTTTTATGGACCTTGCTTTCTGCACTAGTGCACAGTCATGTTGGAACAGGAAGGGGCGCTGTCCCAAATTGTTCCCACAAAGTTAGGAGCATGAAATTGTCCAAAATGTTTCGGTATACAGACGCCATAAGAGTTCCCTTCACTGGAACAAGTGGGCCAAGCCCAACCCACGAAAAACAACCCCACACCATAATCCCCCTTCACTGAATGATTTGGACCACTGCACACAGCAAGGTCCATAAAGACATGGATGAGTGCACATGCACAGAGTCCTGACCTCAACCCGATAGAACACCTTTGGGATGAATTATAGCGGAGACTGCTAGCCAGGCCTTCTTGTCCAACATCAGTGCCTGACCTCACAAATGTGCTTCTGGAAGAATAGTCAAACATTCCCATAGACACACTCCTAAACCTTGTGGACAGCCTTCCCAGAAGAGTTGAAGCTGTTATAGCTGCAAAGGGTGGGCCAACTCAATATTGGGCCCTATGGACTAAGACTGGGATGCCATTAAAGTTCATGTGCGTGTAAAGGCAGGCGTTACAATACTTTTGGTAATATAGTGTATGTACATGTTCACTTCCTATACTGAGCATACATCCTAACCTCAGACTCTGTTGGAGAGCCAGTATAGTACCACTATAGTAATACTGATTGCTATGAATTTACAAAAAGTCAGCATTGTAACAACAACATTGGCAGCTGCTGATACTAACGCCGCGTACACACGAGCGGACTTTACGGCGGACTTTGCCCGGCGGACTGGATTTCGTCAGACAATTCCATTGTGTGTGGGCTCCAGCGGACTTTGTTTTCTCAAAAGTTGGACGGACTTAGATTTGAAACATGTTTTAAATCAATCCGTCGAAATCGAGTCCGGTCGAAAAGCCACGCTAGGGCAGCTATTGGCTACTGGCTATGAACTTTCTTGTTTTAGTCCGGTCGTACATCATCACGTACGAATTCGACGGACTTTGGTGGATTGTGTGTAGGCAAGTCCGTTCATTCAGAAAGTCCATCGTAAAGTCTGTCGAAAAGTCCGCCGGGCAAAGTCTGCCGTAAAGTCCGCTTGTGTGTACGCGGCATAAAAGGAAGTATTGTCAGTATGCTTAAGAGTATTTAAAATTTGGCTTTATAGGTTTGTTGGACCAATGCCTGTGTGCCTGTTTAAAAAGATTCTCTGTAATGATGCCATGAAACCTTTGGTATAACCCTTCAATTTCTATATAATAACTGTTTAGAGGTCAGTGAACAATCTGAAACTCTATGAATGCGTTGATGAGCTGAGGAGTTTATGGACCTCTAATATAATATATGAGAGCCTAAGTGAATTTGTCAGACAAAACATGCATATCAAGAACAGGAATACCACTAAAGGAAAATGACAATCAAGAGCAATGACAGAGCAGAAAAGGACTCTCCATGCTGTTACAGCAGTGAGGCCCCATGGTAAAGGAGCATATAATAAGAACATGAAGAAATATGGTAAATGGTTACATTTTAAAACATTAAAAAAAAAAATGTCAGTTGTGCTTTGAATAGGCTTTTATATGCTGGTTACTTATAATGGTAAATAAACTAGGATAAACTAGCCAAAGTAGATGATGGATTTTCCTTTAGGAAAGCTGTTTTTGTTTTGTCCTTTTTTGCGATCAATTGAATGTGAACCTGCAGATCAACCATGTTTCAGCAATGTATGTATGCATCAATAAGTAAACACATCTACAAAATACTCCCATACACACGTACATATCTTTAGCAATCAATAATCATTAATTTATGTTGCTCAGTATATCACTGGACTGATCAATGACCATTTGTAACAATTTACGCCTTAATAGACAGAAAAATAACTTTTACAACCTTAATTAAACTTGACTAAGCTGTTACAAGCCCCAAGGCTATGTAGAGAAAATGAAAACACTGTCATTGTCCCCAATTGTAGTACTACCTTTAAAAGCAAAGATATAATCTGTACATGTTAACTCTGTGTGACTTATTCGGTGCCCATGCAGTTAACTAGTTGGATGCAAAATTTTATTAGTTAACAGATTAAGTCACCCCACCCTGATTTTTTATTTATTTTTTATAGCAATTAGATCTATTCTGGTTTCTTATATCAATCTCTTAGGTCCTACAGCAGCAAGTAGTCTTCTCCTCTATCAAAAAAAAAAAACCGTAGAGCCAGCAATGAGCCTGACAGCTCCTAAAGCCGCGTACACACGGGTGGACTTTTCGACCGGACTGGTCCGACAGACTTTCCGACGGACTTCCAACGGACTTTTGATGGACTTGCGGCAGACTTTTCTAACGAACGGACTTGCCTACATACGTTCACACCAAAGTCCGATGGATTTGTACGTGATGACGTACACCGGACTAAAATAAGGAAGTTGATAGCCAGTAGCCAATAGCTGCCCTAGCGTCGGTTTTTGTCCGTCGGAATAGCATACAGACGAGCGGATTTCTGGGTCTGGCGGAATTACGACGTAAAGATTTGAAGCATGTTCCAAATCTAAAGTCCGTCAGATTTTCGACTGGAAAAGTCAGCTGAAGGTCCGATGAAGCCCACACACGATCGGATTGTCCGCCGGACTCGGTCCCCTCTGTCAATTCCTCCGCTAACTTCCACTTTTTCAATTAACCTCTTGCTTACTGGGCACTTAAACCCTCCTCCTGCCCAGACCAATTTTCAGCTTTCAGCGCTGATGCACTTTGAATGACAATTGCGCGGTCATACAGCACTGTACCCAAATGAAATTTTTATCACTTTTTTCCCACAAATAGAGCTTTCTTTTGGTGGTATTTGATCACTTCTGTGGTTTTTATTTTTTCTTAAAAAAATTAAAAAAAACATTTAAAAAAAAACAAAAAAGTATATATTTTTATATTTTGTTATAAAATTTTGCAAACAGATAATTTTTCTCCTTCATTGATGTACTCTGATGAGTTGGGCTGCATTGATGGGCACTGATAAGGCGGCACTGGTGGGCACTGATAGGCAGGCACTGATAGGTGGCCCTGGTGTGCACTGAGAGGTGACACAGAGGTGGCACTGATGGGTGGCACTGAAGGGCATTGATAGGTGGCACTGGTGGGCACTGAGAAGTGGCACTAATATGTGGCACTGATAGGTGGCAGTGATGGGCACTGATGGGTGGCAGTGATGGGCACTGATGGGTGGCAATAATGGGCACTGATGGGTCACACTGATAGGCAGCACTGCTGGGTAGCAATGATGAAGCACTGATTGGCACCACTGGTGGGCATTGATAGGTGGCACTTGTGGGCATTGATAGGTGGCACTGGTGGATACTGTGGGCACTGGTAGGTGGCACTGGCGGGTGGCACTGGCAGGCGGTAATTGTGGGCACAGATAAGGCAGATGTGCCTCCTTCCTCTTTGGGACCGATGTCCCTTGCACATAAGCCGGCGATCGGCTTTTTTTTTCACGTGAGGAGAAAAAAAAAAAACTATTACCTAGCTTTTGTTTACATCACATGATCAGCTGTCATTGGCTGACAGCTGATCACATGGTAAGGGGCCAGGATCGGACCCTTACTCGATCTGTGATCACCCCAGTCTCAGTGACTCGGTGTTCACAACGCGCGCCGCGCGCGCCCTGCAGGGTGCGCGCAGGAAGCATGTAAAGGGGAGGCCGTCATATGATGGCCTCCCGGAAATTCAGGTCCACTCTGTGGCTGTCATTTGGCTATAGCGCGGACGCCAAGTGGTTAAAAAAATTTAAAAATACAAACATACAAAGCCATCCGCAACCTTGCCCAAGCTACATCAGCAACCTCATCTCAAAATAGCACCCAGACTGTCCTCTTCACTCCTCCTGATCTTTAGCTCCCTAGTCACCTTCTCTCATGCTCTCCTCCAGGACTTCTCCAGAGCCTCTCCAAACATTTGAAACGCCCTACTACTTCAGGTATCACCAACTCTGTCTGTCTTTAGGTGATCCCTGAAAATGTATCTCTTAAAAGGAAGCCTATGCCAATTGAACCTAAAAACTAAAATTTGACTTTCTCCAGCAACTCATTTATTCATAAAAATGTATTTTGTATCACTTACCTCTCACTTTTTGTGGTGCACTCTCACAAGCAGGACTTTTTAACCCTCTTGAATTGTTTTGTAACTGTAATATCACCCTTTATTTTGTAAAGTACTGCACAAAGTGCTGGGGCTATATAAATCCTGTTTTAATTGCAGCTATGCACTCTTAAATGAATCCTTTAAATTCATACAAGTCTCTGTAGGTACTGTAGTGATCACACAGCCTGCTAGAGAGAGCGATGGGAGGAGAAGGTGGATATGAATTGAACTCAGCTGGAATGACAATTATGGCACTTGCTGAAAGCAACTCATCTAAGGAATAACAATCATGATATTTTACAGGGAGTAGACAGAATCAGGAATCAATACTACATGAAAATACACACGCTAAAACTAGCAGATTCAGTTTATATGGATTTCAGTTGTATTTGCCCAGACAAAGTGAAATCAATCGTATTTTTAAAAATTCATAGCGATAAAAGCAAACCCCCTTATTCTGTTTCATTTTCTATATAATCTTTGCTTTCATGATTGTAAATGACTAAATCACAGTTGCAAAATTAGTTTCTTTATTGCTTACATTTTAGTTATATATACTGTATATACTGTAACATTTGCATGTAGATTATGCCATCAGTGTTGCTGACATTCATACAGGTGATTGACAAAGGAAATGCTTGAAGCAGGCTCTCCAACATACCCCGCTCCAATAGGTACAGTATATACCACTGATGAACATTTACCCTTCAAATTATAATCTCCTAATTTTAGCCTTTGCTTTAATGTCAGGTAAGTGTAATCTATAAATTAGAGAGATGAGCGGGAGGAGAGAGTTTGTTACCTTCATGCATTCTGCATGCAGCCCCCTCAGACCTATCCCGATTCAGCGATGTGCACAAGAGTCTCATCTCTCCGGGGGTTCTCAGTCCTCATTGGCTGAGGCAGGAGCAGGAGCCATTGGCTGCGGCTCGGCAGCGAGCCTGCTTGGTTGCCCCCAGAGTAAGCTGCTTGCTCTGGGGGTACTTGGCAGGAGAGAGGGGGGTCGGGAGTACCAGTGAAGGACCCGAAAAGAGGAGGATCCCGGCTGCTCTGTGCAACACCACTGCACAGAGCAGGAAATTATAACATGCTTGTTATTTAAAAAATAAAAACTTTAATATCACTTTAAAGGCTAAGTTTACCTTTTTCTTTTTCTTAAATTCCAGCTTTCCCATGTACCAATATACCATTATTGTACCTCTGTTGCAGAAAAGAAAAAACTGTCACTATATTCTAGGGCAGGCCTTACTTTAGCCTCCAGTTCCTCCTGTAGAAAACTCCTTCATGAATTCCTGGTATTTGTCCTTAGGACATGAAAACCATTACAAGGAAGTACTTCACCAGCTCTCCTCGATAACACACACCCTTCACCTGCCCTCCCCTCCAGGAGATTGCTCCTGGCCACCTCTGTATTTACAGGCTTTTTCAATGCAGACATTGTCAGTGACACTGTTCTCCATGAGCGCCATTTTTCCCTGAACATTCAGCCAGTGTCCTCTACTGATCAATCGTTTTGTACCTTACCTTCTTACAAAAATCGTTCATTTGGCAAAGTGTGCATGAGCTCGGGGATCACATTACAGCCTATGTGGAGTAGAGATGTAGTAATAAAAACAGGAGAAGTGTGTCCCTGGAAGTCTGTAATACTCGCCATACACTATACAATCTGATTGTACGATCTCCTTTAGAACTACCATCAACTATGTAGTGCAAGGGCCTGCCTGATTGGATACAGAGTGATTGGATATATGTGTGTGTCCTATTATATAGTTTTGGTATACCTAAAGGAGATGTAAAGAAACTGTACAATCAGATTGTATAGTGTATGGCCGTCTTATACACCTAAAATGAACTAGTCACACTTTCTGTGCCATTAATGTTTAATGGCAGTCCAAACATTGAAGCAAGTGCACATTTTGCTGCATGAAAAACCCCACCAAATGTCCCATGAGTTACTTTGCCGCGTGTAGGGTAACCATTGAAATCAATGGGCTGCCCGATGCATGTCTCAGGAAAAACAGGGCAAAAACATGCACTTCCACTACGCTAGTTGTGAATAGGGCGTGAAAGTGAAATCGGTGTGTTTACACAAGAACCATGACAGCTGATTCTCTCCATCCATTCCATCCCATGTACTTGCATAAAGCTGGCTATATACTGTGCAATCTGATTGTACAATCTCTGTACAATTTCCTTTAGATTTATCAAAACTATGTTATAGGAGGACCCACCTGAACAATTCATTTAATTTGTATCAAGCCCTTGCACTTCATAGCTGGTGGTCATAGCTCCCAACTGTCCCTGATTTCGAGGGACTGTCCCTGATTTGGAGCCTCTGTCCCTCTTTTCCCCTCGTTTGTCCCTCATTTTGGTCTGATCCATATAGTTGTATAAAAAAAAAAAAAAAAAAGGCACTAAAAAAGTCTTTAGAAATTTGCGCAAAATGCCTGCTGCTTTTTTTATGCAAAAAAGTCATAGTCATTCAGTGGAAATCAACTGATCCTCCGAAACACAATTACTACGAGGCATGTGGTTGTTCAAGTAAATTTGACAAGATATGGTCTTGCCTTCCCTCTGTGATGTTAGAAACTGGAGGATTTTGTCAATTCCGGTTTCGGTTTGATGTTTACAAGCCGGCATCAGAATAAATTGCTCTTGATCAGGTGATCAGGAGGCCAGAGGAGAGATATGGGGCCTAATAGACCCCAGAACTCTCCATCGAGAGGACCTATCACTCTATTACAAGGGATAATCTATTACAAGGGATGTTGTTCATCCCTTGTGATTTCAATAAAGTTCAATAAAAAAAAATTAAAGATACAGTGTAAAAAAAAAAGTAAATAAAAAATTCAATAAATAATTTTTTTTTAAAGCGCCCCCGTTCCCCCATGCAAATATGAACAAGCAGTTAGGTCACACCACGCGAACGTAAGAGTGAGAGCAGTAATTCCAGCACCAGTAACTCTAAACTGTAACTCTAGACTGATAACCTGTAAAGACTTTTACCACTAAGAGCCCTTTCACACTGGGGCGGCGTCGGCGGTAAAACGCCGCTATTATTAGCGGCGTTTTACCGTCGGTATGCGGCCGCTAGCGGGGCGGTTTTACCCCCCGCTAGCGGCCGAGAAAGGGTTAAATACCACCGCAAAGCACCTCTGCAGAGGCGTTTTGCCGGCGGTATAGCCGCGCCGTCCCATTGATTTCAATGGGCAGGAGCGGTAAAGGAGCGGTATACACTCCCCTCCTTCACCGCTCCGAAGATGCTGCTGGCAGGACTTTTTTTACCGTCCTGCCAGCGCATCGCTCCAGTGTGAAAGCCCTCGGGGCTTTCACACTGGAATTAAAGCAGCGGCTGTTTCGGGTCGGTTTGCAGGCGCTATTATTAGCGCAATAGCACCTGCAAACCGCCCCAGTGTGAAAGGGCTCTTAAGGACCGCCCACCGCATATATACTGCGGCAGGGCAGCCCTACTGCGCGAAACGACATACCTGTACGTCGTTTCGTGCACGAGACACTGTGGACGCGCATGCGTTGCACAGCAGGGGAGCCGATGTGCGGGTCCGACGGCTGCGGCCATCCGCGATCGCTCCTCAAAGAGGCAGAACGGGGATCTGCAAATGTAAACAAAGCAGATCTCCGTTCTGAAAGCAGAGTACAGTGAGATAGCCTGTTCCTGTTCCTAGTGATCAGGAACAGCGATCTCTGTGTACTCCCAGTCAGTCCACTCTCCCCACAATTAGAAACACCTCCCTAGCACATAATTAACATCTTGATCGCCCCCTAGTGTTAACCCCTTCCCTGCCAGTGTCATATATACAGTGATCAGTGGATATTTGTAGCTCTGATCACTATAATAATTTCACTGGCCCCAAAAAAGTGTCAAAAGTGTCCGATCTGACCGCCGCAATGTCGCAGTCCCGCTAAAAATCGCTGATCACTGGTATTACTATTAAAAAAAAAAAAATGCCATACATCTATTCCCTATTTTGTAGACGCTATAACTTTTGCACAAACCAATCAATATGACCTTTGTGTGCACTAAGCTTCATTTAGATGTATTATTCGAGAAAATGTGCGTTTGTTAAAGCTCTGCGCAACTATCATACAAAATAAAAAAAGATTGCAATGACAACCGTTTTATTTTCCAGAGCCTCTGCTTAAAAAAAATATATGTTTAGGGGCTCTAAGTAATTTTATAGCAAACAAAATGCTGATTAATTCATGTATGAGATTAATATTAGTATTCACCTAGACTGGAAGTAGTTATAAAGAAAGCCAGGGACAGGAGACATTAAAGTGAGCGTGAAGCTTTATTTTTTTAATTAAAATAGTAAACATGGTATACTTACCTGCCCTATGCAATGCTTTTGCACAGGGTGGCACCAAACCTCCTATTCTGGGGTCCCCCGCCAGTGCTCTCAGCTCCTCCTCCCTTCTGAGTGCCTCCATAGCAAGCTGTTTGCTATGGGGGCACTTGTACTGGCTCTATTCCGAGCTGGGCAGTGTGTGTCTAGTGACACATACAGCATGTCCAGTGGCTCCTGCTGCTTTCTCTGAGCAGAGAGAGAGAGGGAGAGAGAGAGAGAGAGAGAGAGAGAGAAGCGCTGCTGTTCGCGGTCACATGAATGAATGAATAAATGATTTGTAGAGCGCTGCAAATGCGAACTGAATCGCCTCAAGGCGCTGATGCGTTGTGTTGTCAAGCTTCTTGAGTTTTTTCCTGAAAGCCAGATGGTTTTCTTCCATGCGGATGTGAGTCAGAAGAGAGTTCCATAGCCGAGGTCCCTGGACTGCAAATCTTCGTTCTCCCCTTGCTTTGTAGCGGTATTTGGGAACGAGGAGGAGGTTTTGGTTAGATGATCGCAGATTGCGATTCGGTGTGTAATGTTTTATTTTCTCTCGGAGGTATTGAGGGGCGTTTCCATGTATGCATTTGTGGGTGAGGCATAGCGTCTTGAAAGTAATCCGATTCTTTACTGTTAGCCAGTGTAGGCTCCTCAGGGATGGGGAGATGGACTCCCAGGGTTTTTTTCCTGTTATTAGACTTGCCGCCGCGTTTTGAATGGCCTGTAGGCGCGTAAGCTGATATTGGGGTAATCCTAGGTAGAGTGAGATTGCGTAATCGAGACGGGAATTAATGATTGTTCCAACTACTGCTGCTTTGTCATCTTCTGGGATGAAGGGGATGAGTCTGCGTACTTGCGGAGGAGATTGTGCGATCCACTAACTACTGATCCTATTTGTGCATCCATTGTCATTTCTGAGTCCAAGATAATTCCAAGACTTTTTGCCTTGGTGCTCGGTGAAATGGTCTGTCTGAAGATGGCGGGGGGTGTCCATGGAGTCTTGGTTTTGGGATTTTGGTTTGTGTGCAGGTAGAGAAGTTCTGTTTTTGATCCGTTGAGTTTGAGAGAACTAATGGTCATCCAGTTATCTATTGAAGTGAGGCATTTCTCTAGTTGCTGATGGTGGTCTTTTTGTCCGGTGATCCGAAAGTAGATTTGGGTATTGTCAGCGTATGAGTGGAAGCAGAGATCTGATTTTCTGATGATATTGAGGAGAGGGCGGAAGTAGATGTTGAATAGCACTGGCGACAAGGGGGAGCCCCGAGGGACTCCACAGGAGATTGCCTGGGTTTCCGAGGTAAATGCTCCTAGTTTCACTGTCTGCGAGCGATTCTCTAAGAAGGATGCAAACCATTTTAGACTAGACTCTGTGGCTCCTGCTACTTCTGTGAGCCGGCCAAGTAGAGTATTGTGGTCCACTGTGTCAAATGCTGCACTGAGGTCTAACAGTACCAGGAGACACGACTCTCCGCCATCTGCTGCTTCGAGTGCATCGTCCCATACTTTTACTTTCCGTGCCATGGCCTGGGCGGAAACCTGATTGTAGAGTGTCCAGAAGTTGATGCGTGTCCAGGTGGCATTGTAGCTGTTGTACTACCGCTTTCTCCACAATCTTGGACACGGTGTTGAGGCTTGTTATCGGTCGGCGGTGGTTGGGGTCTTTAGGGTCAAGATTGGGCTTCTTTAGCAGGGGTTTGACGATGCCTTGCTTGAGTGTAGTTGGTACAATCCCTTCTTTGAATGACTGGTTTATGAGGTGTGTTATAGTTGGAGCCAGGATGTCGGCGCATTCTTTCAGGAGTTTCGTGGGAATGATGTCGTTTGGTGATGTGCTGTCTCGAAGGCTTCTCATAATGTTTTTTGTCGTGTCAGTGGTGATTGGGCTCAAAAAGAAGTCTGGTGGTTGTGTGCTGTTCGCGTCCATGTCATCTTTTTGCTTTGGTTGGGTAAGGTTGGTTGCTTTTTTCTGTTGAATTGATTCCCGAATCCTGTCGATTTTGTCAATGAAAAAATTAGCTAGCTTGTTGCAGTATTCTTGAGTATCGTTTGCTGGGGGCTCTAAGCAGGTTGGGTTCATTGATTGGGCGACTATTTTGAAAAGTTCCCACGGCCGGTTTATGGCGGTTGAGATGGTGTTCGAGAAATGTTCTTTTTTGGCTGTGAAAATTGCTTTGTGGTATTTCACAGTGAGTATTTTGTAGTTTGTCACAGTTCTGGATCGAGATAGGACTCAAAGTATTTAGGGGGGAGGGGGGAGATGAACATGGAGGGTTTTTAACCTTAAAGCAGAGAATGCATTAGGGTGAAAAAATCTCCTGAGAACACCAGAGATTGGCAATATACTCCCTCCTTAGTGGTGGCACAGGCTTTGCAGAGCTCTTCCTTAGGATAGTATTCATAATATTGCTACAGCAGATTAGCTCCGTATTACCACCTCCAGAATACAGAGCATGACACAGTTCCCATCATGCCCCCCCCCCCCCCCCACTTTACAGTTCAGACTGCTCTCTACTCTTCGAATGCAATGCAGTGACACTGGATTCAGACATACTGGTGAGGTGCTAAAATAGCCACCAAACACTGCTGGTGGCCCATGGGGACAAGCACCAAGCTTACTGCTGGAGCTTCCTTGCTTCTTTCCAGGACCTCTTCAATACCTGCATTGCTCCACCTTGGTTGGTTGAATCCTGTCAGTCAAGGATTGGCTCTTATGTGCCATGGAGTGTTTCCTCAAAAAAAAGCAAAAAGAACACACACTTTTTTCATTAGAATCAGGTTTTCTAAAGCGCTCCACACACTGTCATTTTATCTTCTGTTCAGTGTATGATATAATCTGTCAACTTTTGTGACAGTGCTCAATGAACCTAGGGGGTGATTCAATAAAAGATGTTTAAGTGTCAGTGTGGTTTTTACTGACTGCCAACACATTGTGAGTGCTATCAACTCGGCATAACTGAGTCTACAGAAAATGTAAAATTCACCATATAGCTCTCTAGCAAGTTTTTATTTCAAGATTATCACATATGCCAGGGGATACCTGGCTTTTTCACAAATTTGTGGGCGGGTTGCCCTGTATAGATTAACACATGAGGGCACGTGCAGCAGGGTACCCCACCTACTGTACAGAGCATCAGCTCCCTCTGTATCCAGCACACTCTCTGCACCAGCCAGTGACTTCTTGTGGTTCGGGTTAATGCTCACAAAATCAGTCTGAATACATGGGGGCCCAACGTCACATGACATATGCAACCTGTGGGAGTCATCTCTCATCGTCAGGAAAGTGACTATGTTCTTATAACCACCACCGACCAGGTTTGCAGGAAACATTTCACCTAGACACGACTCTACTTTTAACTGAATTTTAACTCTCCACCTCCAATATCGCAGTATTTCACTTTACTGGGAACAGTAGCAATGCTGGCACTTTCTTGCTTTGAAGAGTTTGTTAACCCAAAAAAAAAAACCAACACAGATTCTGTTCCTTTAAAGCATGTTACACAGCACAGTGTTTGTGCTGTGTAATTTGGTACCCAGTAACACCTGTAATACCTGGCTGATCCTGCCTGGCTATAGCCTCCCGTCGGCAAACAGACCACGATAATCATGGCTGCTGAGCCCCTGATAACGTGGTCTGTTTGTGTGCCTCCGTCATCCGCAGCATGCTCTTCTGTGTCTGTCTCATCTGTCCTCCCCCCCCTCCCCACTTTGCGTGTCACCTAGTGACAGTGCCGCCCCATCCACCTCCTGCTGCAGGAATAACCAATATATTTTTACACTATCTGTTCTGTATCCCAATACAGTGCCCCCCTGTCTCATTAAAAAAATCCTCCTTCACCATATCTCACGGCGGCTCCCGGCGATCACATGACCGGCTGTGTCTCCTCTCGCCTCCTCATGTCCCGCTGACTTCAGCGGGGAAACCTTGGCCCCATCCGCTGCTTCTGCAAGACGGGCAGAGAGGAGACACAGCCGGTTACATGAGTGCCAGGAGCCGCCGTGAAATACGGTGAAGGAGGTATTTTTTTTTAATGAAACAAAGACGGGGGGCACTGTATTATGATACATAGTTACATAGTTAGTAAGGTTGAATAAAGACACCAGTCCATCCAGTTCAACCTGAGTGAGTGTGTGTACGTGTCTACAATTATCCCTATTTATATTAAGGTACCCATATAGTGCCATCAATTTACGAAGCGCTCCACACATACATCGCACACTCACATTGGTCCCTACCCTCTAAGAGCCCACAATCCTAGGTCCCCAACTCACATTCATATACTAGGGCCAATTTTGGACAGAAGCCAATTCACCTGCCAGCATGTCTTTGGAGTGTGGGAGGAAACCAGAGTACCTGGAGGAAACCCACACAGGCACAGGGAGAACATGCAAACTCCAGACAGGTAGTGTCATGGTTGGGATTTGAACCAGCGACCCTTTTTAGTGCTAGGCGAGAGTGCTACCCACTACACCACTGTGCTGCCCATACAGAACGGGTAGTGTAAATGACTGAAAGTGGGTTAACAACCACTTTAACTTTACTTATTAAATTGTAGTAAAAGCTCCCAACATCCACAGTTTTGGTAATTTCAACTACATAAAGTTTAAACAGTCCAAACTTTTTTGCTAAATAAAATGCACAGCTTGGTCTCACACTTTCTAGCTTCTGAGTGGACCTTTAGACTTGCATAGCTTACATACAGTCCATGGGATGTTGAGGTGTACTCACAGTACTAAGGCACGCTGCTCATATTCTAAACAGGCCAGAAGCCTTCACTGTCCTCCACTCTGGCATTCCCCAGGCCCAGATGTGCTATTTTGCAGAGATGAATTATTCTCCGGCCTCTACACTGTTGGCATCACTTGGCAAAAGGGCTTGAGGAAACTCCTCTGAAACCTTTTATAGGCAAGATGAGGGGTCTACTCCAGGAAATGATCTAAAAGCAGGGAGAATGCTAACTTACTCTTGCTCATCTGCTTACAATTAACTAATTTTTTCAGATCCTTATGTCCCAACTACAACTCCATTTCCAAAAAAGTTAGTAAACATGTCAATGTTTAAACTGAGAAAATTTACCATTTTACAAAAAAAAAGTAAATTTTGAAATTGATGGCAGCAACACGTCTCAAAACAGTTGGGACAGGGCAACAAAAAAGGGCAAAGTAAGTGGTACTAACAAGGAAGAACATTTTCCAATGAATTAGGTCAATTGGCAACAGGTCAGTAACATGATTGGGTATAAAAAGGGCATCTTAGAGAGTCAGAGTGTCTCAGAAGTAAAGATGGGCAGAGGTTCACCAATCTATGAAAAGCTGCATCTAAAAATTGTTGAATAATTTGAGAATAATGTTCCTCTACATAAAATTGCAAAGACTTTAAATAAATCATCATGTACAGTACATAATATCATCAAAGGATTCCAAGAAACTGAAGAAATCTCTGTGTGGCAAAACTGAAACGCAATACTGGATGCTCCTGATCTTTGGGCCCTCAGACAGCACTGCATTAAAAACAGGCATGATTCTGTGATGGACATCACTGCATGGGGTCAGGAATACTTCCAAAAATCACAGTGAATATGATCCAGAAACATCGCTGTCTTCTCTGGGCCAAAGCACATTTAAAATAGTCTGTCGCAAAGTGGAAAACTGTTCTGTGTTCAGATGAATCTATGACAACAGCATGGCTTCATAGTAGAAAAGTCCAGGTGCTTAACTTGCCTGCCTGCAGTCCAGACCTTTCACTAATTGAAAACAGTTAAAATCCTATATCAGGCAAGAATGGGGCAACATCCCTCTCCCCAAACTCCGGTAACTGATCTCCTCAGTTCCCTAAGCGTTGTAAAAAGAAGAGGGGATGCTACAGTGTGGAAACATGGCCCTGTCCCAACATTTTTGTGATGTGCTGCTGCCATCATTTTCAAAATTACCTTATTTTTTTCTTAAAATGTTACATTTTCTCAGTTTAAACATTTGAAATCTATTTTCTATCAAGAATAAAAAACGATTTTTATGAGATTTGCAAATCAATGCATTCTGTTTGTATGTAGATTTTTCACAGCGTCCCAAACATTTTGGAATTGGGGTTATGTTCCCATGCTGCTTATCCAGTAATATATACAGCCAATGCATCTGCAAAAGAAAGAGGGGTCCTTATTGGATTTAAGAGAAGTTCCTTTAATCTTAGAGCACTCAATCTCTAACCCTGAAGGGAGATGTCACCTCCTCAAGGGACATCTTAATGATGTACAGCTTACTATAACCACATATTATGCCCCCTTGACAAATAGCTGTCCTTTTTTACATACTTGTTTGATCATTCACGACCCGAAGTACATTCATTATAACAGGGAACTCCAACATCACCCTAGCACCCCACCTTGACAAAAAAACATTTAACGGATATGGCTTCCTCTCCACACCCAGATTCATCTCCCTGAGCGCTCTTTGCACTCCTCTCTTACTTGTTAACTGATGTCTGGAGAGAGTTGCACCTAACTAAACATGATTTGTGTTCTTCAACTTACCCATGTCTTTAAAGTGGTGTTTCACCAAAAAAAAAAAAATTAGATGTCAGCAGCTGCAAATACTGCAGCTGCTGACTTTTAAAATAAGGACACTTACCTGTCCCGGGGTCCAGCGATGTCGGCACCCGAGACCGAGCCGTCCCTCGATCCTCGGGTGCTGCCGCCGCCATTCACACTGAGGGAATCAGGAAGCGAAGCGTTGCCGCTTCACTGCCCGGTTCCCTACTGCGCATGCGCGAGTCGCGCTGCGCGTCTTCACTGGTCCCCGTTGTGTTGTGGGAACTGTGTATTTCCCACAACACAACGGGGGTGGGCGGGGAGTCTGCGGCTAGCTGCGGCTAGCTGTACCCGGAAGTGGGTGCAGATACCTGTATTATACAGGTATCTGCACCCCCCTCCCCCCTGAAAGGTGCCAATTGTGACACCGGAGGGGGGGAGGAATCCGATGAGCGGAAGTTCCACTTTAGGGTGGAACTCCGCTTTAACCACTTCCCGCCCGCCCTATAGCGGATTGACGTCCGGGAAGTGGTTCTGTTATCCTGACTGGGCGTCATATGACGTCCTTCAGGATAACATGCCGCAGCGCGCCCCCGGGAGCGCGCATCGCGGCGATCGGTGGAGCGGTGTGTCAGTCTGACACACCGCTACACTGATCTTGGTAAAAAGCCTCCGGCGGAGGCTCTTTACCACGTGATCAGCCGTGTCCAATCACGGCTGATCACGCTGTCAACAGGAAAAGCCGTTGATCGGCTCTTCCTCACTCGCGTCTGACAGACGCAAGTAGAGGAGAGCCGATCGGCGGCTCTCCTGGCAGGGGGGGTCTGCGCTGATTGTTTATCAGCGCAGCCCCCCCGCAGATCACCCCACTGGGCTACCAGGGATGCCACTAGGACCACCAGGGAAGGGGCAACGTGGATGGCCAGGTATGTACCCCATGGCCATCCACATGTGCATGTGCCCAATCTGTGCCAATCAGTGCCCACAAATGGGCACTGATTGGCACTATTATGCCAATGATATGCCTAGCAATGCCCATCAATGCTATATCAGTGCCACCTGTCACTGCCCATCGGTGCCACCTGTCAGTGCCCATCTGTGCCCATCTGTGCCCATCAGTGCCCACCTATCAGTGCCCATCAGTGCCACACATAAGTACCCATCAGTGCCACCCATATATACCAATCAATGCCACCTACGAGTGCCCATCAGTGCCGCCTATGTGTGCCCATCGGTGCAAACCTATGAGTGCCCATCAGTGCCGCATACCAGTGCCACCTATCAGTGCCCATCAGTGCCACCTATCAGTGCCGCCTATCAGTGCCCATCATCAGTGCCCGTTAGTGCCACCTCATCAGTGCCACCTCATCGGTGCCCATCAGTGCTGCCGTATCAGTGCCCATCAGTGCAGCTATTTTAGTGCCCATTATTGAAGGAGAAAGCGTACTTATTTACAAAAAAATTTAACAGAAACAAAGAAAAACTTGTTTTTTTTCGAAATTTTCGATCTTTTTTTATTTGTTGCGCAAAAAATAAAAACCGCAGAGGTGATCAAATACCACCAAAAGAAAGCTCTATTTGTGGGAACAAAATGATAAAAAAAATTGTTTGGGTACAGTGTAGCATGACCACGCAATTGTCATTCAAATTGCAACAGCGATGAAAGGTGAAAATTGGGCTGGGCGGGAAGGTGTCTAAGTGCCTGGTATTGAAGTGGTTAAACAAAGCAACTGTCCAGCCTTCTTGCTGTCCATGGACATTAAGAAGGCCTCTGATAAGTCTTATGGCCATATCTATCTATATCGGTTTTGGCTTTTGCTAATGCGTAAATTCTCTTTAAAGGGCCCTAGGGAATTCCTACTTGTTCAATATCTGGGGTTTTGCTCACTTCTCTTTGAAATAGGTAGAGGGACTGGGCAGGGATGCCTGTTATCCCATGTGTTATTTGCCTTGGGGCAAAAACCATCCGTTATAATCTGAACATCAAAAACCATAGACCATCCAGCATTATATGGACATAAACTAAGCCTCTTTGCAGATGATATCCTCATGTTTCATACCAACCCAATGACCTCTCTGTCTAGCTTTGCAGAACTAGGAAAATTCCAACAAATATCAGGGATCCAGATTAACAATAGCAAGTACAGATCCCTCAGGAGATCATTTTTCAACTACAAATATTGATATTTTTTCCTGGGAACCTGGTCATTTCTCATATCTAGGTATTTTCTCACTTCCTCCTATGATACACTGTACTCGGCCAATTACCCTTTTCTACTATGACAACTTTACCTTCTCCTTGAATCATTAAAGGGATATCAAATTTCTTAGCTTGAACCCATAGGAGCAGTCAAAATGTCTTTACTTCTGAAGTTACTTTTGTCCTTTTTTGCATGTTCCTAGTTAAGGGTACCAAGTGATAGGTGTCCCGGGAGCTGCACATCAAGTCAAAGCCTGCTGTGTGATAATGAATGGCAGTCTCAGCCTGGACCCCCACCAGGCCACACCCCACATATAACACTCTGCCCACCGGAGCCTACTCATGGTGGTGTGGTCTGGTGGGGGTCCAGGCTGAGACTGATATTCACTATCACACAGCAGGCTTTAACTTGATGTGCCGCCCCTGGGACACCTATCATTTTCTACAATTGCCTGGAGCATAGTCAAACTTCCTTCCCAGCCAGAGTGGGCATAGGACTTCATTCCCATAACAGCCTGAGCAGCTGACACACATATCTTGGTTCACACCTAGTTAAAGTACCTCCATATACTTTGTGAAGTCCAGAATCAACGGCTCTTTTTGTAAACCAGAAGACCCTTTCCCAACCAAAACATTGTGGGAGCTTATCTGTCCCAAATTTGGTCCAATATTATTTTGCAGCACAGATTGCCCAACTCATGGCTTATCATAACATTTTTGGTTTCCCCTTTTGGGTCACCATAGAGCCACTGAAAATTAGCCCCATGTCCGTGGAGACTCTACTGTGGACCCCCCCCCAACAAACGTGGAAATAGATTCCCAATCCAGTTGTCCCCCACTCAGGTATGGGACAATGTAAACTCAGGTCTCATTATGTCGCTCTTGCGACTTTCCTATGCAACCCCATGTTTCGCCCACGATGCCTGGAACCATCATCATTTAAATAGTGCGTCTCATATACTGGATCTTGGTGGCAGGTAATAAAGATATGATTAATGTTCCCCTGTCCACTGGTATAATTTAAACTTAAATGTCACTATTGGATCCTTTATGTAAATCTGGAAAGTCATCTAGCCCCCCTGAAGCACTACAGTCTCCATGAATAAAAAGAGACATAATTTTCCTATAGTTAAATATTAATAATAATAAAAAAAAAACATTAGTTGGTACAGTGTCAATTGACCTAATTCAGTTTTCTTTTTTGTTCTTTAAATAGTAAAGTAATTCTACTGGCTAAAAAAAAATGTCACCAAAGAGCTTAGGATGTATATCAATCTATATGTTTCCATCATTTCTGACTTGCGGCAAAGACCTGACAAGCTTTAGGAAATTTAGTTTTCCTAGAGAGATGTTGGTAATATCAGTGGATAAAAAAGTTGTATAACAAATCACTGCCCGTGAGACAAGCTAATCTGATTTATTTATAGCTCTATCTTCCCTGAACTTTTCTGCACTTTGATCTAAAATCACCGCTATTTATATTTCTATTCACATTATTTATTAAAGCAGAACCCCACTCCCCACACACAAAAAGCCATGATAAACTACAATAAAAATTTAAGACAAACTAGTTAGGATCATGGTTAACACTAACAGGAAAAAGGGATCTGCTATAAGGTCACATTACACTGCATAAAATTGCTTGTCTACAAGTCACACAAGAAATGATACTGTTGAATAAACGTTTTAGAATTGCTATCAAACAAAAAAACAACTAAGTGGAACATATTTTTATCAGCTGAGCAGCACATCTAAAATACCAGAGCTGGGTAAATAACTAGCCTATACCATATCAATTATGAATGTTCTATTTTAGTCATATAGCCCGGTACTTGGCTATGATGAACAAGTTATGACAGGTTATAGCGGCTCTTTACACTGTTACTAAACTGATATGCTGATTCATCTCAGCAGGGAGAGCCAGGAAGTCAAGGAGTTCCATAGACTTCAATGTTGGCCGCAGTGGAATGTGGGAAATGAAGTTCAGGTTGGGAGCCATATTGTGAACTTCTATTGATCTATAAACTGCACTTCCCAGAGAGAGATTGCCAGGAGAGGAAAAAGTTGAATTTTTTCACAGGACACAGCTTCCTCTTGCTATGAGGGAACCCGGAGAGTGCACATCGCTGCCCGCTGTGCACAACAACTGCTGCATAACGGCGGTCTGAGCAGGTTCCAGAGTGCTGAGTCCACATTTGCCAACAGCGTCACCTAGGTGCAGAGCAGAGAGTGGACTAATCGCTGTGTGTAGCTGGATGGTGAGTTGCAATATCACCAGGGCTGGTGAGATGCTGCTTTGGGGATTTACAATCTGCTGCTAGAGAAACTAAGCCCTTAAGGAACCTACCACACAGCCATCTAGTAGCTATATTGCTGCCTGCAGGCTTAATTGGACTATTCTCAGGTGCACCAACGGTACAACTGGGCCCCACCACTAGCCGGCTGAAGAGTTAGGACTAAAGCCTGTCCCTTTACAGCTGATACACTGAGACCTTCAACAATTTGCTTATGCTAAGAGGTGCCTCTTAGGGGACATTGTACCATATCATAGCCATTCTCCTTGACTAGTTATAGTATTATTACTCACATTGCAGATAATGCTTATTTGCACTGTTTATTGCTAATTTATCAGTTAATCTTAGTCTAATGGTACAGAACTCTATTCTACAGTAAGTTACCTCGGCATAGTGATTATACCATATAGTTGGGGCTGAAACTACCTTTTGTGTATTAATTGAATGCTCAAACCACCATTTATTCTATCCCATACCAAAGCATTAAGTCCATTTACCACTAAACGGTATTGTGCCTATTTCCTTGTGCTAATTCACAACCGAGTTAAAAGGTATCTATACTAATGTTCCTATAATTGCCTCCAGTAACTTTCATTCAACCAGGTGCGTCAGAGCGTCTGAAAGTGTTCTTTGAGTTGAGGCACAGAACAGAGAACCCAAATCATCAAGCATATAAGTGTTGGAAATGTGATAGCGCTGCTAAGAGTTGAAAATCCTGAATACTAGAAATGCTGTGGGATATTAAAGTGTCAGTGTCATTACATACACATATAAAGGTAAAGCAAATATGTTAGATGAATGATCAAAATATAAAGTACAAATCACCAAGCAGCTGCTATGGGGGTAGCGATACACTTATGAGTTTTCATATGAAGAACATTCTTACCCAAATTTTTTATTATATGGTTGTATTTGTTTAGCATAGGTATTAAAGTACACATTAATTTTTTGCACATTAGTCCACCCTACTTGCCCCCTTAACTTAAACTAACCCAGCTTCTTATTCCCTCTCACCAGTGGAGCATTGGCCTTCTTCACTGTTAACTTCTCCAATCTTCTGTGCCATGAGGCCTCACTGACTTGTGAAAAGCTACACTTAGTAATGAGATTTGGGCTTGAAGCAACCTTGAGTTTGCCAATTCAATAGACCTAATTATTTTTACACCACTATGAACTGCAAGATCTGTGAACTGTGGCCAGTAGGTTAAGAAGGGTCAATAAGGGGCTTTCAGATAAATCACCACCCTCAAAGTGGGCTTTTGTTTCAGAGGGGTTGTATTTTGGGGTCTGAAAATACCGGTCTGTGCTCTGTGTGTCTCTGGTACATTTCAGCCTCGATTTGCTCATTAAAAATGTCCTGCTGCTGGTCAATTATACACTGCTGTATTATCTGCAGCTTTTAAACCCAGACATCTCAAGTCTCCCGCAAATCGTGGGAGACTCCCGCATTTGGATACTGGCTCATGGACACCCGGGAGCGCCGGGCGATCTCCCGGCTGAGCCTGTCACTCGGAAAGGCAGAGCAGCCCGAGCGGCGGAATGTTACTGAGCTGACACGCTGCGGCTTCCCTTCCCAGTGTTATCAAATAGACAGCATCCCTGGCTTCCCTCTAGACATGCACTTCTCCCTTCCTGCCACTGGGGGCTGCTTGTATATACAGATGAATTGGAATGTGATTTTAGAGCATCTCCAGTTTGCTCTACCAGAGGCTAACTGTTCTTCATGTCCTACCTACACCTAAGGTATGCCACTGTTTGCTAATGTATATTGCAAATAGAAGTTTTCAGTAGATTATGCCAAAAGTCTTTATAATATTTGATGTTACAATGGCAGTCCTAGCAGATTCCTCTGTGAAGAGCTGATTGCTGGGGATATGGCAGGAGAACTTGCCATAATATGACATTATACATTTTATTGCAAATTTAACTTGAAGCTTCCATGTTCCAGCACTTAGTTTTACACTCCCCCTTCTCTCTGATGCAGACAGTACTCATTCAAAAAACATTTAGTGTGCTTTCACACTGAGGCGTTGGGGGCGTCGAGGTAAAGCTTTTTTAGCGGTGCTTTACCGTTGTTTTAGCAGCGCTATTCGGCCACTAGCGGGGTGCTTTTAAAACTGCCCACAAAGCGCCGCTGCAGCCTAGTCTTGCTCATTAAAACTGCCCTGGCCAATTTTTACACTGTTTTATTATCAGCTGTCTCTAAATTCTTCATGAGAGTTTGATAGAAATTGGCCAGTGGCAGGACAGTTTTGCATTAGGAAGAACAGGCACAGCCTTAGTGAACCATAGGCCGATTTTTATCTGCTGGTGAAAGCCACTTGTACCACTTGATGAAAAAGCATGTTTGGCTGCTAAAACTAGCTGAAAAAAGTATTTTTTAATGCAATTAATCAGATTGTGGTACTGCTACTGTATGGAAGGCAAGCTAATTGTAAGAGAAATGAATTAAATCCACAGCCAAATATTCACTGCCAGACTACACTGACACTGACTGTCTGTAAAAAAAACCATCCTGTACACTACAGTACATATAGCTTTAAGGCATCCTGGAAGCACGCTATTTAAAGGATTTGTGTATTTTCAATGTCACTCTCTAACCAGCATGAAAAGGACCCCTCCCCTGCTGTATGATATTTCATTTTTTTTTTCTTTTTGCATTGGTAAATGTCTCCTTTTGGCAGTGACAATTTTTACATGCTTTTTTAATAATAGCTTGCTATTAGCCCTTAAAATGGTGAGAATTTTGAAACAGGATTAGCCCCCAATAGACTTTACTGGGAATTGCCAGCATGATTAAATTTCAAACAGGATTCATCCAACCCTCTGCAAATCTAATCCAGACAGATTCATGTCGCATACACACGGTCGGACTTGCCAACGGGACAAGCTCCGTCTGCATTTCCGATGGAAAAATTTAGAGCATGTTTTCTAAGTCCGTCGGAAATGTCGACAGAAAAAGTCCGATGGGGCATACACATAGTCGGATTATCTGTGAGAGAGAGCTACCCTCTTCTGAATTAATAAATAAATTCCAAGAGGTCCATGTCTTTTTATATATCTCCTGTCTATCAGTTGCTGTCAATATCAGGTCCTCCATCTTTCTAATGTCTTCCACCTTGCTCAGCCATAATGCTGTGGTCGGTGGATTCTGCTGTTTCCACATTAAAGGTATACAGGATTTAGCTGCATTTAGTAAAGGACAGATTTTTTATATGTTTTCGTTGGTATAGTGGTAATATGTAATAAAAAAAAAAACGCTGGGTCATTCGGGATTTGAAAATGAGTACATTTCTGGGCAATCGTTTGAACCATTGCCCAGTAAGAAGTCAACTTAGGGCACGTCCAAAATATATGCAGAATCGTCCCTTTATCTGTACCACATCGCCAGCAATGCTCTGACGCATCTGGAAAGATAGCATGAAGTCGACTTGGTGTCATATACCATCTTGTAAATATCTTATAATTGGTTTCTTGTATTTTGGTACAGATTGAAGATTTATAGGAAAGCTCAATCATATTTTGAATTTGTAAATCAGTAAATGTGTGATGCAAATCTGTACTCCATTTTAACACACAGGCCAGTTTTGGTTGCTCCCTAGGGGAGTTAAGTAACTTATACATCTCCGAGAGGTTGTGAGACAACGGTTCTGTTCCCGAGCAATGCTCCTCAAATTTAGTTAGTTGTCTAATATATGCCTGCGGGTCTGGTAAAGGCTGAAGAAAATAATATAATTGAGCTGCATTCCAGAACGCAAGTTGGTAGGGGCCCCCGGGGTCAGTCAGCTCCTCCATATTAGGCAATCTATCTCCCATCACAAACTGTGATGCAATAGTTCGTTCAGTCTCCCTTAGAGTCAAAAATTGCGTGGTTGAAAGGCCTAGTATAAATTTGGGGTTCCCAATTATCGGGGTCAATGGAGATGCCATTGTCGTTTGTTCTGCGTATGTAATAGTGTGTAGGCACTGTTTCAAAGTATTCCCTATCAAGGGATGAGATTTTAGATCTGGCGGCACAAAATCCCAGCACCACAGTGCACTCCTCAAAGGTATTGGGGATTGGCACTGTTCTACTTGCACCCACAACTTCAGGTCACTATGGCGTTGCCAATCAATTACTCTACCAAGTTGAACTGCTTTATAATATCTCCTGACATCTGGACATCTTGCAACGCCAAGCCACCATATTGTTTTGGTAAGGCTAATAAGGTACGTGAAAGACGTGGTTTCTTATGCGCCCAGACAAACCTTGTAAATAATGCCTGCACCTGCTTAAAATAAGAAAGCGATATCTGTATCGGTAGGGCCTGAAATAAGTATGAAAATTTGGGCAGAATGCACATCTTTATTAAATTACACCTACCGATCCAAGAATGTAAATTAGCGTGCCACTTATCTAATAGCAGTCTGGACTCTGTAAGTAATGGTGGAAAATTAAGCTCATAAGTACGGGTTAAATCTGCTGGCATTTTTGTGCCTAAATAATTCAAGGCAAGTGTAGTCCACTTAAAGTGGAAGCCTCCTCGGACTTGTATAAAAGTTCATGCTGGCAGTGCAACCCCCATCGCCTCTGATTTAGAAAAATTGATTTTCAAGTTTGATAAGGCACCATATAAATCAAATTGTTTAAGGAGATTTGGTAAGGATACTGCTGGATTCGTTAAAGAAGATAATAGGTCATCGGCATAAGCCGAGACTTTATGTTGTGTATTACCCACTGTCACTCCTTGTATATTCTGATTTAGCCTGATCATGGAAAGAAAAGGCTCCAAGGTAAGGGCATATAAAAGAGGGGACAGTGGGCATCCCTGCCTGGTACCATTCCTAATTATAAAAGACTCTGAGAGCACCCCATTCACCTTAACCTGTGCGGTCGGATTTAAATATATCTTGGCTATCCGGTTCTTCATCACCTCCCCAAGTCCAATATGTCTGAGTACGGAGAGCATAAATGGCCAACTTACTCAGTCAAATGCTTTCTCAGCATCTGTGTTTAAAAAGACACATAGAGTTTTCGTGGACTTGGTCACGTGAAGTAGGTTCAGCACTTTAGAAGTGCTGTCACTCGCTTCACGTGTCGGGATAAATCCAACCTGATCTAAGTGGATTCATTTTTGTAAATGGTTTGACAGTCGGGTAGCCAAGATTTTAATATAGAGCTTAAGGTCTACATTCAAAAGTGAGATAGGCCTATAGCTACCGCACAAGGTAGGGTCCTTGCCTTCTTTATATATCACAGCAATGTGGGCTCCTAGAGTATCCCTAGCGAATGAAGATCCAGAGTCGATCGAACTAAATAGATTAATCAAGCGTGGGCCTAATATTTAAAATAGTCTTTTATAGTATTGTACAGTAAACCCATCCGGACCCGGGGCCTTCCCTGATTTCATGGACCCTAACGCTTGCTGAAGTTCCAACAATGTTATTGGGGCATCTAGTTCCATACATATCTCATGGGCTAAGGACAGCATTTGAGATGATTGAATATATTCATCTATAGCAGATCGAGGCGGTATAGGTAATGCTAGATCATATAGGTGTGAAAAAAAATCTTTAAATTCCTGGGAGATATGCGTTGGTAAATCTACTTTTTGGCCGTTCCCATTGACAACTTGGGGGATATATGTTGACAGTTTATGTTCTCTCACTTTTCTTGCCAATACTTTCCCACATTTATCACCTGATTCGTAGTTCACCTTACGGCAAAACTGTAACGCTGCTTTAGCCTTGTATTGAAGCAAGTCGGTAATTTGCTTCCTCAGTACCGCCAAGTCTGTTTCTAGAGTCTTATTAGGAGCATGTTTATGACTAGATTCCGCAATCGCTAATTTACTAAGTAATTCAGTAAGCTGTTTTGTTCGTTCTGGTTTAACACGAGCCCCATGCTTAATAAAAACACCAGTAAGAACTGACTTATGTGCTTCCCATAAAATTCCTGGGTCACAATTTGGTAGGCCATTCATCTGAAAGTACAATGTCAACTCTTTAGTCACGTCCTCTAAGACTTCTGGTATCTGTAAAAGACTTTCGTCTAGATGTCTGAGCTCCTGTCAGATCATAAGTCAGGAATACAGGGGCATGGTCTGACCATGTAATATTTCCTATGGATGTAGCCCGGACTGCATGTAAACAGGTATGGGGAATCAAAAAATAATCTATCCTGGTATAGATTTTATGTGGGGGTGAATAAAACGAGTAATCTCGTTCCCCAGAATGTTCATGCGTCAATCAATTGAGCTTTATGAAATAATTTTGCAGGACGTTTCAGTTGGCTAGGAGGAATGGATGATATCCCTGTGGAGGTATCTGTCAATGATATCAAAGGTATATTAAAATCTCCTCCTAGTATCAATTGCTCCTCTGCAAAATCTAGAAGCTTCTCTAATGCCTCATCTGAAAAAGAGGCTTGATTTTCATTGGGAGTATAGATTGTTGCCAGTGTCATCTGCTTGTTCCCCAGGAGGCCCTTTATATAAATATATCGTCCCGTAGGATCTGTCAATGATATTTGATGGCGCCAAGGTATTTTGCTAGAAATTATTATCGAGACCCCTTTTGATTTAGCCATCGAATTAGTAGCATGGTATGTCAACGGGTAAAATCTGTTTTGGAGATATTGAAATCTGTCTGTCTTGAAATGTGTCTCTTGAATAAAAGCTATATCAACACGGAAATGTTTCAGATCGCGTAGTAGCATACGTTGTTTCTCGGGTATGTTAAGACCCTTAGCATTCAGAGACATCACTACTATACTATCCAGTGCCGTTTTAGGAATAGGGGAAGGGAAAGAAAGGGAAAAAAATATAGCTTAACATATGAGGGTCAACACACCTCTAAATAAAGACTTCTTCCACTTCCTCCATTTCTTCTTCTTTGGGGGTTTTCTCATATCTTTATCTCTACTTAAAGACCCAACCTCTCTGCCCTATATATCTACTTCCACACACATGTGAGATTGTCCTGGGGGGTAAAAAAAAGAGCTTTTGTAATAGAAAAAAATAGGGGGAGGTTTGTAGTTACCTACAACTACTCCCTTAACCTCTGTGTCATATTGTATTGTATCTTATTTCGTGCTATAATAAAGAGTGACTTTTTGTCTATGTGATATTCTCACCACCATATCCTACCCCCTGTCTTAGGGGGAAAAAGTTGAATCTTTGAATTTTACTTTACTCATATAATCATAAATGACATATAGTGATCAAAGACAGAACAAATAAATAAATAAATAAAATTTAGTAATTCCTTGCCACCTTAAACCACTAAGTGATAATAGTCTTAATACATTTAAATAATCTTCTCACACTATGGAAAATAAAACCCTTGTCCCCAATCTCACACAAAAAAAAAAGAAGGAGAAAACCCCAGAAAAATGGGAGGAAAAAAAAACTACAACTAAAACACTCACAGCAATCCTAATACCTCCCCCTCCTCCCATTTCCAATCCCACTTTTGTTCTGTTTGAGTACTTGTGGGTCTCACAATCAGAGGAGAAAAAGGGAAGTAGTGAAACCAATCGTAACCAGATCTGGTATCTTGTTCCCCCATAGATTAGAAAAAAAAAAAAAGAGGGGGGGGGGGGGGCAAACGAGAGAGAGAAAAAAAAAAGAAAGAAAAAAAATGAAAATAGGAGCCCCTTTTATCCATATGGATCTATATTTCCTAATAATCTACCCCACGCAAAAAAAAACAGGGTGAGGGGGGTAAAATTTTGGCCAAAAAAAAATATTTCCCTTTCCTTTCCCTTCCCTTCCCCCTCCCTCCAATTCTATGGTTTCCTCACAGTCCTTCCATGTTTCTCTTCCATTTTTAGCTTTCTACCAGAGTCTCTTGTTGATTTCTTTGCTCTTTTAATCCTTGAGATTCTGAGTCTAGCCTCCTTAGTTCAGCAGGCCTTCGTCGTATTTGTCCCGGGATTGCTTTTAGCCAATTGGGAATGGGAATTGCCTCTGTCTCCAGAAAGAAAAACAGCCCAGGTAAGTCTGCTGGGATAGACAAGAAAAAAGATGAGTAGCCTTTCCTTATGGTTAACGAGATGGGGTACCCCCACTGATATGTACCCCCTAGTTGCCTAATTTTGTCTAGTAATGGAGGTAGCAATGCTCTCCTTTGCAAAGTATTCCTCGATATATCTGCTAATATTTTTATAGGGGATCCATTGAAAATAATCTCTCTCAGCTCCCACGCCTTGTGTAGAATGATCTCTCTGTGTATAGCAAAGCATACAGCATACAATGTCTCTAGGTCTTTTTAAATCTGTGGAGCGGGGACCCAGCGCTCTATGAACCCTCTCAAACTTGAGGTCCTGGGAGGCCACCGGGAGCGCCATTTGTTGGCATATTTTCAATACTATAGATTGTAAAGTCTCCTCATCTGTATCTTCCGGGACCCCCCTCAGCCGTAGATTGTTACGACGGCTCTGGTCCTCAAGCTATTCCAGGTGCAGCTGTAGTGCAAGAGCCTGTACAGCTTGCTGATCCTCTGTCTGCTCCAACTGAGCCACTCTCCTCTCCAACAGGGCTGATGCTGTTTCTCCAGTAGAGACCCTTTCCACCAATGATTGTACCTCTACCTGGATAGTTTGAAAGTTTTTACGATGCGTCTCCTCCACGCGAAGGATCCGTGTCTCCATATCAGCACAGGTAGGTAATGCCTGGAGGAGAGCTTTAAGGGCCTTGATTTTTCCCTCCACAGTAGGTATCCATGCACCAACTTGCTGTTTCTGCTCCTGTGTAGTCTGCTGTATCATAGAAGCACAGATAGTTTCTATAGCCACTACGGGAGTTGACACTGGTAAAGAAGCCATTACAGCTTCCGAATAGGAGGGAGACTGAGCCCCCGTTGTACAGTTCCGTAGGCTAGTGGATCTTGTCCCTGGAAAGTAGCTCTGTATCTCTGGTTGAAGTGTCGCTGCTGCTGTACGCTTCTCTTTTTCCTTCCCCCTTCTTGTGGTACTCATACCGAAAGGGCAGTAATGCATCGTTTCCACTGAGCGGATCGGTTCGGGTCGGTACAGTTTGAATGGCCTAGAATGGTCCGGTCTATTCTGGTGAGCGTTTCCACTGCAAGTGGGCCAACAAGGGCCTATACAGGGTTTAGAAAAAATGCCTCAGCATAGCACAGAAGAGGGTTTTCTGTCAGCCAATCAGTGGAATGTATCGTAGCTCCGCCCTAACCGAACCATTCCATTTTCTATGGCCCCACATCAGAAGCAGGACCCTGAATGGAACGGTTCGGTTTGGTTGTATGGGCCGCTTGCATAATGGAAACACCCAAAATAGCGTACCGTACCGAACCAAACCGATCCGCTCAGTGGAAACGAGGCATTATTTTACCGGCTAGTTTGCTGGAGGACATCAGGAGCTCTGATAGCACAAGTCCTCACTCCTCTTTCATCTACTGACCACACCCCGCCTCATGATTTTCAGCTTTTTGTGTGTAAACAGCACTTGGATGTTTTCCCCATCAGACTTTTTCTGTTAGAAATTCCGACCATGTGTACGCGGCATAACTCTTCTTTAGCTGCACTTTGAGTCTACAGTAGAGACCCTTGAATTATGAACCACTCAAGTTTTCTTAAACTTTCTTTACATCTATCAAAACATAGTAATACAACTAACAAGGTCTAATAATTTCATCCTCACAAACTTCAGCTATTTTTGTTCAGCATAATACAGCACCGATCTGAATTTTCAATTCGCTACTGCAGATTGTGCCTTACTCTCTGTACAATAAATAGATTGTGGTTATTTTGAAGGAGAGGAAATGTGCACACTTATACATCAAGAACAGATCTGAAACATCTTTAATTCAGTACAAAGCAGTTACCATGGCAACCAATTATGCGGCAAAATGCAGACCCATGTGTAATGGTAGAACACTGGGAATACACTGACTGTACAAAGACAAAATATACAAGTGCAAATTTCCCTTATAATCTGTTTTTGGGTAATCCCTGGGAAGGGCAATCTGCATTGGGGTTTCCCTGCTCTAATATGAATCTATATGTGATTGTAAGCTTGGAACTAATTTAAACTATATTTACAAGGAAAGTCTGAGAACTGACCCCTAACATAAAACACCTCCATCCCTAATATCAGAGAAAAGCAAATGAAAGTCGCCCACGGGACTTTAAATGAGGTGTAAATGGTGATCAAAGGGTAGACAAATATAAAGGTACAAGTATTTATTGAATACAACAGCATAATCCATAATAGGGCATAAGCATGGGTGAAAAGGTTCATAAAACAGCAACATTGCATGGTAATCCTAAAACATAGCCATAAAAAATAGTAATACATATAATACAGGTATGCATAGTACATCTCTAACCCGACGCGTTTCGCGAGGTTTCCTCGCTTCATCAGGGGCTGATGTGCATAGCTGCTGTCTGTAAATACAGATAAAGTAATTAGAGTATCGGTTATGAAGGGATACAGCAAGAAGCCAGAACCGGTCATCCCATACTTACTTGTAAAACCAAGGCTGCAAACACATAACCCAAGTACAGGCCAGCGGAGAGCATCTCCCCCGGGAGCTGAAGGCTCCTACAATAGCGTCTTAAAGAGCCGAGGTATACCTACGGCGATTTGTGCAGCACAGCCAACCTGCCGCAGTATAACTGCGGCGGCTGGTTGGCTAGCAGTTAAATTCCCTTTCACTGAAAAGTTTTTTCCCTATGCTAGGGTCGCCAGTACGGTATTTGTACATTGATATCATATCATCTCCCAAACTTCTCCTCTCCAGAGAGAATAGGTTCAATGCTTTTAGTCTTTCCCCATAGTTGAGGTCCTCCAGTCCCTTTATTAGCTTTGTTACCCTTCTCTGGACACTCTACAGTTCCAGCACATCCTTCCTGAGGACTGGTGCCCAAGACTCAAGATGTGGCCGGACCAGAGTCTTGTGGAGTGGGGGAATTATTGTTTTATCTCTGGTGTGAATCCCCTTTTGAATACATGCCAATATTCTGTTTGGCTTTGCATGCAGCAGCCTGGCTTTGCATGCCATTGCTGAGCCGGTCACCTACTAGGTCCTTTTCCATCCTAGATTCCCCCAAAGGTTCTCCCCCTAGTGAGTAACTTGTGTTTGTATTTTTGGCACCCAAATGCATTGCCTTACATTTTTCAACATTAAACCTCATTTGCCATGTAATTGCCCACCCCTTTTTTTTTATTAAGATCTTCTTGTAAGGTTTTCACATGCTGTGTAGAAGTTATTGCCCTGCTTAACTTTGTATCATCCACAAATACTGAGATGAAGCTGTTTATCCCATACTCTAGATCATTTATGAATAAATTAAACAGGATTGGTACCAAGACAGATCCTTGGGGGACCCCACTTTCAACACCAGACCATTCCGAGTACTTTCCATTTATCACCACCTAGGTACTTACTCTATGGTCCATGCCTACATAATTTGTGCAGTAAACGTTTGTGAGGAACTGTATCAAATGCCTTTGCAAAATCCAGATACACCACATCTACAGGCTCACTTCTTCATAGAAGGTTATTAGATTGGTCTGGCAAGAACGATTCTTCATGAATCCATGCTGATTACTACTAATGAAACCGCTTTGATTACTAAAATCTTGTATATAGTCCCTAATCATCCCCTCCAATAGCTTGCAGACTATTGATGTTAGGCTAACTGGCCTATAGTTTCTAGGGATATATCTTGGCCCTTTTAAAATATTGGTGCCACGTTGGCTTTTCTCCAATCAGCTGGTACCATTCCAGTCAGTAAACTGTCCATAAAAATTAGGAACAATGGTTTGGCTATCACCTGACTGAGTTCCTTGAGAACCCTTGGGTGTAAGCCATCTGGTCTTGGTCACTTATTTATGTTTTTCAAGTCTATTTCTGATTCTGTCTTCTGTTAGCCATTAAGGTTGCTTTCTTTGATGTGTTATTAATATTAACATTACAGTCTGGTTATGGTATCCCCCCGTTTTTTTGTGAAGACTGAGAAGAAGAATATATTCAGAACCTTTGCCTTCTCTCTGTCATTTGCAGCCAAATTCCCTTCATCATCCTTTATGGGGCCACTATGCTCTGGCCTCACTTTCTTACTATTTATTGAGCTTACAGAAGAAGCGAGGCATGCAGTGGGTGTTGTAATTCTACTTCAACTGTCACTTTGGATTCTTTGCTATATAACATGCAAACAAAATGAAGCAACCCAAAGCATCAACTGGAAATGTAAAGGCCTGCACTGATGGCTTCGGTTTTACAGTTTCTGAGGCCGTTCAAAAATTATTGACAGATCCATTTAATCTGCATTTGACTTCCTTCTGATCTGATTCATGTGTGTTTTGCATTTTCATGGACTTGTATGGGAGAGGTAAATGTTAAGCAGAAAAAACTAGGTATGGCTAAACTGTTTAAGGGTTGTGACTTGAGTCCTCTGGCCTTTTTCTTCCCAAATACCCTTAAGTCCTCAAATATTTTCATATAGAGCTTTAGTTTGGTAGCAAGTTTGGATACACATATGGACCCCCCTTGTCTTAAACAGAGGCTACTGGTTAAATGTAGCTTTGCTGGGTGGTAAGTAACCCAGATGATTTGTCATTTATTTGATCATTTGTTTCCCCTACATCCAGTGTAGCTGTAGTTAGTCCCTTTTGACAGCGGGTGTCACTAGTACCTCTGGCAATAGTATGATGAGCAACAGTATACCTAATTTATGAATATTTATACTTCTCTTAGCCAACTAGTAGGGGTTTCCTGGTCATGGGTGCATGCTGGGAGAGAGTATAAATATGCAGGGTGGCCAGGTGATTGCTCTCTTCCACCTAGGCTCTGGCCTGGTGTGAGTGTGTGAGGAGCAACTGTGTGACTAGGCCTGAAGCCTGAGACTTAACCATGTGCTCAGGGCTCTGTGATTTGGAGCCCGTGAAAGGACAGACCTGAGATGAAGTACCAAAGGTTACTCTGCCATAAAGGGAAACTGTGGAGAGCCTGGAAAAGTGTCAAGATGAACTCATCCAGTCAATTTCTGCATTCTTTTCTGTACTGCTGTCTGTTTTTTGTCAGAGTCTGCTAGCTCCTGTTTGCTTGTTCGGTGTGTCCTGAGTCCTTATCTCTCTCTCTCTGAAATTTCCTTCAAGTAAGCAATAAACTGTCTTTTTTTGTTCTAAAAGTGACTGTCTTTCCACACCTGTTCACATCCCACGCTAGGTGCTTGGGCGACCCCATTCTGTTACTGGGAGTGAGGTACGCTGAACTGGTGGAGTGGGCTCAGCAGGTCCCTCTTAATTTAACATACAGGTTACGGTATGTAGTGATAAGGGATAGAGGAACTCTGTATTTTTGTTTTATTGCCGCACACAGTGTGAAAACTAATTTTTAAGTCAGGGAATTGCCTTACTGTTTGATTCTTTACATGACCGCAGTCTCTGCCTGGTCCCCGGCATTGATGAGCGGTGCCCCCACGTGCACAGGCGAAGATGACCCTGCTAACAACAAATTGGTGTAGTTGTCATGATAACCCTACTACATGCACCGAAAGACCACCCCTAAAGAGACCATGGCTGTTCAGTTTCTAGAACTTGCCCAGAGACCTGGAACGTGACTGCCGTGTTGTGCTTTTTGGATTGGCTCTTGAGTCAGGCACTGTCCCCAGATTGGCTGGAAGCCGACCCCGTGTTGGACACAGGCCTAGTGTATCAACCGATTGTGGGATGTGCCCACTCTATGGTGTGAGAAAGAGGCGAACTATGAGTCATATGCCCATCTTGCCATCCTCGGTGCATGGAATATACCTCTTAGGCTACTTGCTCTGTTTGCGGTTCACTTTTATACTACCGCTTGGAGGGAACTGAAGAACTCTGACATTGGTCAGGATGCATCTGGGTTGGCCTCCCTCAAGGAACCCGGGGTTGAGCTGCCAACTGATCCTCCCGCTACAGGAGAACTGCCAGTTCTGGATGCGGAAAAGTCTACCACCTGTCCACAGGACTCTGCCAGCCCTTCTGACGCTGCCCTGTTGGCAATGCCTTCCTAGCCACACCCAGGTGTCACCAGCACTGTGATCATGCCGAACGCTGAAGAAGTTCCCTTCCCACTACTCCCAGAAGCTTCTCCTGCTACTACTTCTCCTAAGCAACACTGCCTTCACCTACTCACCCGAAAAAGTTTGTTAAGGTGTCCTGGAGCACTCTTATGTTTGATAGTAACGAGGAGGATTGTCCCTTCTCCCCTGAGGCTGTCATGTCCCTGCCATGGGTCCTGGAGGAGGCTGCAGCTCCAGCACCACCTGTTCCTACCTCACAGAGTGACTTGCCTCCCAAAAGTCCACACTGCCCTGCAGATCTCCTGCAAGGGCTGGTTCCTCTGACAGAAATTCACCAAGTTGTCTCAGCTCCCAGTTCCCAGCACGGGTGTGATTTCCAGTGTGTGTGTGGCGTGCCAGTAGGATTAATGGCACCCGTGCGCATCCAGCGTGTTTTATTGTGCGGTTGCTTGCGGCCTGTTCAATCAGATGGGTGCTGGCACCCGTCCAGCATGAAGACCCCCTTCCTTATTGCGCTTGCATCTGCCCCACGCTGCATGTAGGCAGCCTGTAGAGGTGAATGCAGATGCAGTGGCTGCACAGACACAGCCACATTTCAAAATTTGACATGTGGGCAGAAGCAAGTGCACGGATCTGACTGCATAATTTTTCTTAGATCTACTCCGACATGGCTCCTGTCTCGATAGAGAGCGAGTAGACATGAGCTCAGGGCAGGGAAGATCTTTGTAGGAGGTAGATAGGACAGTCGTAGTGATGATGAGAGGGAAGGTGGTCTAGAGTTTTGCAAAAATTATCCCGGAAGAACAGATGTGGCCGAGGAAGCATTAGAGTGGTGGTAGTTCCTGGCCAATGGTACAGAAGATTGAGGTAGCACCTTGGGAAGACAAGTCTGGTGGTAGTGAGACCACCAAGACAACATCTGACCAAAGTTTGTGTCAATATAGGGCTAATCTCTTTGCAATAAGGGCAGTTAGGGAGTCATGGAACTGGCAGACTTTAAGAACTAAAAAGAAGATTTTCTCATGATGTAGAACTCGAATGTGCATAGATTCAAAGGATATTTGGAACCAAAGAGGGCCTAAAGAAATCACCAAAGAGAAAGAATGGACGCCCAACTCGGAAGCTAGGGATTGGTTAATGGAGATCCGGCTTAGAGTCCGCAGAAACTTGATATAAGAGTCCAGCGGATGGAAATGGACAAGGTGAAACGAGATAAAGTTACGAACGCAGAGTCAAATCTAGATCAACTCCCTCTGGGTATACTAGACCTGGGAATTTCCTAGACAGACTGCACAAGTCCTCAATAGGTGGCCATCGTCCCCAAAGTTGAGGCAAAACCCAAGATTTCATCGACTAGTATGTTCCTTAGGGGTGAGGTTTGTGCCCTTATTGCATGGGTTCCTCCAAGGCTTGCATGCAGGGGCGTATCTTCCACAAGGCAAACAAAGCACTTGCCTTGGGTGGCATTTTTCAGGGGGGCAGCGCCGCCCCCAGGCAGAAGAAATTAGATATACTTGCTGTGTGTCAGGAACCACGAATCAGACTGAAACAGAAGTGCAGTAAACACACTGTTTATTAATAATAATAATAATAATAATAATAAAAGGTAAACAGAGCAAACTTGGTCAAAACATAGCCAGAGTTCAGTAACCGGAATGGATAGTCAGACAAGCCAGGATGTCAGGAACTTTTCCATTCATCGCCCTCCTTGATCCTCACGAGATTGTAGGCCCCTCTCAAATCAAGCTTTGTGAAAACCGTTGCTCCTTTGAGGCAGTCAAATAACTCCATAATCAACAGAACTGGATAAGCATATTTAATTGTGAAATGATTAAGACCCCTATAATAAATACAACACCTCAGTTCACCACTCTTCTTCTTCACAAAGAAGAACCCAGCACCAGCAGGAGATGAGGATTTGTGGATTAATCCTCGAGAAAATGCATCTGCAACATACTCCTCAATGGCCTGGTCCTTCGAGACCGACAAAGGGTAAACCCGGCCATGAGGGGGTATGGCACCAGGTTGAAGGTTAATTGTGCAATCATACTACGACCGGTGTGGAGGCAAACTTCCGGCTTGACCTTTGTCAAAGACATCGCTAAACTCCTTCGGCAGGGAGGAAAGCGAAGAGGTGCACAGGACCTTAGCCACATTCTGAAAACATGTCTTGTCTTGAAAACATGTCTAGCTGCATTGTGGTGACCAGGAAAAAACCTCAGCATGAAGCCAATCAAAAGAGGGGTTGTGCCTCTGTAACCAAGGATAACCAATAACCAGCAGAAACTTAGGCGAGGAAATGACTTGGAATTGGATTATCTCATGGAGAAGAGCCCCTACTCCCATGGACAACAGAGCAGTCTCATGAGTCTCATGGGTAGGCTGTAGAGGTGTCCCATCAAGAGCCTCAATGGCAAGTGGAGTGTCACGAAGCTGCAGCAGAATCGAGTGCTTAGATACAAGGCAGCATCAATGAACAGGCCCGCAGCAGCCCCAGAGCCGATTAGAGCCTGTATCTCAACGGACAACTCAGACCAAGAAAGGGTAACAGGAACCAGGGGCTTATCCTTCTGGATAGCTGGGGACGAAAGTACGTCACCTATGGTCTTTCCCCTACAGGACCTCAAGGTTTGGGCGTTCCCTGGACAGGTAGGACAAAACTTCAAAGAGTGACCTGCCTGGCCACAATAAAGGCACAATCTCTCCCTCCTCCTAAGGGTTCTCTCATCCGCAGAGAGACGTGTTAAGCCCAACTGCATGGGTTCCACTTCACTTACCAACTCAGTACCAGAAGGCATGGGAGGTGGAGGAGGCAAGGGTGGGATTGCAAAGCTTGGAGACAAATGTACAGGAGGCTTCTGCAAGTGCTCCTTAAAAAGAGAGTCTTTCTCTGAGTCTGGAGTCAATGAGGATGGCAAACGTGATCAACTTCTCCAGCTCAGTAAGTATATCTTGGGCTGCTATCTCATCTTTGATGGTATCCGAAAGACCATTAGAAAAGGCAGCTATAAGGACCTCTTTGTTACAAGCAACCCTCTGCTGCCAGAGTAGGGAAGTCAATGGCGTAATCGGCAACAGTTCTAGTACTCTGTTTGATGGACATGAGGCTCTTGGCAGCAGAAGCGGAGCGTGTGGGAGTGTCAAATACCCTTTTGAAGGAAGCCACAAATTCTGGGTAACTCAGGACAACGGGTTTTTGTGTCTCCCATAGAGGGTTTGCTCAGGCAAAGGCTCTCTCAGAAAGCAAAGATATGACAAAACCTACTTTGCAGTGATCCTGCTCATCCAATCTGGAAAAAATATTACCAACAAGTGGATTGACTGCATCTTCTGAAGTCATTGCCTTTGCCTACTGTCAGGAACCATGAATCAGACTGAGACAGAAGTGCAGTAAAAATCACACTGTTTAATAATAATAATGGTAAAAGGAAAACAGAGCAAACGTGGTCAAAACATAGCCAGAGATCGGTAACCGAAACGGATATACAGACAAGCCAGGACGTCAGGGACCAAACACAAAAAAACCCAATAAACTCAGCACTGACCCCACAAACAACTCTCAAATGTTCACAGTCTATATAGAAAAGGTTCTCTTGCTCTAGGTGCTGCAGCTCACTCAAAGATCCACTGGGTGGCGGACTTAATCTGAAATATACAAGGAAAAGAGAGCGCACGGCTGCCCTAGTGTAATACCGTTTTAATGATACAAATGCAAAATCAAATAATAGAGGATTGCACTCACAAACATGGGACTTGAATCGCATGTACAGCAGGATGTATGTCTCCCTTCCTGGCCTGTATGACTGGGTTGGCTCCCAAAAACGAGTGATAATGATGTGGGATGTCACTGCAGACTCTGCTTCCTCATCTGGTCAAGCTGTGTTTGCTGTGGGGCATGCGCACGGTCCAGCCAGCGCTGTGTAACGTCACTCGCGGCCGGAGAGGAAAGACAAGGTGAGTGAAGTGTCTCCTCTTTCGCACGGCCTCCTTCAGGTCATGCCCTTACCACCTCTAGCCTGTCTTTATATGAACCCTCCAGCCCCTCCCCGGGACAGCCAATGCCAGGAGCACGGAGTTCACAACAGGAAATATATTCAGAGAGGGGAGGGCCTGATATTTAGCAACAGCGTCCTAAGAAAAGTTTTAAACAGATGTATATACATTGATTATACAGTGGGGACAGAAAGTATTCAGACCCCCTTACATTTTTCACTCTTTGTTATATAGCAGCCATTTGCTAAAATCATTTAAGTTCATTTTTTTCCTCATTAATGTACACCCCATATTGACAGAAAAACACAGAATTGTTGACATTTTTGCAGATTTATTAAAAAAGAAAAACTGGAATATCACATGGTCCTAAGTATTCAGACCCTTTGCTGTGACACTCATATATTTAACTCAGGTGCTGTCCATTTCTTCTAATCATCCTTGAGATGGTTCTACACCTTCATTTGAGTCTAGCTGTGTTTGATTATACTGATTGGACTTAGGAAAGCCACACACCTGTCTATATAAGACCTTACAGCTCACAGTGCATGTCAGAGCAAATGAGAATTATGAGGTCAAAGGAACTGCCTGAAGACCTCATAGACAGAATTGTGGCAAGGCACAGATCTGACCAAGGTTACAAAAAAATTCTGCTGCACTTAAGGTTCCTAAGAGCACAGTGGCCTCCATAATCCTTAAATGGAAGACATTTGGGATGACCAGAACCCTTCCTGGAGCTGGCCATCCGGCCAAACTGAGCTATCGGGGGAGAAGAGCCTTGGTGAGAGAGGTAACGAAGAACCCAAAGATCACTGTGGCTGAGCTCCAGAGATGCAGTCGGGAGATGGGAGAAAGTTGAAGAAAGTCAACCATCACTGCAGCCCTCCACCAGTCGGGGCTTTATGGCAGAGTGGCCCGACAGAAGCCTCTCCTCAGTGCAAGACACATGAAAGCCCCCATGGAGTTTGCTAAAAAACACCTGAAAGATTCCAAGATGGTGAGAAATAAGATTCTTTGGTCTGATGAGACCAAGATAGAACTTTTTGGCCTTAATTCTAAGTGGTATGTGTGGAGAAAACCAGGCACTGCTCACTACCTTTTCAATACAGTCCCAACAGTGAAGCATGGTGGTGGCAGCATCATGCTATGGGGTTTTTTTTTAGCTGCAGGGACAGGAGGACTGGTTGCAATTGAGGGAAAGATGAATGCGGCCAAGTACAGGGATATCCTGGACGAAAACCTTCTCCAGAGTGCTCAGGACCTCAGACTGGGCGGAAGGTTTACCTTCCAAAAAGACAATGACCCTAAGCACACAGCTAGAATAACGAAGGAGTGGCTTCACAACAACTCCGTGACTATTCTTGAATGGCCCAGCCAGAGCCCTGGCTTAAACCCAATTGAGCATCTCTGGAGAGACCTAAAAATGGCTGTCCCCCAACGTTTACCATCCAACCTGACAGAACTGGAGAGGATCTGCAAGGAGGAATGGCAGAGGATCCATAAATCCAGGTGTGAAAAACGTGTTGCATCTTTCCCAAAAAGACTCATGGCTGTATTAGATCAAAAGGGCGCTTCTACTAAATACTGAGCAAAGGGCATGAATACTTACTGTAGGACCATGTGATATTTCATTTTTTTTTTTTTTAATAAATCTGCAAAAAATGTCAACAATTCTGTGTTTTTCTGGCAATATGGGGTGCTGTGTGTACATTAATGAGGAAAAAAATGAACTTAAATGATTTCAGCAAATGGCTGCAATATAACAAAGAGTGAAGAATTTAAGGGGGTCTGAATACTTTCCGTTCCCACTGTATTTACTTTGATAAAATTTAATTAAAAAATAGAAATAGTGTTTACCTATACTATTTAAAATATAAAATGTGATATATTAAAAAAATAAAAATAATTATATATATATATATATATATATATATATATATATATATATATATATATATATATATATTAGTAATATCGGGACCATTAACTCTTGTGGCAGATGCGTTTGTCAGTGATTCAAGCCAGTCAGGAACTATATTTAAGGGCATGGTAGCCCATTTTTATTAAAAAGGCAAATAAAAGCTCGTAACATAAAGGGTCCCCATGCAGAGGTTCATCTCCAGCAAGTAAACAATAGAAAATGCTAGCCCACCTGGCTCTCTTTAGCAGTACCTCTGCTCTTTATCCTGGTCACACAGACCACAGGATTCCTCAATGTGGATGGCTTCACTTTAGTGCCCACAGCTCCGCTTTGGCCTTAGTCCTCAGGCCGATCCACTGCCTCTTGCAGTTACACATTCTGGCTGCCTCCTGCAGTCCCTTTGACTCCTGAAGACCTCCTGTCTCTCTAGATGTGGAGCAGTCTCCAACTGGGAGCCATAAGGTCTTCCCATACCCTCATTATAAGTGCTGTGCTCACCTGAGCACACACCCTGCTGGTAATCTACAAAGTCTGGACACAGGGTTGGAGATCCTGTCCCACCCAAGACACTATGGCATCTCCAAACTACAGAGCCCCATGACCGAATACCAAAAACTGGAGAAAGCTGCCAACACAGTTTTCTCCCTTTCAAAGCTATGCTTTGTAGCACTGCAGTCACCTGACATGCAAACTCTGTGTCCATTTTCCATCCCTTTTCACAGTGACAGGGACTCTCACTATTACAATATATATAAAATCAGATTCTCATTATTACCATTAACAGAAAACATACTTTGAGAACATTAACAATTGTCGTATTTTTACTGAAATTCATCATTAGTCTAAATGTAATTAATCGTCTTCAATAAAAAAGGGGGGGAGTATATATAGATACATTATATCAATAAAAATGTATAAGAATAAGATATATATAAAAATAAATTTAATAAAATGTGGTCGTTCAATGAATATGCAATTAATTAAATAATTAACATCTAAAAAAGGGACTAAGAGGGTTTCAACCATAAATATAGAGAACAACATACTACTTAGCAATATAGTAATAATTCATAACAAAGTACCTATCTCAAGTTCCTCATTTAACCCCTCAGGTGTCATACTATTTAAGGAAAATGCCAAAAAAGATTCTCGTTTGCATAAATGGGCAAATCTTTCACCTTCCAGGATGGACATGGATATGGACTCGATGCCAAACAGTTCCAAGCCTTTAGTGCTGCCCCCATGTTTGTGATTAAAGTGGCGTGGGACACTGTGCTTCTCAATTTTCTTCTCTATAAGCCTACTGTGTTCACCAAAACGTGTCCGCATGGCATGCACCGTCCTACCTACATAAAAGAACCCACATGGGCACCTCAGTCCATATATGACAAACTGGGTGCTACAACAAATGAACTGTTTAATGTAGAAAGTACGTCCATCTTTACCACAAAAAGATTTTTGACCATGTGAGATAAATCTACAGGCTTTACACTTGATACCTTTACAATTGTAATATCCTGTGATATTAAAAAATTGGGTGATATTTGCCATCCTGAGACTCTGTTTTCTTTACGACGCCTGGGGGCAATAAGGCTTTTGACGTTGGTTGCACATCGAAAGACCACCTGGGGTTTACTTGGGAGGACTCTCCCAAGTGCTTTATCTTGCCCCCCTCGCTTTTTTAATGGTCCAATGTTGGTTATTGAATCTTGTAATAAGGAGAGTGCCATACTGATCTTTAACAGGTACAGTGGGGCAAAAAAGTATTTAGTCAGCCACCAATTGTGCAAGTTCTCCCACTTAAAAAGATGAGAGAGGCCTGTAATTGTCATCATAGGTATACCTCAACTATGAGAGACAAAATGTGGAAACAAATCCAGACAATCACATTGTCTGATTCTTGAAAGTTTATTTGCAAATTATGGTGGAAAATAAGTATTTGGTCACCTACAAACAAGCAAGATTTCTGTCTCTCACAGACCTGTATCTTCTTTTTTAAGAGGCTCCTCTGTCCTCCACTCATTACCTGTATTAATGGCACCTGTTTGAACTTGTTATCAGTATAAAAGACACCTGTTCACAACCTCAAAAAGTCACACTCCAAACTCCACTATGGTGAAGACCAAAGAGCTGTCAAAGGACACCAGAAACAAAATTGTAGACCTGCACCAGGCTGGGAAGACTGAATCTGCATTAGGCAAGCAGCTTGGTGTGAAGAAATCTACTGTGGGAGCAATAATTAGAAAATGGAAGACATACAAGACCACTGATAATCTTCCTCGATCTGGGGTTCCACGCAAGATCTCACCCCGTAGGGTCAAAATGATCACAAGAACGGTGAGTAAAAATCCCAGAACCACACGGGGGGACCTAGTGAATGACCTGCAGAGAGCTGGGGCCAAGGTAACAAAGGCTGCCATCAGTAACACACTACGCCGCCAGGGACTCAGATCCTGCAGTGCCAGATGTGTCCCCCTGTTTAAGCCAGTACATGTCCGGGCCGGTCTGAGGTTTGCTAGAGAGCATTTGGATGATCCAGAAGAGGATTGGGAGAATGTCACATGGTCAGATGAAACCAAAGTAGAACTGTTTGGTAGAAACACAACTAATCGTGTTTGGAAGAGAGAGAATGCTGAGCTGCAACCAAAGAACACCATACCTACTGTGAAGCATGGGGGTGGCAACATCATGCTTTGGGGCTGTTTCTCTGCAAAGGGAACAGGACGACTGATCCGTGTACATGAAAGAATGAATGGGGCCATGTATCATGGGATTTTGAGTGCATACCTCCTCCCATCAGCAAGGGCATTGAAGATGAAACGTGGCTGGGTCTTTCAGCATGACAATGATCCCAAACACACCGCCTGGGTAACGAAGGAGTGGTTTTGTAAGAAGCATTTCAAGGTCCTGGAGTGGCCTAGCCAGTCTCCAGATCTCGACCCCATAGAAAACCTTTGGAGGGAGTTGAAAGTCCGTGTTGCCCAGCGACAGCCCCAAAACATCACTGCTCTAGAGGAGATCTGCATGGAAGAATGGGCCAACATACCAGCAACAGTGTGTGAAGACTTACAGAAAATGTTTGACCTCTGTCATTGCCAACAAAGGATATATAACAAAGTATTGAGATGAACTTTTGATATTGACAAAATACTTATTTTCCACCATAATTTGCAAATAAATTCTTTCAAAAATCAGACAATATGATTGTCTGGATTTGTTTCCACATTTTGTCTCTCATAGTTGAGGTATACCTATGATGACAATTACAGGCCTCTCTCATCTTTTTAGGTGGGAGAACTTGCACAATTGGTCGCTGACTAAATACTTTTTTGCCCCACTGTATAGGTGTATCCCTAATTGTAGTACCTCCTCTGTATCGGTCAACTGCCCTCTGGATGTGTTGGGGTTTGTATCCTTTTTCTAGGAATTTTGTGGTTACTATAATGGCCTGATCCTCATAATCCTTAATATTGATGCAGTTTCTGCGTAACCGGCAAAACTGACTGTAAAGTATGTTCTCTTTCCATTTTGGATGATGGTGACTCTTTTGATGGAGATAAGAGTTGCCAGCTGTTTCTTTGAAATGGGTTTTAGATGTGATGTTACCATCAACATCACTACCCAGTTCAAGGTCCAAAAAGACCAAAACGTTTGGGTCCACTACATGAGTAAAGTAAATGCTAAACTTGTTGGTATTACAATAGGCGACAAATTGGTCCACAGTATCAAGAGGCCCATCCCAAATGATAATGACATTATCTCTATACCTCCCATAGTATACCAGATGTTTGGTGAAAGGATTCTGGGACCAAATATGGGATTTCTCCTAATGCCCCATAAACAGGTTGGCATAGCAGGGTGCAAAATGTGCACCCATGGCAGTGCCAGATACCTGTCTATAGAACTGACCCTGGAAAAATAATTCCTCTCCAGGGTGAATTGAGTACATTGACAAATGAACTCGGATTGAATGGGATTAATATCACCTGATTCTGATAGAAAATATTCAACTGCCCGTGGTCCACCGTCATGGGGAATTGATGTGTAGAGTGAACTCATGTCCAAGGATAACCACAGATATCCTGGCTCTCACTTATAATGTTGTAGGGTAACCAGGACATGTGCAGAATCCTTAATATAAGCAGGGAGAGAAGTGACAAGTGGTTGGAGAAAAGCATCCACATACTGACACACCCGACTGGTAATTCCATCTATACTCGCCACTATGGGTCTACCTGGTGGGCATAATAGGTTTATTATCCTGAACAACTATACCTCCTCCTTTGACCACTATGTGGGTAACTAGAACATGATTCTCTTTAAAGGCAAGTAAGGCCTCTTTTTCCCTCATCGAAAGATTATGCATGTTTACCTTCCCCTGTGGTGACTCACATAGTTCAGCATAAGTCAGCATACACCATAGCATAAAAGGTTTTAATAAATTCATGTTTAATATGATGTGGATAAAACGTGGACTTCGGAATGTGGAATGTATCATCCTGTTAAAGAATGGTGTAGATATGGGGATTTCTGGACGTCAGGGAGCCAGGGATCAGCATACTTTAGAAGCGGCCAGGAAATCAGGAAACCGGAGATTCAGCGTAGTGGAACAGCAAGCAGGATCAGGAACCAGAAGGGACATCAGCCAAGCAAGTCTTAACAGGAACACAGAAGAGAGTCTCTTGATATGTTGACCAAGGCGAAGGCTGAGAGGATCTGAACTGAGCAGCTTAAGTAGCCAGCAGGACTAATGAGCAGGATATCATCACCAGGTGAGTCACTGTGCAAATGTTAGAGCTGGCAATTAACCGACAGCTGAGCGGGCTGCTCTGAGAAGGAAGGGCTAAGCCCAGCCCTGACATTGTGCCAAGGCTGGACTGTATACAGCTTGCCGCCGGCCACCGCTACAGTACAATAGTGGCAGAGCTGCCTGTAGCAGTGCCAATGTGCTCCTGCACTCAGCAAAGACCAACAAGATATGTAAGGGTAAAACCAGGAAAGACATATAGCCGAGCAGAACAAAAAAAATCCCAAGAAATTCTTTAAGTATAAAAATAGTAAAAAAAAGGGCAACAGACCATATTGGCCCCATAAAGAATGAGGAAGGACATCTGGTTACAATGGATGGGGAGATGGCAAAGGTATTGAATTTATTCTTCTCCTCAGTCTTCACGAGGGAATCGGGGGGGCTTCAGTAACCAAAACTGCAGTGTTTGTCCTCATGACACATCACAGGAAGTATCCTCATGGCTAACAGAGGACAGAATTAGAAATAGACTTGGGAAACTTAACATTAATAAATCACCGGGACCAGATGGCTTGCACCCAAGGGTATTTAGGGAACTCAGTCAAGTAATTGCCAGACTATTGTTCCTAATTTTTACTGACAGTCTACTGATTGGAATGATACCAGCTGATTGGAGAAAAGCCAATGTAGCACCAATATTTAAAAAAGGGCCAATCAAGCTATCAAGTTGGGAGGTAGATTATCACAGTCTTTTTCTCTGTCAAGGGGTACTCGACAGGCCTGCTCCCTCTCTCCAGCCCTGTTCGCCATAGCGATGGAACCACTGGCCGAGGCTCTCCGTACTTCCCTTCATGTCAAGGGATTGCGTGTTGGCTGGCTGGAGGAAAGGGTCGCCCTGTATGCGGACGACCTACTCCTCTTTCTTAATGACGCAGGACCATCACTTAAGGGGGCCCTACAGGTCCTCAATTCCTTCTCTGCAGTCACAGGCCTTAGAGTAAACTGGGAAAAGTCACTTCTATTTCCTATAGACTCTGCGGCTCGTGCCACTGCCGATATGGATACCCCCCTAAGATGGGTGGAGCATTTTAAATATCTAGGGGTGGTGGTTTCCAGACAGGTTTTAGACTATATATCCCTAAATTTAACACCTGTGATCCAAGAGACCCAACAACGGCTGAAGGCATGGGAGTCATTACCCCTTTCATTGTCAGGGTGCATCAATTTAATAAAAATGAATGTATTACCTAAATTTACATATTTATTTCGACACTCTCCCCAGTGGATCCCCAAATCTTCTTTGCAAGGCTACATCGTATTCTCCCAGCATTCATATGGAGATCAAAGCCCCCTAGGTATAGCTGGGCGACATTGATATGCCCGACCTCCCAAGGTGGCCTGGCATGTCCAGATTTCCAAAAATATTATTAGGCTTCTCAGCTAGTAACTATGGCCTGGTGGTTTAACCCAGATAGCTCAAATTCCGCTACTCAGGTAGAAGCAGCAGTGCTGGGATCCCTAGAGGCGCTGACATTTTTGATCTTTCTGGGCCCTCGTGCTCCATATTCATTGACACCATCTATGCTTACCACGCTACGTGTATGGGGAGAGGGCCTCAAAATTGAACGATATCCCCTACAGGCAATATCACCTAATGCTTCCCTCTGGTTAAATCCCACTCTGGAGCATTTCTATTCACTACCCGACCCCCATGCTTGGACTAATTTTAAGATAAAAACAGTGACACAGATCATTTTGGATAAATCTTTGATTTCTTTTTCCCAACTAATCTCCGACTTCAATATCCCTCAGTCATATTCTTTTTGTTTCCTTCAACTCTCCCATGCCTTCAGCTGTCAATTCTCTGGCTCTCCTCTACAACTAGTTCAATCTGCCTTAGAGAAGCTTCTTAGGTTGGATTGTACAAAGAATACTGCATCTAAATTGTATCTTCACTTAACAACTGCCTCTCTCCCTGATTTAGAGAAACTAAGATCAAAATGGTCTAAGGATATCCCTGAACTTAATGAGGATGATTGGGATAATATATGGGACTCTCCCTATAACTCTCTCGTCTCCTTGAGAGACAGACTTATTAAGTTTAAGATAGTCCATAGGGCATATTACACCCCCCATATATTAAATAAAATTAATTCAGACTCTGCTCCTGGTTGTTGGCGATGTGGGGAGATTCCTGGAGACTTTACCCATATATTCTGGACTTGTCCAGCTATCGTGAGGTATTGGGAAGAAATACTAGCTTTTATATTTAAAATAACATATATCCCACTGCAACGAGCAATGCCAATATGTATTCTAGGTCTGATAGAGCAATTTATTCCTACGACAGCAGGGCGTACTTTGGTGGGGCTGCTTTTGTTCTATGCTCGTAAAGCTATAGCTCTCAGCTGGAAGAAAACCACCCCCCCCATCACTGACTTTGTGGAAACAACTCATTAATAATAGCTTACCATTATACAAAGAAACATATATAAATAGGGGTTGTCTCCTCAAATATGAAAAGGTTTGGTCCAAATGGCTCACGGACCCCTCTACAGCCTCAATAGCCTCCTAGAGGAATATGACTCTTGGCAATCTCTCCATTAGTTATTGGGCAAGGACTCATGATTATGTGAAAACTCTAGGTGTACATATGTAACACGGGATAACACCTTTCTTTAAAATTAAAATGGCATAGGAACCAGGTATGACCAATGTATGTATGTATGCGGGGGGTTTTTTTTGTGTATTTTGTTTTTTATGTATATAGTTTCTTTAATTACTGAAAGTATTCATTTTTGTTTGTTGTCTGTTTCTTGAAAATCAATAAAAGCGTATATTTAAAAAAAAAAAGGGCCAAAATACATCCCTGGGAATTACAGACCAGTTAGGCTAACATCAATAGTATGCCAGCTCTTGGAGGGGGTGATAAGGGACTATATACAAGATTTTAGTAATGAAAACAGTATCAGTAGCAGTAATCAGCATGAATTCATGAAGAATCGTTCTTGCCAAACCAATCTATTAACCTTCTATGAGGGGGTGAGCTGCCATATAGATAAAGGAAGGCCCATAGACATGGTGTATCTGGATTTTGCAAAAGCATTTGACACAGGTCCCCATAAACATTTACTGTACAAAGTCAGGTCTGTTGGCATGGACCATAGGGTGAGTACATGGATTGAAAACTGGCTACAAGGGTGAGTTCAGAGGGTGGTGATAAATGGGGAATACTCAGAATGGTCAGGAATGGAAAGTGGGGTCCCCTGAGGTCCTGTTTAATCCTATTTAATTTGTTCATAAACGACCTGGAGAATGGAGTAAACAGCTCAATCTCTGTATTTGCGGACAACACTAAGCTAAGCAGGGCTATAAAACTTCTCTGCAGGATGTGGAAACCTTGCAAGAAGATCTGAACAATTTAATGGGATGGGCAACTACATGGCAAATGAGGTTTAATGTAGAAAAATGTAAAATAATGCATTTGGGTGGCAAAAATATGAATGCAATCTACTCACTAGGGGGTGAACCTCTGTGGGAATATAGGATGGAAAAGGACCTGGGGGGTCCTAGTAGATGATAGACTCAGCAATGGCATGCAATGCCAAGCTGCTGCTAACAAAGCAAACAGAATATTGGCATGCATTAAAAAGGGGATTAACTCCAGGATAAAGTGATAATTCTCCCACTCTACAATACTTTGGTCCAGCCTCACCTTGAGTATGCTGTCCAGTTCTGGGCACCAGTCCTCAGGAAAGATGTACTGGAAATGGAGCGAGTACAAAGAAGGGCAACAAATGGAATAAAGGGACTCCTCATATTAGTTATGAAGAAAGGTTGCGGAGCACTGAACTTATTCTCTCTGGAGAAGAGACGCTTGAGAGGGGATATGACTTAAATTTTCAAATACCATACTGGTGACCCCACAAAAGGGGTTAAACTTTTTTGCAGAAGGGAGTTTAATAAGACATGTGGCCACTCACTAAAATGAAAGGAAAAGAGGTTTAACCTTAAACTGCGTAGAGGGTTCTTTACTGTAATGCCCTGTACACACGGTCGGATTTTCCGACTGAAAAAGTGTGATCAGATTGTGTTGTCAGAAATTCCGATCGTGTGTGGGCTCCATCTGACTTTTTCCGTCGGAATTTCCGACACACAAAGTTTGAGAGCAGGATATAAAATTTTCCGCCAACAAAATCCGATTGGTTAAATTCCGATCGTGTGTACACAAATCCGATGCACAAAGTGCCACGCATGCTCAGAATAAATTAAGAGACGAAAGCTATTGGCTACTGCCCCATTTATAGTCCAGATGTACGTGTTTTACGTCACCGCGTTCAGAACGATCGGATTTTCCGACAACTTTGTGCGACCGTGTGTATGCAAGACAAGTTTGAGCCAACATCCTTCGGAAAAAATCCATGGATTTTGTTGTCGGAATGTCCGATCAATGTCCGATCGTGTGTACAGGGCATAAGAGCGTCAAGGATATGGAATTCCCTTCCACAGGCGGTGGTTTCAGCGGGGGGTATCGATAGTCTCAAAAAACTATTAGATAAGCACCTGAATAACCGAAACATACAGGGATATACAATGTAATACTGACATATAATCACACACATAGGTTGGACTTAATGGAGTTGTGTCTTTTTTCAACCTCACCTACTATGTAACCAACGCATTCTGTGTCAGGCAGAGCCGCGGAGCGCTCTCCGCCTAACAGGCGCTTCCTAGCCCTGGCTCGGTGTGACATCATTCAGAGGCCAGGAGATGGGACTGGAGTGGAGAGGAGAGTGCTGTCAGCGCTGCAACCTGACAGGAAAGAATGTGCAAGTGAATGGACAAAACAATCAATTTACGTAAGGCACTGGGCTGGCAGATGAGGACTTACTATCTTGCGTCACAGTGTCAGTGTGAAGTGACAGAAGTGTTTAACTCTTCGAGGGGGTGTGCTGGGAGTTAGAGGAGGTGAAATTAACTAAGCTATTTGTAATATGCAGCATGAAGGGGTTAACGCACTGCCACTGGTCACTTATGTATTAGTATCCAGTTTCAGTGTTAATTAACCCCTTTGTGCTGCAGCATAAAGGGGTTTATATACACTGGTGTCACTAAATGAAAATGTTGGAGTCCAAGGTTGAAGGGACAACCAAATTACCCTGAGATCCAGGATGTAGATGAAAGATGGCCAATGATCAAGTCCCCTGCAGCAAGAGGACTCCTTCAAAGCCTGACAGGAAAATATCTGTTGTGAGAACCTTTCACGTCTTTGGGGCTGAGGGTTTCCCTGACTCAGGACAGCACCCAGGTTGAAAATCCACACCACACCAGGGAGACTCTGACCTTGCAGGTCAGACACAAGCGGTGGTCCAAGGAACAAGTTTTTTTGTCCCAAGCTGCCAGAAAGTTGAGATGCAATGGTCTGAAAAGAAACTAGGTGTAGCAGGAGGACAGGAGATCAGCACACCTAGAAGTGTTGTTTCTGGAGAAATTTCCACTAAGATTTCCCTATCAGAGCACTGTTTGCCAGCACAGGCTTCAAGTAAGGTAAGCATTGTGTTTCTTCTTTTCAGAGATAGAATATATAAATATATATATTTTTGTCAACAAGATATGTGGATTGAAGTTAGAGTCAGAAAAAGCAATTCTCTCCTATAATGTTACATTCCTTTTCACCTTTTTACCAAGTGCAGATGATATTGAGACTGTTATGCCCTGTACACACGACCGGTTTTGCCGTCGGAATAAACTCCAAAGGCTTCTCCGATGGAACTCCGATGGAATTTCATTCAAGCGGTCTTGCCTACACACAGTCAAACCAAAGTCCGACCAATGTCCGACCGCCCAGAACGCGGTGACGTACAGCAGAAAAAACGGAAGTTCAATAGCCAGTAGCCAATAGCTTCCATCTTGTACTTGCTTCAGAGCATGCGTCATTTTTGGTCCGTCCGAACAGCATACGGACGAGTGGTATTCCCGATAGGAATTGGTTCCGTCGGAAATATTTAGAACATGTTCTATTTCAAGGTCCGTCAGAATTTTCGAAAAAAAAAAGTCTGATGAGGCACACACAATATCGGAATACGATGAAAAGCTTCCGTCTGACTTTTTCTGTCAGACATTTCACTTGTGTGTACGCGGCTTAAGACTGTGAAGGAAGCATTTAATCAAGATGGGAGTCTTGACAGTCGAACAGAATTCAAGCCAGACCAAGTATGTGCCTTGCTGGACCTTTGATTCAACACCACCAATTTCAAGTGCAGGAATAATTTTGACAGAAACATGGCTGTGCTATGGGGGGTCACCTATACATATCTCTTATTGTAGCTAACCTGTACATGGAGGAGGTGGAGACAAGAACCTTAAAGTCTTTCAGGGGAATAATGCTGGCCATTGGTTCAGGTATGTTAATGATACATGGGTCAAGATTAGAACATCAGAAATACAAGCACTGAATGAACACATCATTTCCGTTGACAAATACATCAAATTTACACAGTAATGCCGCGTACACACGATCGGACTTTACGGCATACTTGGTCCGGCGTACCGCATTCCGTTGGACAATACGATCGTGTGTGGGCTCCAGCGGACTTTGTTTTCTCAAAAGTTTGACGGACTTAGATTTGAAACATGTTTCAAATCTATCCGATGGACTCGAGTCCGGTTGAAAAGTCAGCTCGTCTGTATGCTAGTCCGACGGACAAAAACCAACGCTAGGGCAGCTATTGGCTACTGGCTATGAACCTCCTTGTTTTAGTCCGGTCGTACGTCATCACGTACGAATCCGTCGGACTTTGGTTGATCGTGTGTAGGCAAGTCCGTTCATTCGGAAAGTCCGTCAAAAAGTCCGCCGGGCAAAGTCCGGTCGTGTGTACGTGGCATATGGGGCACCAAAATAACAAATTGCTCTTTCTGGACTGTGTTACATGTCAGTCAAGGAGGGGAGGTGAATTGGACAATGAGATCTACAGGAAATCTTACAACACAGACCAGTATGTGCTTTTTAACCAGCCACTGGAACACAAACTGGGGGTTATTATGACTTTGCAATATAGGGCTGAAATGGTAAGAACAAACAGAGTCTAAAGACAATGACTACAGACATCTTAGAAGCATTCTGTTTGTGGCTACCCAGTCAGGTCTTTTGTTAAAGAGGTAGAAAATACGGCTTGGTCACTGATGTTGACAATGTTTTCAGTCAGTGATGTCACCCGAAGCATGCGCAATGTGCTCTAAAGTGAGGTCACAATGAATCTGCTGGATTGACAGCAATGCATCTGCTATCAATCCAGAGTGCTGTGCTACGATTGTGACTCCCGTGTTCATGTGCGAGAGTGATGTCATCACAGCTCGGCCACAAACCTGGAAGCAAGACCAGGTGAAGATGCAAGCCCAGTCAGCGGTGGCAGCACACTACTGGAGGGATATCTTTCATAGAAAAGTCAGTCATAATGTGGTAGTATGCTAATACATTCTAACACATTCTGCCCTGTACTTTTCTAAGGACTTAACTACATTAAACATCCACAAGGTCAAGCAAAAATGCAGGACTATTCAACAGAGGGGAGAAGCAGAACACATGAAGTAATCTAATCATATTTTATGTATGTAGTTTGAGTGTCGGAAAAAAATGTGATGGATCTTTAACAAACATCACATCCCTTTTTCCGATTAGCTCATTAATACACTGAGACAGAAGCTTGTACATCCTAAAGACCCAACATCCAAAAACAAGAAAAGTACAGCGTAGTCAGGACTGCAAAGATCTGTACACTGGGGAGACAAATCAACCTCTCAACAAAATGAATGGCCCAACATAGGAGGGCAAATTCTATAGACCAAGACTCAGCAGTCTTTCTTCAATTCATGAAAAAGGGACATTCTTTTGAGGACAGTGAAGTGCATGTTTTGGACAGAGAGGGTTATTTACTAAAACTGGACAGTGCAAAATCTGATACATCTCTGCATAGTAAACCAATTAGCTTCCAGGCTTTATTGTCAAAACCTAATTGAACAAGCTGAAGTTTGAAACTGATTAGCAACCATGCAGAGCTGTACCAGATTCTAAGCGCACCATCTTTAGTAAATCTCCCTCACAGGTTCTGATTCACATCAGTTTTAAAACCTCCAACTTAGAAATCTCACAATTCGTCTATGGGGGCAACTGGCAAGTAACGTCTATGGAGCTTCCTGACACCAGCATGGTATTATGTAACAAGGCCCACAAATTTCACACCTCCTATTCTGTTCTTGAACATTCAACATGTACACATTCCATCAGTGCCGGGACAAGGTCATTTGGTGCCCAGGGCGAAGATGGCAAACTGCGCCCCCCCCCCAATTATTGTCAATGTTTACTCTCTGGGGATTTCCGCAGGTATTCTTGCCCACATTCCCTCCAGCTCTCCTGTCTGTACAAATCCCCCCAGATCTCCTCTCTGCACACATTCCCTCTAGCTCTCCTTTCTGTACAAATCCCCCCAGATTCCTCTATTCACACATCCCTCCAGCTCTCCTTTCTGTACAAATCCCCCCAGATCTCCTCTCTGCACACATCCCTACAGCTCTCTTTTCTGTACAAATCCCCCCAGATCTCCTCTCTGCACACATCCCCCAGATCTCCTTTCTGCACACATCCCTCTACCTCTCCTTTCTCTACAAATCCCCCCAGATCTCCTCTCTGCTAATCCCCCCCTTTCACTGTTCCCTCTGCACAAATTGCTACCTCTTCTCTCAGCACATATTCCCCCCATCCCCCACACCTTTACAGTGCACTCCTGTTCTCTCTGTTCAACTTCAGTGTTTGGCAATCCCTCACCTCTTCCGACAGCCACCAGTCTCTATGGTATGTGCAGGCTTTTTTTTTTTAATTCAGAGTACAGAGAGCTCCACCTGCTGTAGCACAGAGCCAATGAGGAGTTTCAGAGCTCCTCGGCTCCGTGCTACAATGTCTCAGTAGCAGCAGCAAGCGGGGATAAGCTGCCTCTGGAGTCACTGCAGCTGTGGCTTACAGTGCTGGTGGCAGAAGCATGCACAAGGGCTCGAGGGCAGCAGCAGTGAGTGCTCAGAGCTAACACAGAAAAGCCAGTAGAGGAAGTGAGCTCTGCATAAAACTTCCTCTATTGGCTATGTGTTACCTGACAGGTCGGAGAGGAGAGGGCTGGCAATACACAAGTTTTTTCTGAACTGCTGGTTCTTCCTCGGCGGCTCCTCCCGCAGCTTCGGCAGCAGCTCTCTGCTCTCCTCCTATACCGCCTCCGGCCGTGAGTGACATCACGCCGACGGGACTACAAAGCGCCTTCATAGGGGGAGTGAAGGGGCAGCTCTGACAGGATAGCTGGTGCGGACTGTGTAGGCTTGTGCCAGGTGCAGGAGCGCACTTTGCACATTACAACAGTAAGGTACAGACAATTACAGTACAGCGAGGGGTGCCAACTAGTGTGTACTGTGAAGCACACTTCCAGCACTTCACCTGCGCCCCCCTCCCTCCCACAAATTGTACCGCCCAGGGCATCCGCCCCCTTCCGCCCCTGCCTTGTACCGGCCCTGCATTCCATGGTGATTGGATTAGGGGGGTTTTAGGTGTGGATATAAATGCTGGGGTATCTTCCCGACACTCATTGGAAATGAAGAAGTGGCTTGGATAGCTATAAAACATCTTTAACAACTTCAGCTCATTGGATGTAAGTAGTGAAAATTGAGAATGGTGAGCGAAGGGTCAACCACAAAGCTCATGACTGCAGTTTTAAGACTTGACATGACTGGTAACTATTTGCTTGATGCAACCCTGTTTTTTACATTTTACCATAAATTGGTCATTATATTGTGTGTGTTTGCACTAAAATTAATTACATTTTTTTTTTTCTAAAAAATATGCATTTGATTAACAGTTGCACAAATGTCATGCAAAATAAAAAAAAGGAACTACTATCCTTTTATTGTGCAACGCCTCTTTTTTAGAAAACATATGTTTAAGGGGTTTGTAGCAATTGTATAGCCAATAATGAATAATTCTTACATGTGTGTAAAAAATAAAAAAAAATTGCTCTAGAAGTACAACTGGACTACTAATAGCTATATGTTTATTTGCAGTTTAAGTCCGGTGACAGGGTTGTTTTAGGCAGAAACAATAAGAGGCTGGAAACTTAGCACTGAGAATATCTATCAACAGTACATGGATCTCAGAAGAGTACTTGCTGGTACAAGAAAGGTTGAGGGTTAACACTACAATAGTGCATAAACTATTTACAAAGAACATTTTGGCCTTTACCACAAGTTTTTGCCCGAGTGACTCTTACAGGCTCACTTTACAGACAGACTTGCACTTATCTTCAATACACATGTGTGCACAAACACAGTCTTAGAAAATACAGAAATAGAAAACTGATCAAAAACAAAAACAGCAAGGACATATAAATTCAACGCAGATGGCCGAGTGATTGGATTGAAAACTAGATCCACTGTACGTATACTACAAAGTCTCACTGGTAAGGCATCTGTCATCATATTTCTGAATTAAGTTTAGGTTTTAGCCACATTAATAAGTCACTGCTATGAAGTATCAGTCAATCGATGTACAGTACATCAATGACTTGCATAATGCTGCCACCTGGTGCTATTTTGAGGAATTGCATGTAGACTGCTTTTACCTACAGACCTTTACAAGTTGCACTAATAAACAGCTCTAAAAATAAATCAGTGACCAACTGCTTAGTCTAACACAAACTAATTTAATAAGGCTGTATAGATCTAAAAGATCATCATAGGCCTTAAATATGTTTAGAAGCATATCTTCTAAGTTCATTATAAAAATCCTGCTTTCCTCTACAGTTAAAAAATGGGGGGAATTACGTGTTTTTACATGTTTTTGGCATAGAAGGGCGGATAGATCAAGATAATGAATATCATAAAGACCCTTCTTCTTCTTCTCATCCCTAATAATTTAAATAATTGATCCTGCTTACATTTTGATCCCACTTGGGGTAGGCGGTAGTAGGTTATCAAAATTCAGATAGTGTACATTACCATTATAACTTCTTATTATTCATTTATTAATATTTGTTATATATTGATCTATGCAACATGAAAAGCAATACCAAATAATTGTAATAATTTTTTTGGAACTATTCTGTCAAAAACCTAATAAAAATTTAAAGTTAAAAAAAAATGGGGAAAAAGTAGGTTTAAGTATAAACTCGATAAACTGCAGTGCAAAAAAAAAAAAAAAAATATGCTATTTGTGGGAAATGTGTTCTCCAACCAATAAAAATAATGTATTATGCAAGAAAAAGAAACTGTGTATTGTGGCAATGTGCAGAAAATGTACCCGTTTTATTGTGCATTACCATAATGCACTGCAGTGCGATTCTTTTTGAATCGCGCCTCAATGCACCTAACATCACAGCACAACATAGCCAGCACATTACAATGCACCTAGCCAATGCATCTCAACACACCTAGCTAGGAAATCTATCTACAAAGTAAATTCTGATTGATTATAATTTTCGTTGTAGATATATGATACAACAACTAGAAAGTGAGCTTTAAAAAAGGGAGAACTTTGAAGAAGATATTGACCACAATACGCAATCATTTTTGACCATATATTAAAATAAAGCTTTTAGAAATAGATACAGTAGTGCAGGAGCTGCCAATATAACCGTCACAATTGGACTGGCAAGTTGTACTGTTCACAAAAAAACTAGCAATTATTACTAGTAACACATCTCACAGAAGTGAACTAGCATCATTTAAAACAATGGCTAACCACTGACATGCCTTAAAACGCATAGCTGTGAATAGGTCCATCGTACATGGTCTGTATTATCACAACATAAGGCACAAGGAACCAGAAATGACCATATCAATTCATCACCAAACCCGAAGGACCACTTAGCTGTTTACTCCCAGTTCATAGAGAGGCTTGCAGGCACCCTGTACACTTTGCTGAGGATCCCACTTATCAGACCTCTGGAGCCGGGCCATTGTCCTCTGTCATTGACCCCAGGGTCATTTTGACCATTTTAACCAGTTCTCTACTTTATTATTATCACTTCACAAGCCAAAGGGTAAATCTTTGGCTTGTAGAGTGAATAACGGAGCCTGGTTTGCTGAATCATGAGCACCTCTATGCTTAACGCACTGGGTAGGTGCAGCAAAGGGAGGGGGAATGCTCAAAAACTAGAATCTCTTAATTACTTTCCCTTTGTGGGAAAATGTTAAACAAAATTAACATAAGATTAGCTACCATGGATTAATGCACTTTGTACATCATCATTGTATTTGCATTACCATCAACTTCATAGTTGGTATGGGATACAGCACTTTGCTTTACTCCCAGTCAGCTTTACAGTTTAGTATTCTTAAAAAAAAAATGGATTAGAAATCCTGTCCAGGTAATGCTGCTATGTAGGGCTCCATTGGTGACAACAGTTTTGTAAGAGAGGAAGTGAGGAAAAATCTACAAAGACAGTACAGGGAGAACCCCAATCAGCTTTTTATTACCATCTGTCCCCCTGTTGCAGATCTCCCACACTTCCTGTCTGAATAGGCAGTTTGTGCCATTACAGTAAATAAGTGTGAATGCCTCTATTCAAACACCAGAAAGCAGTACAAAGTTAACGGGAACCAAAATTAAAATATTAAACCCTTCCGCATTCTAAAATCACTTAATGACGAGAAATATATTTTAAACATCAACCCCTAAAGTACAAGAGAAGCTACACCCAAAAGGGGAAGTTCTGTTTTAAGGCCTCCTTCCCCTTCCTCTTCTCAAAATGTCACTTTTTTGGGGGAGGGAGAGCGGGTACCTGGCTTTGACAGGTACCCCCCACCACTTCCGCTCAGATCACCTAGGCAATTCGACCAGAGGTTCTCCTCTCCCCCTCTCTCCTCGCAGTCATCTGGGACATGTCACAGGTCCTAGAAGACTGCGGGACCATTTACAATAAGTAGCATGGCTGCATGCTGTTACAGCTGGGTGCCCGCAGCTGAGATGCCAGCATTGGGGAGAGAAAACGGAGAGAAAGGATGGCTCGGATGAGCACATCGCTGGATCCTGGGACAGGAGAGTGTGTGTTTATTAAAAGTCAGCAGCTACAGTTTTTAACTCTTTCAGATCCGCGCTATAGCCGAATGACGGCTACAGCATGGATTTACTTTGCTGGCAGGCCGTCAATAGACGTCCTCCTCTTTGCACACTCCCCGCGCACCTCCTGCACGTCCTCCCCTTTGCACGATCCCGGCCCCTTACCACGTGATCAGCTGTCAGCCAATGACAGCTGATCACGTGTTGTAAACAGAAGATCGGTAATTGTGTTTTCTTTCATCTCACGCTGACAGCGTGAGGAGAAAAAAAAAGCAGAGAGTGAATAACAGATTCAGTGCAAGGGACAACGGTCCCAAAGAGAAAGAGGCGAAGCCGCCTCATCTGTGCCCACCAATACCGCCTTCCAGTGCCACCTGCCAGTGCCCACACAGTGCCACAAATCAGTGCATAAGTGCCAGCAATCAGTGACACCTATCAATGCCCATGAGTGCCACTTATCAATGCCCACCAGTGGTGCCAATCAGTGCCTCATCAGTGCCACCCAGCAGTGCTGCCTATCAGTGTCACCTACCAGTGCCAATCACTGCCACCCATCTGTGTTGCTATGGCCATTTGTATAGTGACTTTATTGCAATAATATAGTTAGGTTTAGTAACAGCATATATGTTTACAGAGGCCCAGGATGTTCTTTGCAGGAAGTTGGTGTATGCAGGAAATGGGTGGGAGGGGCCTGGGGAGAGGTGGAAGAAGAAACATGTGTTTGGGACAAAGAGGTTTTGGGAGGACAAAGAGGAAGACATGGATGCGAGGAGCTCGATAACTGTGGAGACGCTTTTGTGAGTTGGACTCTGAGCAAGGAACTATGAAGGACACCTTGACCCCTAAGTTGAGTAACTGTTTAGTTTACTTAATGTGTACATATTGTACATGCTTATATTTGTAGGCATATTTTGTAAGCTAGAAGTTGTGTTGTATTGTGCATCCTACAGTTTGTATGTGCATATTTTTCCCTGTTTAGTAAAGCATTGATACACTTCAGAAGTCTAAGGTTTTACCACAAGAACTTAATAGATAGATGGAAAGCATTACACCATCAGTGCCCATCACTGCCACCTATCAGTGCCAGCTATCAGCGCCACCTATTAGAGCCCTTCAGTGCCACCTATCAATACCCTACAGTGCCACCCATCTGTGCCACCTCTCAGTGCCCACCAATGCCACCTATCAGTACCCACCAGTGCCACCTCACCAGTGCCCACCAGTGCTGCCTATTAGTGCCCATCAGTGCCTCCTATTAGTGCCCATAAGTGCCGTCTTGTCAGTGCCCATCAGTAGCCCTTCAGGACTGGTATGGATATTAAGGGGAACCCCGCACCAAAATTTAACCACTTGAGCCCCGGACCATTATGCTGCCTAAGGACCAGAGGTCTTTTTCCAATTTGGCACTGCGTCGCTTTAACTGCTAATTGCGCGGTCATGCAATGCTGTACCCAAACAAAATTTGCGTCCTTTTCTTCCCACAAATAGAGATTTCTTTTGATGGTATTTGATCACCTCTGCAGTTTTTATTTTTTGCGCTATAAATGGAAAAAGACCAAAAATTTTGAAAAAAAATGATATTTTCTAATTTTTGTTATAAAAAAAATCCAATAAACTAAATTTTAGTCATACATTTAGGCCAAAATGTATTCGGCCACATGTCTTTGGTAAAAAAAAAATGTCAATAAGCGTATATTTATTGGTTTGCACAAAAGTTATAGCGTCTACAAACTAGGGTACATTTTCTGTAATTTACACAGCTTTTAGTTTATGACTGCCTATGTCATTTCTTGAGGTGCTAAAATGGCAGGGCAGTACAACCCCCCCCCCCCCCCAAATGACCCCATTTTGGAAAGTAGAAACCCCAAGGAAATTGCTGAGAGGCATGTTGAACCCATTGAATATTTATTTTTTTTGTCCCAAGTGATTGAATAATGACAAAAAAAAAAACAATATTTACAAAAAGTTGTCACTAAATGATATATTGCTCACACAGGCCATGGGCCTATGTGGAATTGCACCCCAAAATACATTCAGCTGCTTCTCCTGAGTATGGGGATACCACATGTGTGGGACTTTTTGGGAGCCTAGTCGCGTACGGGGCCCCGAAAACCAATCACCGCCTTCAGGATTTCTAAGGGTGTAAATTTTTGATTTCACTCTTCACTGCCTATCACAGTTTCGGAGGCCATGGAATGCCCAGGTGGCACAAAACCCCCCCAAATGACCCCATTTTGGAAAGTAGACACCCCAAGCTATTTGCTGAGAGGCATATTGAGTCCATGGAATATTTTATATTTTGACACAAGTTGCGGGAAAGTGACACTTTTTTTTTTTTGCACAAAGTTGTCACTAAATGATATATTGCTCACACAGGCCATGGGCATATGTGGAATTGCACCCCAAAATACATTTAGCTGCTTCTCCTGAGTATGGGGATACCACATGTGTGGGACTTTTTGGGAGCCTAGCCGCGTACGGGGCCCCGAAATTCAATCACCGTCTTCAGGATTTGTAAGGGTGAAAATTTTTGATTTCACTCTTCACTGCCTATCACAGTTTCGGAGGCCATGGAATGCCCAGGTGGCACAAACCCCCCCCCCCCCAAATGCCCCAATTTTGGAAAGTAGACACCCCAAGCTATTTGCTGAGAGGCATGGTGAGTATTTTGCAGCTCTCATTTGTTTTTGAAAATGAAGAAAGACAAGAAAAAACATTTTTTTTTCTTTTTTCAATTTTCAAAACTTTGTGACAAAAAGTGAGGTCTGCAAAATACTCACTATACCTCTCAGCAAATAGCTTGGGGTGTCTACTTTCCAAAATGGGGTCATTTGGGGGGGGTTTTGTGCCACCTGGGCATTCCATGGCCTCCGAAACTGTGATAGGCAGTGAAGAGTGAAATCAAAAATTCACGCCCTTAGAAAGCCTGAAGGCGGTGCTTGGTTTTCGGGGTCCCGTACGCGGCTAGGCTCCCAAAAAGTCTCACACATGTGGTATCCCCGTACTCAGGAGAAGTAGCAGAATGTATTTTGGGGTGTAATTTCACATATTCCCATGGCATGTTTGAGCAATATATCATTTAGTGACAACTTTGTGCAAAAAAAAAAAAAAAAAAAATTGTCTCTTTCCCACAACTTGTGTCGCAATATAAAATATTCCATGGACTCGACATGCCTCTCAGCAAATAGTTTGGGGTGTCTACTTTCCAAAATGGGGTCATTTGGGGGGGTTTTGAACTGTCCTGGCATTTTATGCACAACATTTAGAAGCTTATGTCACACATCACCCACTCTTCTAACCACTTGAAGACAAAGCCCTTTCTGACACTTATTGTTTACATGAAAAAGTTTTTTTTTTTTGCAAGAAAATTACTTTGAACCCCCAAACATTATATATTTTTTTAAAGCAAATGCCCTACAGATTAAAATGGTGGGTGTTTCATTTTTTTTTTCACACAGTATTTGCGCAGCAATTTTTCAAACGCATTTTTTGGGGAAAAAACACACTTTTTTAAATTTTAATGCACTAAAACACACTATATTGCCCAAATGTTTGATGAAATAAAAAAGATGATCTTAGGCCGAGTACATGGATACCAAACATGACATGCTTTACAATTGCGCACAAACGTGCAGTGGCAACAAAATAAATACATTTTTAAAAGCCTTTAAAAGCCTTTACAGGTTACCACTTTAGATTTACAGAGGAGGTCTACTGCAAAAATTACTGCCCTCGATCTGACCTTCGCGGTGATACCTCATATGCATGGTGCAATTGCTGTTTACGTTTGACGACAGACCGCCGCTTGCGTTCGCCTTAGCGCGAGAGCAGGGGGCGACAGGGGTGCTTCTTTTTTTTTTTTTTTTTTTTGCTTTTTTATCTTATTTTTAAACTGTTCCTTTCATTTATTTTTTTTTTAAATCATTTTTATTGTTATCTCGGGGAATGTAAATATCCCCTATGATAGCAATAGGTAGTGACAGGTACTCTTTTTTGACCCTAGATCTCTCCTCTGCCCTCAAAGCATCTGACCACACCAAGATCGGTGTGATAAAATGCTTCCCCAATTTCCCAATGGCGCTATTTACATCCGGCGAAATCTAAGTCATAAAATGCTCGTAGCTTCCGGTTTCTTAGGCCATAGAGATGTTTGGAGCCACTCTGGTCTCTGATCAGCTCTATGGTCAGCTGGCTGAATCACCGGCTGCATTCTCAGGTTCCCTGTTGAGACAGGAGAGCCAGAGAAAAACACGGAAGACGTGGGGGGGGGGGCATTCCCTCCCACGGCTTGTAAAAGCAGTCTAGAGGCTAATTAGCCGCTAGGATTGCTTTTACATGAAAGCCGGCCACTGGCTGAAAAGAATGATACCAAGATGATACCTAAACCTGCAGGCATCATTTTGGTATAACCACTCAAAGTCGTGAATGGCGTACCTGAAGACAAAAAAATGGTTAACAATAAAGCACAGTAAACGGTAAAGTATAAAAAATTGCATACCTGAAAAGCAAACATGATAAAACATAATAACAAACAATAATAATAATAATAATAACAATACAACAATATATATATATAATATAATATAACAAAACATTGCAGAATAGAATACAGTAAAAAAGAGCAGAACAATAGAGAGAATAGAGAGAGAGAGAGAACAATAAAACGACAACTATTTTATTTTTTTTTTATATATTTTTTTTTAAATTTTTTTTACACTTTTTTTGTAACTAACTTTTATAACGGTAACCGGTTCCAGGTTCGGGTCTCTCAAAATGTGATGGCATCTTGGGAGACCCTGTGAAATGGCGCCTAGTCTGTGCAATGCTGTACCCTACGCTAATACTCAACTAGTGCATGGTAGCGTTCAAAACATTCACCAATGCAAAGACCAGGATTGTCAGGACAGGAGGGCAATAATAGCGGGTGTCACGCCTATATCCGCGCTTGCTGCAGACACATCTTTTTTGGGGGGGTTTGTTGGGTTGGGGTACTCGGGAGGACATAAAGAAAATGCCTCTCATGCAGCCGACTGCATTTGGTTGGGGATGTGAATGGGGGAAGTACGGGCGCTGCAGAAGTGGTGGGTTCCTAATTAGGATTGGCGAATGCAGCAGGAAGGGCACTATGGGCACGACGGGCCTGTGTTTGTCTTTTTGGTGGCAGCGGGACACTACTTGTGCTTGCCACCTCACCAGCTTGAACTGCACTTATGGGACTCGCCACGTCACCAAGTGTTACTGCAGTGCTGGTTTGACCACGACCGGGGTGTACTAGGCCGCTGGTGCTTGCCAGTTCAATAAAAAGCTACCAAAAAAACTGTTAGCGATCGCAGGGATCAGGACTGCAGTTATGCGTTAAGTGTTTTGTAAGTGACAGTGATCGATCGATACTGCATTTGGGTGGGCTGAGCTGGGCCGGGCGGAGGGGCAAAATGCAGGTGCTAGCAGGTATCTGGGCTGATCCCGCTAACACTGCGTTTTTGGGTACCCTAAACTGCTGGGGACGCTAGTATAGATCTGATCGGATCAGATATTGATCCGTTCAGATACTATACCACTAAGGGAGGCGTATGCTGCGTGCGTGGGTGTTAGCGGTACTGGTGCTAACCTGACGCTGCCTGGGGCTGGTGCTTGCCAGTTCACCAAAATACTACCAAAAAAACTGTTAGCGATCGCAGGGATCAGGCCTGACTCTGTGAACGCTGCAGTTATACATTTAGTGTTTTGTAAGTGTCAGTGATCGATCGATACTGCACTTGGGTGGGCTGGGCCGGGCCAGGCGGAGGGGCAAAACGCAGGTGCTAGCAGGTATCTGGGCTGATCCCGCTAACACTGCGTTTTTGGGAACCCTAAACTGCTGGGGACGCTAGTATAGATCTGATCGGATCAGATATTGATCCGATCAGATACTATACCACTAAGGGAGGTGTACGGTGCGTGCGTGGATGATAGCGCTACTGGCGCTAACCTGACGCTGCCTGGGGCTGGTGCTTGCCAGTTCACCAAAACGCTACCAAAAAAAACTGTTAGCGATCGCAGGGATCAGGCCTGACTCTGCGGACGCTGCAGTTATGCGTTTAGTGTTTTGTAAGTGACAGTGATCGATCGATACTGCACTTGGGTGGGCTGGGCGGAGGGGCAAAACGCAGGTGCTAGCAGGTATCTGGGCTGATCCCGCTAACACTGCGTTTTTGGGAACCCTAAACTGCTGGGGACGCTAGTATAGATCTGATCGGATCAGATATTGATCTGATCAGATACTATACCACTAAGGGAGGCGTATGCTGCGTGCGTGTTAGCGGTACCAGCGCTAATCTGACGCTGCCTGGGGCGACGCATATCACTGCCAAGCGATCAGGGGGCTAAACCTTTATTCGGTAATAAACGGCGGGTGCCCTGACACTATAAAAAATAAACGAACTAACCAGCGTCACCCGTAACAGTTATACGGTGATCAGTGGTGAAAGGGTTAACTAGGGGGACAATCAAGGGGTTAAAACATTTATTAGGTAGTATATGGAGGTCCCTGTCGCTATAAAACGCTGACGGCGAACCTAAATATTTACGTCCCTAACTAGCAGCACCAGCGACACTAATACAGCGATCAGAAAAATTATCGCTTAGTGACACTGGTGAGGGGGGGTGATCAAGGGGTTAAAACTTTATTAGGGGGGTTAGGGGGGTACCCTAGACCTACAGGGGGCTAACCCTAACTGTCCTAACACTGTAACTGTCACAAACTGACACCAATGCAGTAATCAGAAAAAAAAAACCTGCTTGGTGTCAGTTTGTGACAGGGGAGGGGTGATTGGGGGGGGGGATCGGGGTGTTTTGTGTGCCTGGCATGTTCTACTGTGTGTGTAGTGTTGGTGCACTCACAGTGATGTCTTCTCTCCTCGGCGCCGGAGCGGAAAATACCGAGCCGAGGAGAGATGACATCATTTCCTTTGCTGCTGTTTAGCATACAGCAGCAAAGGAATGTTCCCATTGGCTGGCGGCGATCGCGAGGGGGGGGCCACGAACGGATGGCCTCCCCCTCACCTCCAATCGCCGGGGGACAAAATAGGACCGCCTGGGGCACCGGGGGGGTCCGATCGGACCCCCCACCCGCGGGAGGCAAATCACGTGCATGTACGTGATTTTGCCTGCCCGTGCCGCCTTGCCGACGTACATCGGCGTGAGGCGGTCCTTAAGTGGTTAAAAAGAAAATGGCGTGGGGTCCCCCTCAAAATCCGTACCAGACCCTTCATGTCCTCCCCATGTACCAGGCAACATGCCCTCAACATGGGGAGGATGTCCCCAGGTTGATGGGGACAAGGGCCTCATCCCCACAACCCTTGCCCGGTGGTTGTGGGGGTCTGCGGGTGGGGGGCTTAGCGGAGACAATAGCCGTTTTTTGATTTATTAATGTCTTCTTCTTTCCCCGCTTCTTCTTCCATCCTCTTCGGGTCTTCCTTCGGTTTTCTTCTTCTTCCTCCATCTTGTTCTTCCCTCGCTTCTTCCTTTACCTTCCTCTGCTTCATCCTCTGGTCTTCTCCTCCGCCATCTTCCTCCAGCTTCTTCTTCCCTGCTTCGTCCTCCGGACAATCTGCCTCAATGGGAGTCTCCCACTGTGTGGCGCTTCTGTTCTTGTGACAGTTCTTTTATAACTGAGGGCGGAGCCACACCATGACGTTCCCGGGTGACATCGCCCCCCTCTGACGCACGGGGACATCCCTTTCGCTTTAAAAAAAAAATTGGCACGGGGTTCCCCTTAATATCCATGCCAGACCTGAAGGGCCTGGTATGGAATTTGGGGGGACTCCCACGCAATTTTTTTTTAAAATTTTGGTTCGGGGTTCCCCCTAATATTCATACCAGACCCAAAGGACCTGGTAATGGACTGTGGGGGAATCCCATGCCGTTTTTTTCAATGACTTTTATGTGTATTGCTGGGACCGACAAGTCATATACCCGCGAGTACTTTTAAATGACTTTTTTTCCTTTAGAAATGTCATTTTGCTCTCGGACTGTTCTAAACACGGGAAACATGCGCTACTTTACAGGCATACTATAGACACCCCCCAGGTACGAAATTTAAAGGAATATTTCACTTTTATTGTTTCACTTTAGGCCTTATTAAAATCACTGGTCCCGAAAAAACGTCCGTTTTAAAAACGTTTTTCTGCATTGATACAGTCAAGTCCATAAATATTGGGACATTGACACAATTCTAATCTTTTTGGCTCTATACACCACCACAATGCATTTGAAATGAAACAAACAAGATGTGCTTTAACTGCAGACTTTCAGCTTTAATTTGAGTGTATTTACATCCAAATCAGGTGAACGGTGTAGAAATTACAACAGTTTGTCTATGTGCCTCCCACTTTTTAAGGGACCAAAAGTAATGGGACAATTGGCTGCTCAGCTGTTCCATGGACAGGTGTGTGTTATTCCCTCATTATCCCTGTAACGAGCCCCTTGCTCGCTCGGTTTCACTCTCCCGACACTCCTCTGCAGCTATAGAATCAGATTGCAACGTCTGATGGTTTGGTCATCCAATGCTCCGAGATTGGAACTACAGCTGAATGTGCCATTCTAACCCAGTTGTGATAGCTCAGAACAAACACCAGGCAAGCTGTATGTAAGTTCAACCAGGAATCTCCCTTTATTGACAGGAATACAGTCTCTTTTATACAATAAAAGAGGAGCTGATCCTATTACTCTAACAATATAGCTGTAACCTAATTAACCTAATTAACATGAGCTAATTAACTAATCCCTTTGGACAGCCTAAATGACTCAGACATGACCTTTAGGCCAGACTGGCCATCTTGTAGCTCAGAAACCCCAATCAACATTATCACAATAGCAGAGTTAATTAACACAAACAACAATGGGGATCTAATGACTCTTATGCCGCGTACACGCGGTCGGACTTTTCGTCTACAAAAGTCCAACGGACGCTGACGGACTAAAGCTGGCTGGTAATCCGATCGTGTGTGGGCTTCTCCGGACTTTCAACGGACTTTTTTAGCCTCAAATCCGACGGACTTTAGATTTGAAACATGCTTCAAATCTTTACGTCGTAACTACGACGGACCCCGAAGTCCGCTTGTCTGTATGCTAGTCCGACGGACAAAAAAACGACGCATGCTCATAAGCAAAAACTAAACGGAAGCACTCGGTCTAGTAAAACTAGTGTTCGTATTGTAGGTAGCACATTCATCACGCTGCAAAATCTGTGATCGTTGAATGCAGCGCATTTTATGTCTTCTTTACGAATGCTATAAAGAACGAAGGTGTTTTGCTGTTCATATTCAAACAGAGTTCTCCCAAACTGATTTCTGGATTCTTTTTCTCTTTGATCTCATGAATGATATAGTATGCTTTTTAAAAACAATGTTTCCATACTAATAATACGTTTTACCCTTTTTTTTTTATTTTTTTGTGTGGAGTCATATTTTCGTGTAATTTTTATCCAGATATTTATTTTATGATTGTTGTTGAACTTTTTTATATGTTTATCTCTATATTTGTTTTTTTATTTTTTTGTGTTTGTAAAGTTACCACAAAGAACCCATTTGTATTTTTTTTTTTTTTTTTTTTAGGTTTGTAAAGTTACCACAAAGAACCCATTATTATAGTTTTGTTTTTCTAGTGAATTTTTTTTTTTTTTTTAGATAAAGTTAACCCAAAGCACCGTTTTTGGTTATGTATCTTTTTTTTTTTTCAAGACTTACCACTCGAACATTATTAACATTATTAATGTATTTTTGGTGTGTTTTTGCAAACTCAATGACATTGTTGTCCCTTGTTAATTTAACATTGTGTGTAAAATCAATGATTTAAAAGAAAACACATAAAGTCTTTTCCTAAACTCAAAAAAGATCCATTTATTCATGGTCAAAATAAAATAAAGAGGAAGTCAATGCTGAAAAAAGTCAGTGTACAAGAAAATTGGGATCTTGAGGAGTCCATATAAGAGGGAGCACAATCTGGTCCAAGAATCCCAGAGATCAACAGCACCAGCAGATAATATAGATGTCCCCAGACTGTGGTACTACAACAGCCTGCGTCTTCTGTCAGACCAGACTGAACCCAGGTCATCACTTTCTTCTCTTCCCTGCAGCCTTTCCTCCACGCTGCCCTGCAGCCTTCCCTGCAGCCTTCCCTGTAGCCTTCTTTGGAGGCTGTGGCTGTGGTGTTTCAGTTGTGGCAGGAGGAGGAGGAGGAGGAGGAGGGGGGTCTGCCTCATGTAGCTGGGTGTTTCGGGTTAGCGTGCCCTGCAGCCCCTTCTGGATTGTTTCCCCAAATAGGCGCTCGCAAATGAGGCGCTGCTCCCAATCCATTTGAAGAAGCCTGCTGGCTAAGTAGCAGCCATAGGACTCTTCCGCTTCGGGGGGGGGGGCTCCTCAAAAAACGGGTGGCCTCTTGCATGAGGCGCAGGGATGCCTCCTGTGTGACCGTCCCCTTCCTGGCCCTTTTTTTGGGAAGGCGGAGGGGAGGCACTTGGGATTGGGTCATGCTCCTACTGGGCCCAGCCACCTCACTGGGACCAGCCACCTCACTTGGCCCAGCCACCTCACTGGGACCAGCCACCTCCTGCCTGACACTGGGCCCAGCCTCCTCCAGGATGATGGTGAATCCGGCCTCCTCCAGGCTGTCCATGGGCCCGGTCTCCTCCTGCCTGCCACTTTCCACACATTCCTCCTGGATGGACTCATCCTGTGTATAAAAAAAGGACATAGTTTTAGTTTTTTTTTGGGGTTCATCAATGACACACAATTTGCTTCTCATGACTAGCAAATTCAATGTGAATACATCTCTTTAATAAAAGAGTCTAATCAGACGCCCTAATTTTTTCTAGCAGGTGCCAAACATATTTAGCCACTCCTGTCAATTGATATGTATACACAATTTTGAGGGCAAAAATCTTTGAGACAATTATAACATCCAGTTAACCTCATTAATATTAGTACAGTAAATATTGTTTAAACTAATTTACCTGACTCCAGATGGTCATATCCGGTTCATCCAGGATGGAAGACCCAGCTTGCTCCTCATCAGCCTCTGCTGGGGTGGAGGGAAGGGTGGAGGGAAGGGTTGAAAGTGATGCCCTGGCTTCAGTCTGGTCATCAAGAAAACGGAGTTGATTGTAGTACCACAGCCTGGGTACATAAACATCATCTGCTGATGCTCCTGATCTCATTGATTCCTGGATCTTCTTATGCTCCCTCTTATACATATTCCTCAAGACCCCAATTTTCCGGAGCAATGTCTCCATTGTTGCTTCCGGGATGGTCACCTGGACAAAGGACAGAAGTCTCTTCAGTGTTGACTTCCTCACATGCTTTGCATAATACTGAGGGTGTTTCACCTCCCACAAATTCCTCATCTCTCGATATTTCGAAATAAAAGCTGTAAGGAACTCTGGATCCTTAAATAGGGGATTCATAATATCTGGAAAAGATAAAGTCACAAGACAAAAAACACTTATTAGGTTTCTGCTAAACCCTCATCATCTTCTCCCTATGTAGGCCTCATCAATCTGTCAAGCCATATAGGCCGCTTGCTACAAAGTCATGACCATAAAAAAATATAAATTTAAAATTACCTTCGTTTAGTAGCGTCCCGGTCCACTATCACCTACGCACAGAACGTACGTACGACACGTGCACAAGGCCCCTCTTTATACACTACGCATGTGTGAAACTCCGCCTGCGTTGCCCGCCCCTGACGTTCGATTTTAACTCATGTTCTCCGCCCCCTAATTCTACGCACAGAACGTACGTACGACACGTGCACAAGGCCCCTCTTTATACACTACGCATGTGTGAAACTCCGCCTGCGTCGCCCGCCCCTGACGTTCGATTTTAACTCATGTTCTCCGCCCATTTTTATTTACGGCGCGTAGTGGGGTGAATAATGGCGGAGACACATCAGATGCGTACTACCTCAGGTAGCGAAGAAAGCCCGGAGGCCGGAACGTCAAGATCTGTGATGCCTAGATTTAAGGCCTCCAATATGTCCTTTAAAGAGATGGTGGAAATGGTGGCCATTCTTAAAAAAAAGGATTATGATGGGAAGTATGGGCCGTACGCCTGGCCAAATTTGCGCAAAGCCAAAATAATGTCGAAGGTGGTGAAGACTTTGCAGGCTTCTTTTGGGGTACAGCGCTCCAAGGATCAAATTAGAAAAAGATGGTCCGACCTCAAAATCAGGGAGCCGGATCAGTACAGACGGACCCCTAAAGTGCTGAAAAAAAGTAAGTACTTGTCGTGTTTTTCTCTTGTGTTTATTACCTTGTATACTGCTCCATGTGCTTTTCATTCCTATACGATTTTTTTGCTCATCGTTTCAAACGATCCTTTAATAAACCTCGTTACATATCTATAGATATATCTCTATATAGATATATCTATCTATATATCTATATATATATATGTATGTATGAATATATATATATATATATATATATATATATATATATATATATATATATATATAGCTAAAGCTCTCCCCTAATAACACATTTGTGTGTTTCCCAGATAGGGACCGGGGATATATATGGATCTGCATTTTCCCGGAAGTATGCCTGAAGGCGTGCAGAAATCTGTGATAGTTGCATTTTGTCAGTAAGAAGAGAGGCGTCTAACAGACAATGCTTGGTGCGTGGCGTGTGTTCTGGAAAGGTCAAAGTCGTGGTTATTGGGTTATAATCTGATAAAAGCATAGTACATTTTGAGAGGAAACGGAGGTCTGCTTGTGATAGAAAAAAGTAGTCCAGTCTGGAATGCCTATTATGGGCTGCAGACACGTAGGTATAGAAGGTTGATGCATTTGAGGGCCTTACATGGTAGTGATGATGTGCCAGTGAAGGTGTCCAAAAGGGGTTGCAGTGGGATGTTAAAGTCTCCTCTAAGCACTAATATGCCTGATTGGAAGGTGGTTAAATGGTTTACTACAGAATCTAGAAATGTTACCTGTTTTGAGTTAGGATAGTATAGGTTCGCTAGAGTAATAGGTCTATAATATATATTACCTTTAGCAAATATGAACATGCCCTCCTTATCATCCAAGACCTCTGTTATGTTTATGAGGAGATTTTTGGAAATCAAAATGGAGACCCTCTTGGTCTTTGCTACACTGTTGGTGGCATGGTATGATGCTGAAAAGTACTGATTGGTTAGTTTTGCTATGTTATTGCTTCAGAAGTGGGTTTCCTGGATGAATACCATGTCTGCTTTCAACTTTTTCATCAGCAGTAAAAGCTTAGATTGCTTTTCTGGTACATTTAGGCCTTGCACTTTTATCAAGACTAGTTGGGGAGCCTGATGGTTTCCCTCCTCCTCCCGAGGCAGGAGGAGGGGGAAAAAAAAGAGGGGAGTTATGAAGAGGGTAAAATGTGAGCCTTGTATGAGGGGTTAAAAGAATAGATGGGGCAAAAGGAAGGGGTGTTCCGGTGACAGGGAAGAACCTGCTACTCTGTCTTGAGGGAGGAGTGGGAAGATCCGGAATCCGGCAGAGCCTCACCTGCCATGAACATTAAAAAAAAAATCGAGCTTCAAGGGTCATAGCTCGGCGACCTGAGGTCACAGAGACACCAACAATAAAGATAACCCGATTTTTTTGTATAATGTGAAAGATGATGTTACACCAAGTAAATAGATACCTAACATGTCACGCTTTAAAATTGCGCACACTCGTGGAATAGTGCCAAACTTCAGTACTTAAAAATCTCCATAGGCGACGCTTTAAGATTTTTTACAGATTACATGTTTAGTTACAGAGAAGGTCTAGTGCTAGAATTATTGCTCTTGCTCTAACGATTGCGGCGTATGTAACCTGTGTGTATCAGGCTCTGATACTAGCCAGTGCCTCACCAGCCACTGACCTCACTGCACGTCCCTGAATATTAGTAGCATGTGATATGTCTTAATAAACCCAAAATTTAGTAGTGAGATCACACCCTAGTGAATACCTGGTAGGGGCATACTTAATAATCAAAATAGGGGGTCAGACTTTAGTTATTAAGGTGTCTTAAGAAAGATATTATAGTGGAAAGAAACCATTAATCATATAACCCTAGCAACTGTCTTAAAAGTTTTTGAGAAACATTTTTCCAACTAGCATTGGTCCTGCGAGTCTAAGGTTCAACCTAAACATTAAATCATTTAACTATCATAGGATCAGACATTTATTTGGCATCTACCCTTGGACTAGGACTAGGAGAGTGAGAGCGATAACACAATATTTAACACACCTGCTCCCCATTCACACCTGAGACCTTGTAACACTAACGAGTCACATAACACCGGGGAGGGAAAATGGCTAATTGGGCCCAATTTGGACATTTTTACTTAAGGGTGTGCTCACTTTTGTTGCCAGCAGTTTATACATTAATGGCTGTGTGTTGAGTTATTTTGCGGGGGCAGCAAATTTACACTGTTATACAAGTTGTACACTCACTAATTTACATTGTACCAAAGTATAATTTTTTCAGTGTTGTCACGTGAAAAGATATAATACAATATTGCCACAGGGCTGATCCTAGGCAGGTGCACGGGGTGCAGTGCATCCGGGCGCCAAAGAGGTGGGGGCGCTGAAGCATCAGAGTGCTCCCCTCCCTCCTCCTCCTCCTCTCCTTGTCCGTGTCCAGAGGCAGCTTTCTCAATCGGTCACCGCCGCCGCCGCTGCCGCTGTGTTTCCTGCCCAAGCCTGTCCCCCCTCCCTCCTGTCAGAGAAGGAGAGTGCAGCAGCCAGAGATCGGAGCGGCTGTCTCTGTGTGGAGAGAGACCAGCCGCGCAGTGACGTCACTGGTGGGGAGGTCTGTGGCTGACATGTGTTCTTCTCCTCCTCCTCTCTGTGTCTAACGCCTGCCTGCTAGGATCTGTTCTCCACCCGGGCGTCCTCTCCTCTCCAGCTGCTGCCGGGTGTTTTTATGTACCCTAATGGAGGGGGAGTTTGTCCTGGGGGGGTCTGTACTAATGGAGGGGGGTGGTTTGTCCTGAGGGGGGTCTGTACTAATGGAGGGGGTGGTTTGTCCTGGGGGGTCTGTACTAATGGAGGTGGTTTGACCTGAGGGGCGTCTGTACTAATGGAGGGGGGGTAGTTTGTCCTGAGGGGGGTCTGTACTAATGGAGGGGGTGGTTTGTCCTGAGAGGGGTCTGTACTCATGAAGGGGGTAGTTTGTCCTGAGGGAGTCTGTACTAGTGGAGGGGGTGGTTTATCCTGAGGGGGTCTATACTAATGGAGGGGGTGGTTTGTCCTGGGGGGGTCTGTACTAATGGAGGGGGGTGGTTTAACTTAAGGGGGGTCTGTACTAATGGAGGAGGGTGGTTTGTCCTGGGGGGGTCTGTACTAATGGGGGGGGTTGTCCTGGGTGTCTGTACTAATGGAGGGGGGGTTTGTACTAATGGAGGGGTGTTTTCCATGGGGGATGTACTAATGGAGGGGGAGTTTGTCCTGGGGGGGTCTGTACTAATGGAGGGGGAGGTGGTTTGTCCTGGGGGTGTCTGTACTAATGGAGGGGGGTTGGTCCTGTGGGGGTCTGTACTAATGGAGGGGGGTGGTTTGTCCTGGGGGGGTCTATACTGATGGAGGGGGGTCTGTACTGAGGGAGGAGGTTTATACTTAATGGGGGGTCTGCACTAACGGAGGGGGACTATACTTAGTGGAGGGGGGGTCTGTACTGAGGGGCGATAATAGTTGGTGGAGGGGGGGTGACACTATGTTTTACTGCACCGGGTGACACCAACCCTAGTGACACCACTGCAGCTGCGGGCTCTTCTTTCCCCTCTCCCTCTTCTCCTCGTGCGCGCTGCTGTACTAGTGAGTGGCGCTTACCAGCACAGCCGCCCACTATGTTTCTTTCCCCGCCTTCATATTGGCCAAGGAAGAAATAGAATAGAAAAAGGAGCACAGAAGAGAAAGCTTTCAGGGAAGTGTACCCAGGGCTCCAGAGGGAGAGAACAGTGCTGAGAGAACACCATCAGAGAGAGAACCTTGCTGCCCTGTGCCACCAGAGGGAAAGCCACACGGCATAGCGACATCCCTGGAGGAGAAAGGAATGGAGTCATTGCCAGAATACAGATTTGAGCTCTACCCAGCGGAGTCGCCACGGGCAATTTAGAGTGAGCTGACTCCTGATCAGAGGAAACGTTGTTGCTGTATTGCTGGGTCAGGTGAGAGGGTCGATTGGCCAATTATCTACTAACATCCATAGGAACTGCGGTCCCTCACCATCTCCTGTATTATATCTGCAGTCTCTGACCATCTCCTGTATTATATCTGCAGTCTCTGACCATCTCCTGTATTATATCTGCAGTCTCTGACCATCCCCTGTGCTATGTCTGCAGTCTCTGACCATCTCCTGTACTATGTCTGCAGTCTCTGACCATCTCCTGTACTATGTCTGCAGTCTCTGACCATCTCCTGTAGTATGTTTGCAGTCTCTGACCATCTCCTGTAGTATGTCTGCAGTCTCGGACTGTCTCCTGTAGTATGTCTGCAGTCTCTGACCATCTCTTGTATCATGTCTACAGTCTCTGAAATCTCTTGTATCATGTCTGCAGTCTCTGACCATCTCCTGTACTATATCTGCAGTCTCTGACCATCTCTTGTATCATGTCTGCAATCTCTGACCATCTCCTGTAATATGTCTGCAGTCTCTGACCTTCTCCTGTATTATATCTGCAGTCTCTGACCATCTCCTGTACTATGATTGCAGTCTCTGACCATCTCTTGTATCATGTCTGCAGTCTCTGACCATCTCCTGTACTAGGTCTGCAGTCTCTGACCATCTCTTGTATCATGTCTAGCAGTCTCTGACCATCTCTTGTACCATGTCTGCAGTCTCTGACCGTCTCCTGTATCATGTCTACAGTCTCTGACCATCTCCTGTACCATGTCTGCAGTCTCTGACCATCTCCTGTACTATGTCCCTAGTCTCTGACCATCTCCTGTACTATGTCTGCAGTCTCTGACCATCTCCTGTACTACTATTGCAGTCTCTGACCGTCTCTTGTATCATGTCTGCAGTCTCTGACCATCTCTTGTATCATGTCTGCAGTCTCTGACCATCTCCTGTATTATGTCTGCAGTCTCTGACCATCTCCTGTACCATGTCTGCAGTCTTTGACCATCTCTTGTAACATGTCTGCAGTCTCCGACCATCTCATGTACTATGTCTGGGGGCTCTTTCTAACAGACTTTCTAACAGAAACCCTCTCTGTGTGCATCAGAGAGACTCCCCTCCAGGTCCCATTTATGTACGCTCTTCCTGTATTCTCTTTATTGTTAAAAGATCATGGGAGGATCCCAGGGTAATAAAGACTTCTTAGGGGAGCATCTCTGTGTTTGAGTCATTGCCATAGAATCATTTGTAAAGGGGAGGAGTTGGTAAGATGACCACGCCCTTGTGGGGGCTCCAGAAATATTTCTGCACCCAGGCGTCTGACACTAGGATCGGCCCTGCTTCGCCATGAGTTCCTCTAGAGGCTGAGGGTGTGCAGAATTCATTGTACCAATTTGGCACAGAGACGAGAGGGATGTCCAGGGTCTGGCAGAAATGAGGGAGGTCTTCTGGCACTGGCTGTTTTGCCCTCCAGTGAAGCAGAGAGGCAGAAAGGAAACTTCCATCTGTAGTGGGCGCCCCTTATCCGAAGGACGTCTAGAAGTGGGCGCAAGTATTTGCGATGTTGCAGAGTGATATTGGACAGGTTCTGGAAGATTTTGACATCTGCACTCTCATATTAAATATGTATCTCCTCTGCACTCAGACCACGACCTGAAGACTCACATTGTGTAATACCGTCACCACATTTTTTTTAGACATAAAACAATTATTATACTCAGAGCGGTGGTGTATATTTGTTTCTTTTCAGTGCCAGGTTTATTCCATAGAGTGTCTCTTGGGTTATACCCAGAGTTAAGCCTGTACTTTTATTTTAGTACGTGAGTATAACAATTGTTTTATGTCTAAAGAAAATTGTGGTGGCAGTATTACACGATGTGAGTCTTCTTTCATGGTCCGATCCATGCATTCAGGTGGGGTTTTTTGTAGCGATCCATCCATTCATGTGGGTTTTTTTTGGAGCTGTGAAAGAAATGAGCTGTATAGGTTTGCTACGCTTTGATTCTGTGTTGGTGGATTGTTGCAATCAGGAGAATGAAACACAAGCCTTGAGTTCCAATTGACTGGTGAAGGGTTTATTGAAACCACTATTAATTGAAGATTTGCTACATGTTTTCTGGGATTAAGCCCTGGTTCACACCAGTGCGGCGTTGAAAATGCGCTACTGCTACTTCAGCGCTATTTCAAAGCTGCAGATCAGTGAGATTTGTACCTTCAATTTACCTGCAGCTTGCAACTTCATTTAACAGAAGTCAAACCAAGTCGCTTTGAAATTGGCAAAAAAGCAGTGCAAGAACATTTACAAAGTCACTGCGACATGAGTCGCGGCAATTTGAACGGTTCCTTTGCCGACAATGGGGTGTGACTTGTCATGCACATGATGAATAGCACCAGTGTGAACCAGGGCTAAGCATTCCATTTGAACATTGTTTTTTTTTTTTTTTACATCTTTCCAAACATTTGGAGCCAGGAGCTTCTGATGTGATAGAGGGACCTCCGATGTGATGTTAATTTTATCAAGGCGGTTGTTTGCATGGTCCCAGGTTCAGATTTCCCATTGAAAAGTAACATTTACATTTTTCACATTTTAGACTAGAGTGCCTCCAGATTTTGCATAATTTTAAAGAGTGCCGTGAGTGAAAAAAGGCTGAGAAACACTGTCCTACAGGATGGATATGAAGATCACCAACTGTAAACTGTCATGCTACAGTATTCTAGTTTAGTAGATCTAGGGACAGTTGTGTTCCTCCTGTTATGCCAAACATACTCCAAAGAATGGCATAAATATCCAAGTTAAACTCTAAACCAAACCTCTTTTTTAGTCTTGATTGAATTGGGGAAAGGTTAGAAACCAGTGATTGTAAAGGCTCGTAAAGTGATTGTAAAGCCAGTTTTCTTCCTGCTGTTGTTGCTGAAGTTCTAACCCCATCATTTGTCCTAGAGACCATTATTACCAGGGAAGAGAATACAATATTTTATGGCTGTAAACAAAACAGTTGTAGAGGGAACGTCTTCCAAAGGGACACTTCTGGTGACAACTGTCCCTCATTTTGTGGAGATTTCCACTTATTTCCTGTTTTGCCTCTGGGGACAGGAATTACAAGGGAATCTTCCCTATGGATATACAAACATAAATAAAAAATGAATGTAGGTCCCAATCTTTACCCACTCCCCCCAAAACTTTGGCCTGGAGTTACCCTTTAAGTGTGGGAACATAGTGTCATGCTGTCACTTTATGTTATGCAGTTAAAAACTGTCACTATCACTGACATTTGAGATTACTTAGTATATATACTTAGTCACTGCTCCACACAGTTGACATTCAGTTGAGGCTGAACTCCAGGCAAACAGCTAAATATGCCATTTAAATACATGTATGAGAGCTCTTTTACCTGGTTTTGTATTTCTATTAGTGGTGGCCCGTCCATACGGGGCGCAGGGGCACCGTCCCCCTAGGTCATGCGCCCAGCCCCTAATCTACATGCAGGGCACCGGATGCATGGATTCCAATGGGTTTTTTTTTTAATTTTTAGAAGGACGTGATTAGAGCCAGAGGCTCTAATTGGCCTCAATAAAGGGTGGGCACTGTGCCCTGAGCCCACCCAGTTGTGTGACAATAGCAAATTAATATTCAATGTTGTCTTCCTGATTCTCCCCCCAGCCAATAAAGAAGCAGGTGCTGAGACCTGATTGGCCCAAGAGGAGAAGTGATTCTATTGGCTGCTGAAGGGGAGGAGGAGACGCAGGGGAAGCCGCCGTGAAGCCGAGCAGGAGACGCAAGGTGAAGCCGCCGCCTGCCACCCGGAGGAAGCGCTGCCCGTGACCTAGAAAGGGTAAGTGCGGGTGTGTGGTGGCGCGGCTGATCTGACCGACCAGTCCTTAAATTTACACAGCTGTCACAAAAGTCCGCTCTCTGCTGACATTACCAATGTCAGTCCAGGCACTACCTCATACCGACTATGGAGTCTGGATCCGCCAGTTGTCTGGACTGACACCTGTCTCAGCCGCTCAGTGAGCCGCTGAGAGCCTGAGACGGCCGCTCCCTGCCCCTCCACAGCTCAGCGCTCCAGTGAGCGAGAAGGGAGAAGAGCAGAGAGCTGTGACTGACAGTCTACAGCTCTCTGCTCATGGAGCTCTAAAAACCGCGTGAACGACGATGTTCGATCACTCGGTTCTCAGTGTAGAGGCGCCGGGGGGACAGATGCAGCATCGGACCAATGCTGCATCCACCTAGGTAAGTATGACTGGGGGGAATCCTTTACTTCTCTTTTAAGCAACAGAGCTAGGCGACCTCACTCCCACCAGTCTGTGACTGGACAGTGAAGCAGCAGCAGCAGACTATTGAGGTCATCTTTCTGTTCTCTCCTTCTGTCAGCATGTTCCTTATCAGCGCATGTAAATGCAGGACACATGATTGGTTCCTAGAGTATACCCTCTCTTTTCCAATGTAAGAGTTCAGCTGTTCAGGAGATTACAAGAGCCTGAAATCAAGTGTAATTCAGGTATTCATGCTATTTATATTTTAATTGAACGGCTATAAAAGCAAATATCTGTATTCATGCTTGTGCGGTCTGTATTAAAGTTAGATTCATCATGTTCCTTGTGTCTGCTGTCAGAGAAAATGGGACACCAATAGATTTATGAACAGTTTTCACAGAGGCTTAGCTACCCGTGAGTAGACACACTTTGTTTTTTTTGTGCTGCATAATTGTTGTATAGTAACTATTCAGTATATTTTGTTAAATTATTCAGAATTATAGTCAATCAATGTCCAAGCCTGGACATATCTTACACCTGAGACTGCAAGGGCAGATTTCACACGCACCAACACAACATTACATACCATCAGCCATGTATTTTCTAGAACTGGGCATTATACAGTATTCAGAAGCTGTGAATGTTACTCTATAGTACTGTAAATGTTATTCAGAAATATAATTTATAATAATTATAATAAAACATCACAAACGAAACAGAATCCCAGCAGGTTCATTTTCACAAGGGAGTTATTTTGCCGAAGCCACTCAATCTACATTTTATTTTATTATACTGCAACAGAAGAATGGATGCTGTGGCAATTGAAAATTATTTTTCTTTCACACACTTTGATAAGTAATGCCCTAGTGGCATGTACAAAGTGCCTTGCTAGATTTTTTTTTTAATGTATGCACAAATGTAATACAAAAACAACTAAACTCAGCAACATTACAATTAATAAACTCCAAATAATACAAACTGTCAACAAACAGATTACATTGTGCAGTATTTGTTAGATTCGACTACAAAACTACATGCAACTGGAATAAAATAAGAAACCTGGTATTGGTTACAGTTTTCAGAATTCTCTATCTATAGCACCCACAGATGGTCAATGAATGGGCTGAAGAGGAAAATGGCTGGGCAGTGACATAAGCCCTCCCTCTATCCCTGCCTGTTATCTCACAGATGTGCCGCAAGGGTAAAAACCCATTATCAAACCACCTCAAAAACCAGGGAGGTGGTGCAAAACAATCTGGTGTCATGACTGGAATTGGGTCCTGGTGCCCTTAGCATCTTCAGTCTAAATGCAAGCTCCTCAAAACAGTAGCCGATTACAGGTGTAGGGACCCTTTCCTCATGGGAAGTGTATTTTTGGAGCTTACAGGAAACATTTAGGCTTTTCCAAATATGCCAAAACTCACATTAGTAACTGCTTATCCCCCAACGATTCACTTTGGAACTTGTCCCAGAGGTGTCAGCTAGGAAAGTGATAAATATTTGGAACCTATCCTGGGCTGAAGCCCAGAGGGGTTGTATGGTAAGAGATCTCCCCCTCTGTGAGAGTTCTACTACGGTGCTCAAACTACTGAGGGTTTTAAAAATGGCTTCAACCTTAAGGAAGCACCCGTGGCCCCCTCACTGGGAGAAATCCACACTTGCATCTTCTCAGCTTTCCTACCTTAGGAAATAAGACAAAGATAACAGTAGAACCTTGATCAGTTAGGAGCTGAACTCTACAGAACGTGCTGCTAGGCAGCATAAACCATGAGTGCACAGAGGAGCTTCCACGAAGGAGAAGGAACCAGGTCTGTATTGGAATTGGTATTGTGTAATTTGGGTATTCTGGGTTCTATAATCTTTCTTCCTATATTCTGCAGCTCCACTAAATAAATACTTGTTGAAGTTAAGCAAAGTGACTGGCACTCAAGAAATACCCTGTCAAAAACAGCCCCGAGGCAGATGTGTCTAAGAACTTTGCAAAGTAAGTTGACTTGAGCATCCCTAATGTGACCTGACATGCCATCTGAAGGTCATTTTTTTTATTATATCAGGGTAATAACATTACACAGACTTGCCTTTCTGTTATTTTTCATGTCTCCTTAAAGCTAAACTCAAGTAATGAAAATTATTTACCCTTGTAATGGTCCACCTCCCCACTACAAGGGTTAACTGTTTGTTTTGCCTAGGGCGGTTTTTCAACCAGGGCTCCATGGAACCATAGGGTTTCTCCAGAGGTTGCAAGGGGTTTCTTGAGCAAGGAGCAATTTTTGCCTCTTAGATAAGTTCCCACTGATAAGAGAAAAAAGTGGAAACATAAAACAGAACTTAAAGTGGTTGTAAAGGCAGAAGTTTTTTTTTATCTTAAAGCATTTTATGAGGTCCCTCTCTGTCCATGAGTGTCTCAGCAGTCCGAGATTCTCCTTCCTTCTTGGCTGCGGCACAATTGGCTCCCACTGCTGTCAAACAATATTAACTAGCCAATTGGGGAAGAGAGAGGGCGGGGCCGGGGCTCTGTGTCTGAATGGACACAGGGAGCTGTGACTCAGCTTGGGTGCCCCCATAGCAAGCTGCTTGCTGTGGGGGCACTGAGCAGGAGGGAGGGGCCAGGAGCACAGAAGAGGGACCCGAGAAGAGGAGGATCGGGGCTGATCTGTGGAAATCCACAGCACCAGAGCAGGTACGTAAAACATGTTTATTATTTTATAGGGAAAGAAACGAGCCTTTACAATCACTTTAATTTAAGTTCTCTCCCTCTTTTCTTTTTCTCCTATTCTGTCTTGAGGACACATCTCAAAAATCTTCTTCTCTCCAATTCCCACTGATACCATTGATCTTTTAAGCTATCTGTAAGGGGGTAATTCTTTCCAATGACCACAAGTGTAAGGAGCATTCCTCCCACTGACCATCACACGAATGTAGGGATGGGCCGAACACCCCCCGGTTCGGTTCGCATCCAGAACATGTGAACGGACCGAAAGTTTGCGCGAACATTCGAACAACGGTAAAGTCTATGGGACTCGAACGTGAGAAATCAAAAGTGCGAATTTTAAAGGCTAATATTATTGCAAGTTATTGTCCTAAAAAGGGTTTGGGGACCCGGGTCCTGCCCCAGGAGACATGTATGAAATAGAAAAGAAAGTTTTAAAAAAGGACGTTTTTTCGGGAGCAGTGATTTTAATGAGGCTTAAAGTGAAAAAATAAAAGTGAAATATTCCTTTAAATATCATACCTGGGGGGGGGGGTCAATAGAATGCCTGTAAAGTGGCGCGTGTTTCCTGTGCTTAGAACAGTCCCTGCACAAAATGACATTTCTAAAGGAATAAAAGTCATTTAAAAACGCTTGAGGCTTTAATGTAATGTCGGGTCCTGGCAATATGGATGAAAATAAGTGAGAGAAATGGCATGGGTACCCCCCAAGCCCATTACCAGGCCCTTTGGGTCTTGTATGGATATTAAGGGGAACCCCACACCCAAATTAAAAAAAGAAAAGGCGCTGGGCCCCCAGGCCCTATATACTCTGAACAGCAGTTTACAGGCGGTGAAAACAAGACGGGGACTGTAGGTTTGTTCTTATGTAGAATCTGTTTGTAATTTGGAACAGGTACATTTTGTAAGTGTAGCTCCAGCCAAAAAATCTATTTTAAAGCTTTTTGGAAAACATAGGGAAGGGTTATCACCCTTGTAACATTTGTTTTGCTGTCTGTGCCCCTGTTCAGAAGATTTCACCTCACTTTCTATCCCAATGACAATTGGATTTTGAAAATTTGGGGGTTTTAAGGGAAACAAGGATTGGTGATAAATCAGTGGAGGAGACACCTTTTTCCCATATTAACTCTTACAGGAGAGAATTTCCCTTCCTAGGAGTAGATTTACTCTCACTTCCTGTTGTCTCCCTCCGTTTGTAAGTAGGAGTCGTTTGTAAGTCAGATTTTTGAAAATAGGGGACCGCCTGTATATACTATACGGCCTGCCCTATACACTCTGCGGAAAATTGGGCCTTAGGTGTTGGTGGTACTATAACACTGTAAGCCCTCACAGTTACTCTTGCTGGGTGCTGGAACGGGCCCTGCTGTGAAATATTATATCAGGAATTGTAATTACATGCGCCTGTTAAACAGGGGCAGAAAAACTGGGCTTTAGGCGGTGGTGGTGGTGGCACAACACTGTAAAGCCTCACAGATACTTTTGTTGAGCGCAGGAACAGGCGCTGCTGTGAAATTTTAGATCAAAAATTGTAATTACACGCCCCTGTTAAACAGGGGCAGAAAAATTGGGCCTTAGGCAGTGGTGGTGGTGCCGCAACACTGCAACCCCTCACAGATACTCTTGTTGAGCGCAGGAACGGGCCCTGCTGTGAAATATTATATCAAGAATTGTAATTACATGCTCCTGTTAAACAGGGGCAGAAAAATTGGGCCTTAGCCACTGGTGGTGGTGCCCAGAACCAAAAATGTTCTTAGAAGCTATCAATATGAACATTGAGGAAGAATAGGATAGTCACTCAACATAACAGGATAGTCACTCAGCATCAGCATAGGCAGTCTTCGAAGGATCTCACATTCATAAAAAAATTAGTCGGTTACATCAGCATCAGCATCAGGTACTTGGTAGCTGGTGATCCAAGACCGATTCATTTTTATGAAGGTTTGCTGAGGCATTCGGTCCAGAGTCCTCTGGGTCACTAAGGACGACCTGATCTGCAGCCACCTCCTGCCAGCCACAAACAAGTCCATGGGTTTCTGGGGCCTGAAAACGATCCCTTGAAGACTGCTGCTGATGCTGACTGCCAGGCTCCACCTCCATGCTGACACAATCCTCCTACTCCTTTTCCTGTGTGATAGGTGGGCCATACAGGAATACTGTCTGGATAAAGGGGGCCTTGAGAGGTAAGGAAGTCCTCCTCTTCCTCCCTCTGTTCTGCCTCAAGTGCTCTGTCCATTATTCCACACAGCGTGTGCTCCAAAAGGTAGACAAGAGGGACAGTATCACTGATGCATGCACTGTCACTGCTCACCATCCTCGTGGCCTCCTTAAATGGTGACAGGACAGTGCATGCATCCTTGATCACGAGCCACTGGCATGGCGAAAAAAAGCCAAGCTCCCCTGACCCTGTCCCGGTGCCATACTCGCACAGGTAGTCATTGATGGCCCTCTGCTGTGTGTGTAGCCGCTGCAGCATTGCCAACGTTGAGTTCCACCTGGTGGGCATGTCACAGATTAGGCGGTTCTTGGGCAGGTTGCATTCCCTTTGGAGGTCAGCCAGCCGAGCACTGGCATTATATGACCGGCAAAAATGCCCACAGACTTTCCTGGCCTGCCTAAGGAGATCCTGGAAGCCCGGGTACCTGCACAAGAACTGCTGCACCACCAAATTAAGGATGTGAGCCAAACAGGGAACATGGGTGAAGTGTCCCTGTCGGAGGGCGGAGAGGAGGTTGGTGCCATTGTCGCAAACCACTATTCCTGACTGAAGCTGGCATGGTGTCAACCACCTCTGAGCCTGCCCCAGCAGAGCTGCCAGAATCTCTGCCCCAGTGTGGCTCCAGTCCCCTAAGCAGACCAACTCAAACACTGCATGGCATCTTTTTGCCTGAGTGCTTGCGTAGCCCCTAGAACGCTTATGGAGCACCGCTGGTAATGAGGACAAATCTGCACAGGAAGAGGCCATAGAGGAAGAAGAAGAGGAGGGGGTGGAGGAGAGAGGTGTGGCGGAATCACCACTACCAGAATTTTGAAAGCGTGGTGGCGGAACAAGCTCCAACAATACTGCACCCTGTCCTGCATCCTTCCCAGCTGCCAGCAGGGTTACCCAGTGCGCCGTGAAAGAAAGGTAAAGTCCCTGTCCATGCCTGCTGGACCATGAGTCAGCGATAATATGCACCTTACCACTGACTGCCCTGTCCAACGAGGCCAAGACATTGCCTTCCACGTGTCGGTAGAGAGCTGGATTGGCCTTACGAGAAAAAATTGGCATTTGGGAACCTGCCAATAAGGTACTGCACATTCCACAAATTCTCGAAAGGGGGCAGAGTCTACCAGCTGAAAAGGCAGAAGTTGGAGTGCTAGCAATTTAGCGAAACTAGCATTCAGCCGCTGAGCATGTGGATGGATGGGACCGAATTTCTTTCGCCGGTTTAGCAACTGGGGTAGGGAAATTTGCCTGCTACAATCGGATGTTGATGTACTGCTAGCAGATTGCCCGCAAGTGCTTGGGACACCTAATTCTACACCTTTATTCCTCTCAGTGCAGGTCTCTGAGAGGACTGAAGTTAAAGTGGGGTTGGAGATCTCAGCTGATGAGGAGCAAGGAGAGGTCCACCTTGTTCTTTGGTGTGGGTCTTTTAAGTACTGTTGCCAACGGACTGCATTGGAGCTCGACATATGTCTGGTGCCCAAGTGGCTGCTGTTTTGGCCACGCTTGATACGCTTCAGACATATGTTACAAACAGCAATGGTGCGATCTGCTGCACACGTCTCAAAAAAGGCCCACACCAAAGAACTTTTGGAAAAACGCACGGAGCCAGCAGCGCCCTGCGCATGCGGAGCTCTGTGGTGTGATGCAGTCGGTTGTCTGCCCTTAAGCTGGCCCTTGGAGGGCATCCTGCCTCGTTGGAGATGTGCCTCCTCCTCTCTTCTATCTGGCACCCACGTAGAGTCAGTGACCTCATCATCCCCTCCCTCCTCACCACTGGAGCAAACCTGGCAGTATGCTGCAGCTGGGGGAACATGATTGCCAGTTTCTTGTCCTTCTTGGGCACCCCCTCTCTCTGGGCTCACATTACTACCTTCATCCTCAACCTGGGTACCATCATCAGAGCCTTCAAAACACTGTGCATCCTCCAGCAGCATGTACCCTATACTGTGGTTGAACAGTTCAGGAGACTCCTCAGGGCATGATAGTGGGGCTAGGGAAGGAGTGACTGATGACATTGAGCCGATGGAAGAGTCCGCTTTGGCAACTGCATTGGCAGACAAAGTACCCTGAGCCTGGGTGACAGAGGATGAGGAGGATGAGGACTGCTTGGCCATCCACTCTACCCACTCTTCTGCATGTTGTGGCTCAACACAGCCAGCTATCGAAAAAAAGGACAAGCGTGCCCCACGGCCATGTGCTGAGGATGCACCGTGTCCATGACCAGCACTGTTGGCTGTAGACACAGAGCCTGCTTGCCCTCTTTTAGAGGCCTGTGAGCATCTGCCTCTTCTTGGTGGCCTTCCAGACATACTGTACAAATAGATTAGCAATACAACGCCTGACGTTTACTAAAAACAGTACACCAGAAATGGTTTACAGTCAGGTATAGGCTTGGCTAGACTATATATATAAAAGCCTGTGTATATATATATATACACCGGCCGCACCGCCTCTGCGCCGCACTGCCTCTGCGCAGACACCACTGTGAGTCCAGGGCTATAAGTAATAATGTAATATTCATGTTCTACATTTACCCACTTGCATACTCACACTATTCAATACTGCTATCTTCCCAACTCATAGGTATCGCCACGGTCATGCTCCTGATGAGTGGCTATAAGGCCCCGAAACGACGTAGAGCTCAAATCTACCGTTAGGTGTACACATGATGAACCAATATGCATAAAACGTTCCTACCTATATGTATTCAATTGTTTGTATTTGCAATTATTGATGTATTATTTTTGATCATAATTTTAACACCATAGAGCTAAGTGCCAACATATGCAGAGCTATGTGCCTAAATATGTACTGTATGAATTTTTGTATTTTTTAAAAAATAATAAATAGCATTTTTTATCCAACCCATACTTCTGCTCCCATGTGCCCTGTACAAAGTCCCGCACCTGTTCTCCCCCTATTTTACTACTTAATCGGGATGGAGGAGGGGTTTTGAACGGCCCCAATATCCTCATGTAAAGTCCCACCCTATTGCTCTAACTTTCATCACACAATTAGGGATGGAGGCACATGGTCGTTACATCGAGCAATATACATTCTCCTTAAACATCCCATTATACCCTTAACTTATCCCTAATCACACTCTCCATTTTCATTTGCCCAGTTTATTTTATTATGCCATACTACACTTTGTATCCATCTCCATATATTGACTGCTTCTCTTGGAGTCATATATACTGTGCCATTATGCCTCTGGTGCTACTCTTTGACCAATCTTTTGCTCTCTCAGTGTGTGTGCGCATTGGCGACATGGGCCTCTGTTTGACCCTGCTGGCCTCGTTTGTCCTTCCCCGAAGCTGCGACGTGCACTGTGGTTTTCCCCTCCCTCCTTGGGCGGGGGTGGGCGGGTTCTCCCCCACTGCGCGTCGACGTCACGCTTCCCGCACCGGCTGTTCGGCGTCCTGCGTGGCGCCTTATAGCTGGTGCCTGGGATTCCACTCTCCAGCGCTTGATGAGTTCGGGGGGCCGCCCACGGCTGGCCAGTTTCTGTGTCCAGCCGCAGGGGTCTGGGGCACTCCCCCGTTTTCTCTGGGCTGCTGGTGCATGACGTTGGGGGCCTTTCTCTGACGGCGTTCCCCGCGGCATCGTCCCTCCTGTCCGGGGTCCCCCCCTCTGGCTCTCTTGCCCTCACCATCTACCTGCACAACTTCACAGCCGGCAATCATGCCCTTACTTGCACTCGCACAGGTATGTTTTCTCTGCACTCTCACAGTCACCCCCCTTTCTTTTCTTTCCTTTTCGTTTCCTTTACTATCTATCTTCACACTTTCTCCCTTTGTTCTCCTTTTCCTTCACGCAGTTCCTCTTTCTTCTTTCCCCTTTTTGTCTTCGGTACCTTCCGTTCCTGTTTTCCTTCCCCCCTGCACCCCTTTCTCTCTCTTTCCCTCTTTCTTCTTTATCTATCTCTTTCTCTTTTTTTCCCCCCTCCCCTCCCTCTTTCTGTTCTTCTCTTCACCTTCCCAGTCTCACTTCACATCCCACCTTGTCTTAGTTTTTCACTACATTTTATTTCACTTTGTAATTATCTATACATTTTTCCATACAGACACTCAGCGCAATTCCTCCCCCATCATGGGACTACCCTTTCAACCCACACATCTGTCCTCACACTTTGACCCTGCCTGGGGGGTTCAGTGTGCCGGTCTCGCCTGCCGGATCATGCCCCCTCAGCTTCGGGCCTGGGCATCTTTGGTTGGCGTGGCACCCTGGGCCGCACCGCCTCTGCGCAGACACCACTGTGAGTCCAGGGCTATAAGTAATAATGTAATATTCATGTTCTACATTTACCCACTTGCATACTCACACTATTCAATACTGCTATCTTCCCAACTCATAGGTATCACCACGGTCATGCTCCTGATGAGTGGCTATAAGGCCCCGAAACGACGTAGAGCTCAAATCTACCGTTAGGTGTACACATGATGAACCAATATGCATAAAACGTTCCTACCTATATGTATTCAATTGTTTGTATTTGCAATTATTGATGTATTATTTTTGATCATAATTTTAACACCATAGAGCTAAGTGCCAACATATGCAGAGCTATGTGCCTAAATATGTACTATATGAATTTTTGTATTTTTTTAAAAATAATAAATTGCATTTTTTATCCAACCCATACTTCTGCTCCCATGTGCCTTGTACAAAGTCCCGCACCTGTTCTCCCCCTATTTTACTACTTAATCGGGATGGAGGAGGGGTTTTGAACGGCCCCAATATCCTCATGTAAAGTCCCACCCTATTGCTCTAACTTTCATTATATATATACAAGCCTGTATATATATTATGTAACCTGGGGGACAGGTAGCAGGTACAAAGCTCCCTGGGATGAGCAGTCTTTCAGGCACAGATACCAAATCCAGTGAAATAGTGACAAACAGTGCAGTGTTTATTTGTGATATATACAAGTCTATATACAGGTGCTGTACAGTGTTCCAAAAAAAACAAATAGGAACAAAAATAGTCAAAACAAAACCTAGCCGTGTCTCGGCACTAACTAAACAATATTTACAGATCCTAACTACCAGGCTGAGCAAGCCTACAGCTTGTCAGCTTCCGCATACCTTTTTGCTCTCCTACACAGAAGTTGTCTGAGTATCCCAGGCCAAGAGCAAAGGCTGTCTGCTCAGGTGAGCTTAAATTAGCCTGGCGGTGAGGACCAAGACCTGAACTGGACCATGGATCAGAGATCCCTGAACGTGTATGAGAGGAGCCTGGGAGATGTATAAACCCCGAACAGGACTTTTCCTGGCTCTCTCTGGGACGCTCTGCTACATATCCTCCCCCCTTGTTTCAACCCCAGGGTTGGAACACCTGTAGCCCAACAGGAGTGAACACGGGACAGGGCATCTACATTCCCCATCTCAATACCTGGCCTGTGTTTTACAGTGAATGAGTAATCCTGTAGAGCCAAAAACCACCGGTTCACGCGTCTATTAGTCTCCTTCTTTTGGGCCATCCATTTCAGAGGAGCATGGTCAGTTAAAAACTCAAACTGGCGTCCTAACAAATAGTACCTGAGTGCGTCCACGGCCCACTTTATGGCTAAACACTCCTTTTCAATGACTGCATACCTTTGCTCATGGTCATTGAACTTTCTGCTTAGGTACACCACAGGGTGTTCTTCCCCATTGTGTACCTGTGACAGTACTGCCCCGATACCAACATCAGACGCATCCGTCTGAACCAAAAGATCTTTGGAGAAATCGGGGGGAGTACAATACTGGTTGTGCACAAAGAGCCTTCTTCAGGACTTGGAAAGATTCCTCTGCTACTGAGGACCATTTCACCATTACAGAGTCTTTCCCTTTCGTAAGGTCTGTCAGTGGGGCAGCTATAGTTGCAAAATTTGGGATAAATCTTCTATAATACCCCGCAATGCCAAGAAAGGCCCTGACCTGCTTCTTGTTTGCAGGACGTGGCCATTCCTGGATGGCTTCTATTTTATTCACTTGAGGTTTTATGACACCACGCCCAATAGTGTAGCCCAAATACTTGGCTTCCTCTAGACCAATGGCACATTTTTTTGGATTTGCTGTAAAACCTTCTTTGAAGAGGGAATCAAGGACAGCCTGGACACGGGGCAAGTGAGACTCCCAGTCAGTTCCATGTACCACTATGTCATCTAGATATGCTGCTGCATATTGTCGGTGGCGTCTTAGAGTCCTGTCTATGGCCCTCTGAAATGTCGCGGGGGCATTTTGTAACCCAAAAGGCATTTTTTTATATTGAAAGGAACCCTCCGGGGTCACAAATGCAGTCTTCTCTTTGGCGCTACCAGTCAGGGGTATTTGCCAATAACCTATTGTCAAGTCCAAAGTGGTCAGATAACGAGCCTTGCCAAGTCGGTCTATAATTTCGTCCACTCTGGGCATTGGGTACGTGTCTTGTAACTGCATTAAGCTTCCTGAAGTCATTACAGAACCTCCAAGTGCCATCCGGTTTTGGGACTAACACGATGGGGCTAGACCAGTCACTATTGGATTCCTCAATGACATCTAGCTCCAACATTCTTTTAACTTCCTCGCTGATGTCCTTTCTCCTCGCTTCAGGAATTCGGTATGGTTTGAGCTTGACACAGACCCCAGGTTCAGTAACAATATCATGCTGAACTGCTGAAGTCGTGCCAGGTAACTCTGAAAATTTCTCTCTATTTCTTATCAGGAATTCTCTAGTTTCCTGCTTTTGGGAATATGACAGGGTGTCTGGAATCGTGACCTCAGGGATCAGAGGGGGCTCAGTACCCTTAGGCGTTACTGGGAGCGACCTCGCAGTTAACGCCAGTCTATCCTTCCAGGGCTTTAACAGGTTTATGTGGTAAATCTGTCCGGGCTTCCTTTTAGCTGGTTGATATATTTTGTAATTGACCTCCCCAACTCTTTCAATTACTTCAAAGGGACCCTGCCACTTAGCCAGGAACTTGCTCTCAACAGTGGGAACTAACACCAGTACCCTATCACCAGGTGAGAAAACACGGAGTTGGGCCCCCCTGTTGTATATCCTCTGTTGAGCTGTTTGGGCCTGCAGTAAGTGTTCTTTTACCATCGGCATGATTGCTGCAATCCTGTCCTGCATTTGAGCGATATGCTCAATGACACTTTTATGGGGTGTCTGCTCCCCCTCCCAAGTTTCTTTGGCTATGTCCAAGAGTCCCCGAGGGTGTCTCCCATAAAGCAACTCAAATGGAGAGTACCCTGGGGAGGACTGGGGAACTTCCCTGATGGCAAACATCAAGTATGGTATCAGGAAGTCCCAGTTTTTCCCATCCTTGTCAACAACCTTTTTTAACATGCTCTTTAATGTCTTATTGAAGCGTTCCACCAAGCCATCCGTTTGAGGATGGTACACCGAGGTTCGCAATTGCGACACCTTAACCACTTGCCGACCGCCTCACGCATATATATGTGAGCAGAATGGCACGGGCAGGCAGAATCCGATCGGACCCCCCCCGGTGCCAGCGGCGGTCGGCTTTTGGCTGGGAGCGTTGAGAGGCGAGGGGGAGGCCATCCGATCGTGGCCCCCCCCTCGCGATCGCTCCCAGCCAATGAGAAACATCCCCTGCCTGTGTATAGTACACACAGGCAGAGGATGTGATGTCATCTCTCCTCGGCTCGGCATTTTCCGTTCCGGCGCCGAGGAGAGAAGACATCTGAGTGAGTGAACACACACACACACAGTAAAACATGCCAGGCACACATAACACCCCCAATCCCCCCCGATCGCCCCCCGATCACCCCTCAATCACCCCTCCCCCCCTATGTCACACTGACACCAAGCAGTATTTTTTTTTTTTTCTGATTACTGCATAGTGTCAGTTTGTGACGGTTACTGTGGTAGGACAGTTACTGTTAGCCCCCTGTAGGTCTAGGATACCCCCCTAACCCCCCCTAATAAAGTTTTAACCCCTTGATCACCCCCCGTCACCAGTGTCGCTAAGCGATCATTTTTCTGATCGCTGTATTAGTGTCACTGGTGACGCTAGTTAGGGACATAAATATTTAGGTTCGCCGTCAGCGTTTTATAGCGACAGGGACCCCCATATACTACCCAATAAATGTTTTAACCCCTTGATTGCCCCCTAGTTAACCCTTTCACCACTGATCACCGTATAACCGTTACGGGTGACGCTGGTTAGTTAGTTTATTTTTTATAGTGTCAGGGCACCCCCCGTTTATTACCGAATAAAGGTTTAGCCCCCTGATCGCCCGGCGGTGATATGCGTCACCCCAGGCAGCGTCAGATTAGCGCCAGTATCGCTAACACCCACGCACGCAGCATACGCCTCCCTTAGTGGTATAGTATCTGAACGCATCAATATCTGATCCGATCAGATCTATACTAGCGTCCCCAGCAGTTTAGGATTCCCAAAAACGCAGTGTTAGTGGGATCAGCCCAGATACCTGCTAGCACCTGCGTTTTGCCCCTCCGCCCGGCCCAGCCCAGCCCACCCAAGTGCAGTATCGATCGATCACTGTCACTTACAAAACACTAAACGCATAACTGCAGCAATCGCAGAGTCAGGCCTGATCCCTGCGATCGCTAACAGTTTTCTTGGTAGCGTTTTGGTGAACTGGCAAGCATCTGCCCCAGGCAGCATCAGGTTAGTGCCAGTACCGCTAACACCCACGCACACAGCGTACACCTCCCTTAGTGGTATAGTATCTGAACAGATCAATATCTGATCCGATCAGATCTATACTGGCGTCCCCAGCAGTTTAGGGTTCCCAAAAACGCAGTGTTAGCGGGATCAGCCCAGATACCTGCTAGCACCTGCATTTTGCCCCTCCGCCTGGCCCAGCCCAGCCCACCCAAGTGCAGTATTGATCGATCACTGTCACTTACAAAACACTAAACGCATAACTGCAGCGTTCGCAGAGTCAGGCCTGATCCCTGCGATCGCTAATAGTTTTTTTGGTAGCGTTTTGGTGAACTGGCAAGCACCAGCGGCCTAGTACACCCCGGTCGTAGTCAAACCAGCACTGCAGTAACACTTGGTGACGTGGCGAGTCCCATAAGTGCAGTTCAAGCTGGTGAGGTGGCAAGCACAAGTAGTGTCCCGCTGCCACCAAAAAGACAAACACAGGCCCATCGTGCCCATAATGCCCTTCCTGCTGCATTCGCCAATCCTAATTGGGAACCCACCGCTTCTGCAGCACCCGTACTTCCCCCATTAACATCCCCAACCAAATGCAGTCGGCTGCATGAGAGGCATTTTCTTTATGTCCTCCCGAGTACCCCTACCCAACAAACCCCCTCAAAAAAGATGTTGTGTCTGCAGCAAGCGCGGATATAGGCGTAACACCCGCTATTATTGTCCCTCCTGTCCTGACAATCCTGGTCTTTGCATTGGTGAATGTTTTGAACGCTACCATTCACTAGTTGAGTATTAGCGTAGGGTACAGCATTGCACAGACTAGGCACACTTTCACAGGGTCTCCCAAGATGCCATCGCATTTTGAGAGACCCGAACCTGGAACCGGTTACAGTTATAAAAGTTACAGTTACAAAAGAAAGTGTAAAAAAAAACAAAAATACAAACAAAAATATAAAATAAAAAAAAATAGTTGTCGTTTTATTGTTCTCTCTCTCTCTATTCTCTCTATTGTTCTGCTGTTTTTTACTGTATTCTATTCTGCAATGTTTTATTGTTATTATGTTTTATCAAGTTTGCTTTTCAGGTATGCAATTTTTTATACTTTACCGTTTACTGTGCTTTATTGTTAACCATTTTTTTGTCTTCGGGTACGCCATTCACTACTTTGAGTGGTTATACCAGAATGATGCCTGCAGGTTTAGGTATCATCTTGGTATCATTCTTTTCAGCCAGCAGTCGGCTTTCATGTAAAAGCAATCCTAGCGGCTAATTAGCCTCTAGACTGCTTTTACAAGCAGTGGGAGGGAATGCCCCCCACCCCACCGTCTTCCGTGTTTTTCTCTGGCTCTCCTGTCTCAACAGGGAACCTGAGAATGCAGCCGGTGATTCAGCCAGCTGACCATAGAGCTGATCAGAGACCAGAGTGGCTCCAAACATCTCTATGGCCTAAGAAACCGGAAGCTACGAGCAATTTATGACTTAGATTTCGCCGGATGTAAACAGCGCCATTGGGAAATTGGGAAAGCATTTTATCACACCGATTTTGGTGTGGTCAGATGCTTTGAGGGCAGAGGAGAAATCTAGGGTCTAATAGACCCCAATTTTTTCAAAAAAGAGTACCTGTCACTTCCTATTGCTATCATAGGGGATATTTACATTCCTTGAGATAACAAAAAAAAAAAAGCACCCCTGTCCCCCCTGCTCTCGCGCTAAGGCGAACGCAAGCGTCGGTCTGGCGTCAAATGTAAACAGCAGTTGCACCATGCATGTGAGGTATCACCGCGAAGGTCAGATCGAGGGCAGTAATTTTAGCAGTAGACCTCCTCTGTAAATCTAAAGTGGTAACCTGTAAAGGCTTTTAAAGGCTTTTAAAAATGTATTTAGTTTGTCGTCACTGCACGTTTGTGCGCAATTTTAAAGCATGTCATGTTTGGTATCCATGTACTCGGCCTAAGATCATCTGTTTTATTTCATCAAACATTTGGGCAATATAGTGTGTTTTAGTGCATTAAAATTTAAAAAAAGTGTGTTTATTCCTCAAAAAATGTGTTTGAAAAATCGCTGCGCAAATACTGTGTGAAAAAAAAAAATGAAACACCCACCATTTTAATCTGTAGGGCATTTACTTTAAAAAAATATATAATGTGTGGGGGTTCAAAGTAATTTTCTTGCAAAAAAAAATAATTTTTTCATGTAATCAAAAAGTGTCAGAAAGGGCTTTGTCTTCAAGTGGTTAGAAGCGTGGGTGATGTGTGACATAAGCTTCTAAATGTTGTGCATAAAATGCCAGGACAGTTCAAAACCCCCCCAAATGACCCCATTTTGGAAAGTAGACACCCCAAGCTATTTGCTGAGAGGCATGTCGAGTCCATGGAATATTTTATATTGTGACACAAGTTGCGGGAAAGAGACAATTTTTTTTTTTTTTGCACAAAGTTGTCACTAAATGATATATTGCTCAAACATGCCATGGGAATATGTGAAATTACACCCCAAAATACATTCTGTTGCTTCTCCTGAGTATGGGGATACCACATGTGTGGGACTTTTTGGGAGCCTAGCCGCGCACGGGACCCCAAAAACCAAGCACCGCCTTCAGGCTTTCTAAGGGCGTAAATTTTTGATTTCACTCTTCACTGCCTATCACAGTTTCGGAGGCCATGGAATGCCCAGGTGGCAAAAAAACCCCCAAATGACCCCATTTTGGAAAGTAAACACCCCAAGCTATTTGCTGAGCGGTATAGTGAGTATTTTGCAGACCTCACTTTTTGTCACAAAGTTTTGAAAATTGAAAAAAGAAAAAAAAAATTTTCTTGTCTTTCTTCATTTTTAAAAACAAATGAGAGCTGCAAAATACTCACCATGCCTCTCAGAAAATAGCTTGGGGTGTCTACTTTCCAAAATGCGGTTATTTGGGGGGGGTTTATGCCATCTGGGCATTTTATGGCCTTCAAAACTGTGATAGGTAGTGAGGAGTAAAATCAAAAATTTACGCCCTTAGAAATCCTGAAGGCAGTGATTGGTTTTCAGGGCCCCGTACGCGGTGTAATTCCACATATGCCCATGGCCTGTGTGAGCAATATATCATTTAGTGACAACTTTTTGTAATTTTTTTTTTTTTTGTCATTATTCAATCACTTGGGACAAAAAAATGAATATTCAGTGGGCTCAACATGCCTCTCAGCAATTTCCTTGGGGTGTCTACTTTCCAAAATGGGGTCATTTGTGGGGGTTTTGTACTGCCCTGCCATTTTAGCACTTCAAGAAACGACATAGGCAGTCATAAATTAAAGGCTGTGTAAATTCCAGAAAATGTACCCTAGTTTGTAGGCGCTATAACTTTTGCGCAAACCAATAAATATACACTTATTGACATTTTTTTTACCAAAGACATATGGCTGAATACATTTTGGCCTAAATGTATGACTAAAATTGAGTTTATTGGATTTTTTTTTTAGAACAAAAAGTAGAAAATATCATTTTTTTTCAAAATTTTCGGTCTTTTTCCGTGTATAGCGCAAAAAATAAAAATGGCAGAGGTGATCAAATACCATCAAAAGAAAGCTCTATTTGTGGGAAGAAAAGGACGCAAATTTCGTTTGGGTACAGCATTGTATGACCGCGCAATTAGCAGTTAAAGCGACGCAGTGCCAAATTGTAAAAAGTGCTTTGGTCAGGAAGGGGGTAAATCCTTCCGGGGCTGAAGTGGTTAAATAACTTGCACAGCTCTCTAGTTATTCGTGACATAAATGGGGTGCCCTGGTCTGTAAGGACTTCTTTAGGGATTCCAACACGACTGAACACCATAAACAGCTCTTTGGCAATGTTTTTATCAGACGCGGTGCGTAAGGGAATGGCCTCGGGGTAACGGGTAGCATAATCCATGATTACAAGGATATGCTGATGACCTCGAGCAGACTTGGGGAGTGGACCCACAAGGTCCATGGCAATTCTCTCAAAGGGCACTTCAATAATGGGCAAGGGCACTAAAGGACTTCGGAAGTGTTGTAGTGGGGCTGACACACAGGACAGGATTGACAATAATTCTCAATATCCTTCTGTATCCCGGGCCAATAAAACCTGCGCAACACCCTTTCAGTAGTTTTCTCAACCCCTAAATGACCTCCTAGCAAGTGCCCATGGGCAAGTTCCAACACCACCCGTCTGTATGGCTTAGGGACCACCAACTGTTCAACCTCTTCATCATTTTTTTTACATACACGATACAGTAAATCCTCATTGCTGCTAAAATAAGGAAAACAGAGCCTGTCCCCTGATTCGACAGGTACCTCATTAATCACCATTACATTTTCCCAGGCCCTGGCAAGGGTTGGGTCTTTTCTCTGCTCGGTACCAAAATTTTCCTTGTGTACATTAAGGTCAGCAAACTCCAACGTAGGCTCAGATTCAGCAGATGGCTGTCCAGCTCCACTAGTTGTGGGGACCTCCTCAGGCCCCTCCAGCTCTCCTGCCATAACTGAGAAAGGAAAACCCAGGGAGCCCTGAGAAGAGTCCCCTGAACCCACATTGTCAGTAGCGGCCAGGTGTTCTGGCTCTGTCACTGAGTCAGCTACTGCGACCGGGTCGGGACGATCCCACAGTTCCCAAAACTTAGGGAAGTCCCTACCAATGATGGCCTCGTGCACCAAGTGGGGCACAAGTCCGACTGGATGGGTCACCGTACCTAAGCCAGATTTAAACTGAACAGTGGCTATAGGATACTCGCGGGTATCCCCATGTACACAGATCACAGCAACTTTTTTAGCATGCAAATTCACAGTTTCAACCATCTCAGCTGTTACCAAAGTCACTAGACTTCCAGAGTCCAGCAAGGCCGTAATAGGCTTATTATTAACAGTCATTTGGCACATGTGTTTTCCCATACTTGGTGCTGCAGCGCATGAAACAGCAGCAAACATAGACTGCCTTCTAATAGATCAGTGGTTCTCAACTCCAGTCCTCAGGACCCACCAACAGGCCAGGTTTGCAAGATAGCTGAAATACATCACAGGTGATATCACTTGCTGCTCAGTGATTGCAGCATTCTAGTCTGCAACTCCCCAAGGTAATACTTAAAATCTGGCCTGTTGGTGGGTCCCGAGGACTGGAGTTGAGAACCACTGTAATAGATAGATCACACTGCATTGGTTCATCTGTCAATGGACAGTTTGCTGCAACATGTCCCAGTTCTTGGCAACGAAAACACCTGATGTTTCCCCAGTTTGGTTTGCTGACAGGCAGTAGCTTCCCTTGTTTGGGACGCCAAACATCAGTCCTGGCACCAAAAATCCTCCCCCCTATTTCCTTGCCATGCTTACCACCCACTTCCCCTGGAACAGTCTTACCTGTTGCCTGGGGAGACCGTGGCTTTGGGCGGAAAGTCCGTGCGGCTGTAGGGGTGGTGACCAGGTTCGCTGCAGCAAAGTACCTTTCAACAAGTTCCATGAGGTTGTCCGCCGAGTTGGGGTCTCCTTGACTCACCCACTTCTGCAGGGGAACTGGCAGTGACCTCAGGAACCGGTCCATGACCACACGCTCCACTATTTGTGGCCCAGACAGGGACTCCGGCTGTAGCCATTTCCTCACCAACTGAATTAGGTCGAACATCTGCGATCTTGGGGGCCTCTCGTCTTGGAAGAATAAGCTGTGGACCCGCTGTGCTCGAACTGCCAAGGTGACACCAAGTCGCGCCAGGATTTCCCGCTTGACCTTTTCATAGTCTCCTGCTTCTGCTGACTCCAAATCATAGTAGGCCTTCTGTTATTCTCCAGACAGCAAGGGGGCGACCAGTCCTGCCCACTGGGTTTTGGGCCAACCTTCCCTCTCAGCGGTCCTTTCAAACGTTTAGAGAAAGGCCTCTGGATCATCATCTGCAGTCATCTTGGAAAGAAAGCGACCCACATGGAGGGCTTGTCTCCAACAACATTAACTTTAGCAGGTGACCACTGTGCTAGCATCTCCACAACCGCAGCCAGGGTTTTCCTATCCTCTTTTGCATCAGTGGCTAGCTGTTCGAACAGCATCTACGATAGCTCCTGTACAGCACCAATCTGTTGGCACAGCGCCTTGGTTTGCTCCTGTGCTATAGCGTTTGTTTGCTGCTGTGTAGCGTTTGCTTGATGCAGTGCAGCGTTTGCTTGTTGCTGTGCAGCATTGGATTGTTGCTGTGCAGCATTGGATATCACCAATTGTTTTAGGATTTCCTCCATGTTTAGTCACTCTAGGTACTGGCCTTTTAAGTAGTAACTTACTACAGCTGCCCGCATTCTCCACCATATGTGACCTGGGGGACAGGTAGCAGGTACAAAGCTCCCTGGGATGAGCAGTCTTTCAGGCACAGATACCAAATCCAGTGAAATAGTGACAAACAGTGCGGTGTTTATTTGTGATATATACAAGTCTTTATACAGGTGCTGTACAGTGTTCCAAAAAAACCAAATAGGAACAAAAATAGTCAAAACAAAACCTAGCCGTGTCTCGGCACTAACTAAACAATATTTACAGATCCTAACTACCAGGCTGAGCAAGCCTACAGCTTGTCAGCTTCCACATACCTTTTTGCTCTCCTACACAGAAGTTGTCTGAGTATCCCAGGCCAAGAGCAAAGGCTGTCTGCTCAGGTGAGCTTAAATTAGCCTGGGGGAGAGGACCAAGACCTGAACTGGACCATGGATCAGAGATCCCTGAACGTGTATGAGAGGAGCCTGGGAGATGTATAAACCCCGAACAGGACTTTTCCTGGCTCTCTCTGGGACGCTCTGCTACAATATATATATATACATACATATATATATATATATATATATATATATATATATATATACACATACACATATATATATATATTTATATATATTTTAAATGAACTGCACCTCACTGAGTCACCTGCCTGAAAGTGTCTTTGAACACGCACTCCAGGAATGGCCTACTGTCAGGTATAGGCTTGGCTAGACTATATATACAAGCCTGTATATATATATATATATATATATATATATATATATTAAATGAAGCACAATGAGTCACCTGCCTGAAAGTGTCTTTGAACATGTACTCCAGGAATAGCCTCCTATCAGGCATAGGCTTGGCTGGACTACAATGCAGTGGATATATATTTTATGAACTGCACCTCACTGAGTCACCTGCCTGAAAGTGTCTTTGAACACGTACTCCAGGAATGGCCTGGAGTGCGTGTCAGGTATAGGCTTGGATATCTATATATATATATATATATATATATATATATATATCTATCTATCTATCTATCTATCTATCTATCTATCTATCTATCTATCTAGATAGATATACAAGCCTGTATATATATATGAAATACACCGCAGCTAACTGAATCAACTGGCAGCCTGAAGTATAAATAGATAAATAGAAACAGTACAGCACGAACGGTCTGCTGCAGTGAGATCTAGCTAAACTGAATACAGTGGATATATATATATATATATATATATATATATATATATATATATATATATATATATATATATCTCAGTCTGACTGTATATAAATATGAAATACATTGCAGCTAACTGACTCAACTGCCTGCCTGAAGTAGATTAGAAATAGTACAGCAGGAGCGGTCTGCAGTGACATCTAGCTAAACTGGATACAGTGGATATATATATATATATATATATAGCAGTCTGACTGTATATAAATATGAAATACACTGCAGCTAACTGAATCAACTGCCTGCCTGAAGTAGATTGGAAATAGTACAGCAGGAACGGTCTGCAGTGAGATCTAGCTAAACTGGATCAACTGCCTGCCTGAAGTAGATTGGAAACTGTACAGCATGAACGGTCTGCAGTGAGATCTAGCTAAACTGGATCAACTGCCTGCATGAAGTAGATTAGACATAGTACAGCAGGAACAGTCTGCAGTGAGATCTAGATAAACTGGATCAACTGCCTGCATGAAGTAGATTAGAAATAGCACAGAAGGAACGGTCTGCAGTGAGATCTAGCTATAACGCCAGCAACACACTACACAGGCCCGATGTGCAGGCGGCCTTATATAGTCTGGGGCGTGTACTTAACCCCCTGAGCCATAATTGGCCAAAGGCAATAATTACAAAAAGATGAAAACCACTGGAATCCACCTATATTAAAGTGTCAAAAATTATGATAATTATGATTGCTCAGCCAATACGTCTGTATGACAGGGTATCTCCCTTGTAGCAGAATAATAATCTAGTTGATCCATTGATTGCAGTCCTTGGACTCCTTTGGTCCCAACCCCCCTTTTTCTTTCATTGGCCAAAGGCACCCTGCCTTTGGCCAATTATGGCTCTGTTTGCTTACGGCGCTGTGATTGGCCAAAGCATGCAGGTCATAGTGCATGCTTGGCCAATCATCAGCCAGCAAACCACTGTGATGCAGTGCATTATGGGCCGTGACGCGCCGCTAGAATTTGGCGCAAATGGCCCATGATGTTCGATCTTCATCGAACAGCCGATGTTCAAGTCGAACTCATATTCGACTCGAACAGTCAGCCCATCCCTACCCGAGTGTAACATAAGTTGTAGATATAGTAATTTTTAGCAGGGGTTCCCTGAGACCAGAAAGTTAATTCAAGGGTTTCTCTGTGTTAAAAACGTTGAGAAAGGCTGGTCTAGGGAATGATGCATGTGGTGATATATTCACCTTTTTTCTCGAGACTTGGTAGTCAGCACCCTGCTTTCTTTGGGTTGTGGGTGGGCCCCTGGCATCCACCCTTACAATGCAGGAATGCTGGTCTCAACCAAAGAGGCAGTGAAGGGAAGAGGCTCCTGGGAACTGGTCACCTGAAGAAGAGAAAGCCTATGGTAGTGAGGAATAGGGTAAGTATATCACCCTAATTATCATTCCATAGGCAAAGCAAGCAGGTAATCCATTCAGCGTGGAGGGCAACCCACTAGAAAGTGTAAAGCTTTAAATGGTTAAAAAAATACTGCACTCTGCTAAGGCACTTTTTAATTTTGATTTTTACACAAAAACTTAGCTAATCATATTAAATAATGTCTGTCATGAAGGGGCAAAAAGATGGGCTCATGAAGAGAAATTAACAATCATCACCCATATAAACTTGCCTTTTTTTCTTCACTTACAGATGGTGCTCTCAGTTTTACTTGAAGGATAAAGAATCTGCCTAAGAATATGGGTGCCATGGAAACAACATTTACAAGTGGAGATGAGAGTACTTAAGACAAGTTCAAGTGGCAGTTCTGTTTTTACCAATGTATGTTGTAATTATAAAAGCAGTTTAGTTTATGACAATAATAAATATTATAGTTTTAGATAATATTAAATCTAGACATGTGCACTGCTGAAAAATGTGTTTGTTTTTGTTTCATTCGTTTTTTTTTTCCGGGTCATTCGTTATGATCGCAGTTCGAAAATTAGAAAATTCGAAAATATGGAAATTCGAAGAATAACTAACTAACTAATAATAACTAACTATTAAATTACAGGTATTGGAATTTCCTTTCAAATTTGGTTGTTAGTGAACGTACCGAAAAAACGAATGCTGCATCTAAACAAATGGAACGGAATGAATTAATAATAAATAATAATAAAGTTTTTATTATTATTGTTATTTATTATTAGTAATTTGTTATGTTCCATTTGTTTAGATATGGCATCACGTAGTTACATATAGTTACATAGTAGGTGAGGTTGAAAAAAGACAGTCCATCGAGTCCAACCTATGTGTGTGATTATATGTCAGTATTACATTGTATATCCTTGTATGTTGCGGTCGTTCAGGTGCTTATCTAATAGTTTCTTGAAACTATCGATGCCCCCGCTGAGACCACCGCCAGTGGAAGGGAATTCCACATCCTTGCCGCTCTTACAGTAAAGAACCCTCTACGTAGTTTAAGGTTAAACCTCTTTTCTTCTAATTTTAATGAGTGGCCACGAGTCTTGTTAAACTCCCTTCTGCGAAAATGTTTTATCCCTATTGTGGGGTCACCAGTATGGTATTTGTATATTGAAATCATATCCCCTCTCAAGCGTCTTTTCTCCAGAGAGAAGAAGTTCAGTGCTCGCAACCTTTCTTCATAACTAATATCCTCCTGACCCTTTATTAGCTTTGTTGCCCTTCTTTGTACTCGCTCCATTTCCAGTACATCCTTACTGAGGACTGGTGCTCAGAACTGGACAGCATAGTCTAAGTGCGGCCGGACCAGAGTCTTGTAGAGCGGGAGAATTATCGTTTTATCTCTGGATTTAATCCCCTTTTTAATGCATGCTAATATTCTGTTTGCTTTGTTAGCAGCAGCTTGGCATTGCATGCCATTGCTGAGCCTATCATCTACTAGGACCCCCAGGTCCTTTTCCATCCTAGATTCCCCCAGAGGTTCTCCCCCTAGTGTATAGATTGCATTCATATTTTTGCCACCCAAATGCATTATTTTACATTTTCCTACATTGAACCTCATTTGCCATGTACTTGCCCACCCCATTAATTTGTTTAGATCTTTTTGCAAGGTTTCCACATCCTGCTGAGAAGTTATTGCCCTGCATAGCTCAGTATCATCCTGATATACAGAGATTGAACTGTTTACCCTATCCTCTAGGTCGTTTATGAACAAATTAAACAGGATTGGTCCCAGCACAGAACCCTTGGGGACCCCACTACCCATCCCTGACCATTCCGAGTACTCCTCATTTATCACCACCCTCTGAACTCACCCTTGTAGCCAGTTTTCAATCCATGTACTCACCTTATGGTCCATGCCAATGGACCTTATTGTGTACAGTAAACATTTATGGGGAACTGTGTCAAATGCTTTTGCAAAATCCAGATACACCACATCTACGGGCCTTCCTTTATCTAGATGGCAACTCACCTCCTCATAGAAGGTTAATAGATTGGTTTGGCAAGAACGATTCTTCATGAATCCATGCTGATTACTGCTAATGATACCATTCTCATTACTAAAATCTTGTATATAGTCCCTTATCATCCCCTCCAAGAGCTGACATACTATTGTTGTTAGGCTAACTGGTCTGTAATTCCCAGAGATGTATTTTGGGCCCTTTTTAAATATTGGTGCTACATTGGCTTTTCTCCAATCAGCTGGTACCATCCCAGTCAGTAGACTGTCGGTAAAAATTATGAACAATGGTCTGGCAATTACTTGACTAAGTTCCCTCAGGTGCAAGCCATCTGGTCCTGGTGATTTATTAATGTTAAGTTTTCCAAGTCTAATTTTAATTCTGTCCTCTGTTAACCATGGAGGTGCTTCCTGTGATGTGTCATGAGGATAAACACTGCAGTTTTGGTTACTGAAGCCCCCCGATTCCCATGTGCAAACTGAGGAGAACAATAAATTCAATACCTTCGCCATCTCCCCATCCTTTGTAACCCGATGTCCTTCCTTATTCTTTATGGGGCCAATATGGTCTGTCCTCCCTTTTTTACTGTTTACATACTTAAAGAATTTCTTGGGATTTTTTTTGTTCTCCTCCGCTATGTGTCTTTCATGTTCTATCTTAGCCGTCCTTATTGCACCCTTACATTTCTGGTTGCATTCTTTATAAAGTCTGCATGCTGATGATGATCCCTCAACCTTGTATTTTTTGAAGGCATTCACCTTTGCTTTTATATGCATTTTTCCATTGGAGTTAAGCCATCCAGGACGTTTGTTTGCTCTTTTAAATTTATTACAAAATGGGATGCATTGGCTAATGCCCTTATTTAATATGCTCTTAAAGCAAACCCATCTCTCCTCTGTGTTTTTTGTTCCTAAGATTTTATCCCAATTTATGCCTTCTAGCAAGGATTCGTTATTTTGAATAATTCGTAACTTCGGATAAATTTGTATTCGTTACGTTCACTAACAGCCAAATTTGATTGGAGATTCCAATACCTATTGGAATTTACAAATATTCGGAAAAATTTGCTAAACGGGTTTTCGTTAATTTGGATATTTCCGTAATTCGTTAAAAAATGAATTTGGAACGAAACGAATTGCACATGTCTAATTAAATCCCATTTAACCATAATAGTTTTGGGGTGTTGACAATTGCCCATCTACACATTTTGTGGGCTACAAAAAAAAAACTGATTTACTTCAGGAGGTACTAGTAAATTAGGTTTGCTGTTATAAAGATGAGCGATTTAGATAAAGGTCATCATATGTGTTACAATCTGATTTTATAATCATTCTACAATCAATTTTAGACATTACCAAAACTATGTATTATGAGGATCTACCTAAATTGTCCAATTATTCTGTATTTAACCAGGAAGGCCCTTGTACTACATAGCTGTTAGTAGATCTAAAAGTGATTGTGCAGTCAGATTGTAACATGTAGTGAACTTAACATCGAGTCTCATCTTTCTAAAGATGACCATACATTATACAATCCTTTTGTAAAATCTTTAAAATCCCCTTTCCCCCTTTGAGATTTAACCAGGGAGGACACAATCCTCCCTGGTTAAATGGGATCATTAATTATGTAGTGTTGTAGATGTATATTTTCTTTGCATTTTTGTTTTGCTTTTGTCAAATGTTAACAAAACACTGGCCACCGCCCACACCCATAACTGGCCTTCACAGTAAGGAGCACATGGAGGGCATATACATGTAAGACAAAGACAATTCCATAGCTCAACTCACCAACCAGTCTGCTGACCAACCAAATTAGCCTGTCTAACCGTCTGTTAAAAGCAGGGGTTTAGTTAGCACACATTTGCAAACGCATGTGAAAGCTGCTTGCAGCTTTCACATGCGTTTGCAAATGTGTGCTAACTAAACCCCTGCTTTTAACAGACGGTTAGACAGGCTAATTTGGTTGGTCAGCAGACTGGTTGGTGAGTTGAGCTATGGAATTGTCTTTGTCTTTTGTCAAATGTTTCCTCACAGTGTCCATCGCTAAGCGGGAATCCTGAAGAAGCTATTATAGCCAAAATGCATTGATTTATCACGCTTACAATAGCTTCATACTGACTGTTCAATACTCTATTGGTTTTATAATACATGATTTCATCTGGATGGATGGCACTTTATTTTTTAATGTGATACAATAAAGTAGTTATTTTATATAATTCCTTCCCTCATTTATTGGCACAATTATAGTCCCCTTCCCTGTGGATGGCAAACCCCCCCCCCCCCCGTTCTCACCTGTGGGGGGTTTTACTCCCTCTTACAGGGGTAATTTTGTGATATGACATGCATTTCCATGGGATGGTGCCATTATGAGGATTAGAAAATATTTATTTTATCACTTTTTCATTTACACTAATTACATGTCTAGGAGATGCCTTTAAGCTTTATGTGGTGTTATGGAACAGTACAATACTCAAAGAAAGGGTCAGTGACACTATATTCTGGCATCATATATTTTTCTGGTTCAATATTTTACTTTATTAAAGCTTTACAGAGATTGCATTACCAAAGTGAGTTTAATCAAGTATACAGTAGGATCTTCTAAAAAGTTTTGCTACAAGGTGCAAATAATAAGGCAAAAATAACCAACATATGTAATCAATGTGAGTAAATCCAGAAGCTAAACGCGAAGTATGGTGTATTGTCAAGCCTCCCCAGGCACCCCGTCTGGGAGCAATCTGTGCCGCGGGGGGAGACAACGTGCCCAACTATCAGGGTACTTATTCATAAAAGGTGTGAGGGAGTTGAACAGTAGTTTTCAGAGAAAATGTGCACGTTATAACACAGGATTATTATGTGCGAAGCAGGTACAATATGTTAGTGGATAAAATTCAGTAGAGAATCATTGGGGCCAAGTGGTGATTGAAAAAATAAAACAGAAATGGGGGAAAGAGAGGAAAAAAAAAGAAGGGGGGAGAGAAGAGGGAGACTTAGGGGTGAGGTCGCTGGCTCAGAGGGTAGGTCAAAGGAAGCAAGTTGCTTCGGTTATGGGCACAATAAGGTCTCGTCAAAACCAGGGGGTAAGAAGTGGGTCACCCAAGGGTTCCAGAGCCTCTTGAATTTTGGGATTTTGTCCAGCAATGTTGCCTCTATCTTAGCGTGGATCATAGCCTGAGTGATTCTGTTTTGTGCCACTTGTACACTCAAGGTGGGAGTTCTCCAAGATTTCGCTATGGTCTGCTTGGCAGCAGTAGTGATATATAGCAGTAGTTTGAATTGGCGATGAGTCAAAGTCAAGGGTTTGTTGTTCAGGAGAGCCACTGTTGGTTCAGGTGGTAGGGAGGTGGCAAATAGTTTTGTCAGGATTGAGAAAATCTCTGACCAGAAGGCTTGTACTATGGGACAGTCCCACCATATGTGGAGGTACGTACTTGTCTCGTTACAGCCGCAGAAGTAGTGTGGCGGATATTGCATAAGGAATTTGTGTATCCTGGAGAGGACCAGGTACCACCTGGTGAGCACCTTGTAGTTAGTTTCTAGGGTGGCGATGTTTGGGGATGAAGATTTAGTCGTCTGCCAGACAGATGACCAGTCAGCCTTGTCAAACGTGCAGTTGAGGTCTCTTTCCCATCTGCTTACATATTCAGGAGGTTTTGCTGTTTCTGGGGCAATTAGGAGGGTATAAAGCTCAGAAATTAGCCCTTGCCTGTGAGGGTCGGACTTACACACCCTTTCGAATGACGTAAATCCCGAGTCTGATGGATCATATGGGGTAAAAGGTGTGAGAAAATGTTTGACCTGTAAAAAATGGAAGGGTTCAGAGGAGGGAATGTCATGGGATTCACAAAGAGTCTGGAAGGTTTTCAAGGCGGTGGACATAAACAATTGATAAGCTCTGATTACCCCAGCTCTCGACCAGGCCGAGAATGAGGTTGGGGAGGACCAGGCTGGATAGAATGATGGGTTGCGGAGGAAAGAGAGTAGGGGATTATGAGGGGACTGGAGGCGAAATCAGGTCTCTAGTCTATCCCAGATTGTGAGGCTATGTTTTGTAACCGGGTTGGTGATGGATCTACGTAAGGCAGGGGCCAACCAAAAGAGATTGGATGTGGGGATCACAGTCCACTGATTCTATAGCTACCCACAGTGGGGTTTCTGCTGTGGCATGGTATTTTGGAAGTTGGGCCACTTGCGCAGCGTAATAATACTTCTGAGAGTTTGGAACACCTAGCCCTCCTCTAATTCTGGAGGTATATAGAGTAGTATTAGGTAGTCAGAGTCTCTGCTTGTTCCAGATAAAGGAGGATGCGCCAGGAGAGTGTATCAAAGGCCTTACATATGTCTAATGAGACAAAACAAGATTGGCTGCGCCGCATGCAAGCAGTGTAAGTCAGGAGATTTGCACGACGGACGTCATCGCCAGCTTGACGAGAGGGGATGGTCTTTGTGTATTGACCTCTTCCTGACCGGCTCCTGTATATATACAGTGGCAAAATGGCACTGCTGCGCGAATCGCCATATATATACTGTAGCTCCTTTAAGAGACATAGCAGGTGCACGTGGCCATCCACAATTGCGGGCACAAGAGCACAAGAGCAGGAACGGGGATTTGTCTTAAAAAAATAGATTTAGTGCAAGAGCCTGTTTGATTTCCTATAATTTGAATTCATTGTTCAAGTGCGTCTTCCTATTACCTATTTTGCCTAAATATCGAGTTGTACAGAGATTGGCCAATCAGATTGCATAGTGCATGACCATCTTAAGTGCCAAATTTGGAATGTAAATGTGCCATGACCCACTTATATTTTCCTATTGATATTTCTTGGGCATTATACCATACCTCCCAACCGTCCCGGATTCCGCGGGACCTTCCCGCGATTTGAGATAAGTCCCGGAGTCCCGCGGACCTGGCCTGAAGTCCCGGAGCCAGGGCTCCGTGCCCCCCCCCCAATTAAAAGAAAGGGAGTCTGGAATGCAGGGACATTGACGGACTGAGCCACTGTAGCACTGGCTCCGGCTCTGCCTCCACCTGTCCTGACTCTACTCCTTGTCACTGGTTGCTACAGCCGCCTGGCGTATAGCAACCAGTGACGTCATGGCTGCGACTCCCTCACTGCCCAGCATCGAAAGCGGAGGAGGATTTAACTTCCTCCTCCGCGCCTTAATCAGCTGCCCTTTGAGTTGAGTCCCGCCGCCACTCCCCTGTTATGGTCCTGCTGGTCCGGTGGCGGTGGGTGCAGGGCAGCGTGCGATATCTAGCGCTGTGGAAACTTCAAACGGTGGGCGGCCCCGGTGAGCAGCACGAGGCTCAGCCGCGGAGGCTGGCTAAAAACAGAGAGTGGGAAAAGACCTTACACAGCATCCCCTGACACCGAGTCCCAGAGCCTGCCTGCACTCCTCCAATGTCCGCTCCCAGCATCAGCAGGAAGACAGCCTGACCAAGAGCCCAGAGGACGAGGACGGGCGGGAGGTAGGTGCATTATAGACACACCTACCCACAGACAGGGGAGCACAACAGGGACTGCAGGCAGGGCTGGGGGGTCTCACCCATCCTCTCTCTCTCACCCACCCTCTCTCTCACTCACCTCCCCTCTCACTCTCACCGAACCCCCTATCTCTCTCACCGAACCCTCAGCTCAGCTCCTATTTCTCACCCACCCCTCTATCTCTCACCCCCTCTCTCTCACCCCCACCCTCTCTTTCACCCACCTCCCTCTCTCTCACTCACCCACCCCCATCTCTCTCACTCACCCCCCCTTACACCCCCCTCTCTCTCACCCACCCTCCTCTCTCTCTCACCCACCCCCCTCTCTCTCACCCACCCCCCTCTCTCTCTCACTCACCCCCCCTCTCACCCACCCCCTCTCTCTCACTCACCCCCCCCCTCTCACCCACC